>CAJQZJ010032645.1:166-10198 GCA_907164525.1 Lophiomys imhausi | reverse complement strand
TGATTCCTAAACAGTTCAAAATTTAACTATAAGATTCTATCTGTCTATTCTTCAACCACCTCAGAGACCTGAGAGGGATAAATATATTTGCTTATATAGGAAGTGCAGAGCCTGCAGCTTCCAAAACCAAGAAAGAACATACCAATAACTGCCTGGACAGTTCCACTGTGAATGGAACAGAGGATACAGCCATTCGGCCTGGATTTGCAGACCTCCAGGTGTAGAGAAGACGTGGAGCTAAGGTAAAATACAAGAGAATTGTGGTATTGACCCATGCCTTTGACTTCAACGGAGACGGGGTGGGGGGGCACCTTAGAGTTGGGGTCTTAGTACTCTGGAGTCATACGGAGCGGGGTGGTGAGGGTGCATACTCTTGGTCCCACCATTCAAGAAGAGTACACCCTTGGTCCCAGCTCCCAGCACACTGGAGACAGAAACAGGCAGATCCCGGAGCTCAGGGTCAGCCTGATGCAGGGCAAACTCTAAATAGAGAAAGACTTCGATCCAGGAGTGGTGGAACACATCTTTGATCCCTTCAGATGAGAAACACAGGTCCCTGTTCCCAATAATTAGCATTCAGAGACACACACATGGGATTTGGAGGGACCTAGGTTTGGAGGCTACTTACAAAAGGCCGTCTCGATGCAGGCAGATTGTCCTTTGGGATCTCAAAATATATACACTAGAGCTGGTTTAGCTCCAAGGTGACAGAATGATTTATTCTTTAACCCGGATTGAAAGATAACGCTTTGTATGTTGTCAGAAGGCCATATTTGCTTCAGGAGAAGTACTACCTAGCCCCCCCATCCCCCCCCCAGAAAAAAAAAAAGAGGGCAATTGTCCTAGGGTTGGGATTGGGGCAGGGCTCTGTTCTTATCGTTCCAGGAGAATCGAAGTGTCCATTAGGGGAGCCTGGGGACGGCGGACAGCGGAATCCTCAGCAGAGAGCAGAATCAGGCACCAAGGAGGATGAGTGACCCAGTTGATTCTGCCTGGCAGACTTCCTCAATAGCTGTCTCCATTGGGGGCCTGCAACCACCACTTCTGATCTTTTTATCCCCACCTCCTGAGTAAAAGGGTAATATTTTGTATCACTGCACACCATTGATGTGCTATTGGAGTTCACAACACATCTGAAGTTCTTACAGGCTAGCCAACCACTCTGATAGCTGTGACTATTCTAACAGGAAAAGAAAAAGATTGCTTGCCAATAACTGCTTTGTTGTAACAGGTATGAGGTGTACGATGATATATCCTGGCTTTGGTATCATTTCCCTGATGTTACTCAGAGTGAGCATCTTTCACTACACAATTTAGCCTTTGGTATGTCTTCTCTAAGAAAGAAAAGTTATTTAATGCCATTGGTAATAGTCATTTTTCTATTGAAAATTGATTCTTCTCTCACTGAATAGCTGGATGTAGAAAAATGAAAATACACCCATATTTATCATCCTGCACAAAGATTATCAAAGTCCTCAACATAAAACCAGACATATTGAACCTGATAGAAGAGAAAGGGGGTAATAGTCTCGAAACCAACCATTTTAATTTTCAATTGAGATTTTACTACTATTGAGTTTTAATGTATAATATATCCATACACACAGATATATATATAATATACATGTATACATAATATATATTTCTTTCATGTATATGAATGTTTAACCTGTATGAAGTACTTGAACTGTATATAATGCCTAGATCCTGTAAGAGACAAAAGAGGGTGCTGTACACTATCATGTTGATGCTGAGAACTAAATGTTAGTCTTCTTCAGGAACAGTGAATTCTGTTTACTGATGAACCATGTCTTAGTTACCTAGTATTTGTATATTTTTGAAGTATTATTAGATACATGTCTTGAAATTATTTTCCCTCATTCCATGGCATGCAAAAATTTCTTAAAGTGAGGTAGCCTGAGTCACCTCTTTTTTTATTCATAATTTTCTCCATTCAAATCCAAGAAACCATTTCTCCAGTCCAGGATTGAAAGATTGTCCAATGCTTTCTACTTGGAATTTTGTAGTTTAAATTTTATGCAACAGAAGAGATGGATAACACTATGGAAACAAGGTATTTTAACCAAATCAGTATTGATGTGCAAGTGAACTCTTAGACACTAAGGCAGCATGTGCAGAGCATTCAAAGGCCTGGAGCTGATGGAGTCTCAGTTCTAAGAACTGAAGGGGACACAAGCCCAAATCCCTACCCAGAAACTATTTCTGATTGATAACCTCTTGCAATTGAATTTTTTTTTAAGACTTTCACTGGGTATACAAACCTGCATTGGCAGCTGGCCCCATGCCCAGCCGTAGATGGCTAAGAAAAAGCAAATGCAGCACTACGGAATCTTGGAAGGTTCTTTGTCTTATTACACTTTGTATGGGAATTTTTTTTTGTGTGTGTTTTCTTACACTACTGGACTTCTGTTTATACACTATGATTAACAATGTTGGAATTTAATGACATTTCTGTGTTTACCATTGTGTGTCTATATGTCTATATGTGTGTGCTCTGCTTTTTCTTTGCTTCCCTTTCTTTCTCTTGGTTTGTTTGTTTTGTCTTATTCAGTTTTGTTTCCTTTTATTTTATTTGCTAATTTATTTTATTTTTTAGATGCCTGTTTCTAATGAAAGAGAGGAAGAATAGGTGTGGATTTGGGCGAGTGGGAAGGTGGGGTGAATCTAGAAGAATACGGGGGGGGGAGAACCAAAATCAGAACTTATGCTATGAAAACCAAAACATTTTCAGTAAATAAAAGAAAATGACCAGGGGTATAGCATTTCACTGGATGAGGCTAAGGCAGTGGGCAGAACTGACAGTAACTCAATATATGAAATTAAAATTCTGTCTTTTCATTTATCTATGTACCTTTTCTGGTTTTGCCCTTTGTAAAGAAAACAGAAATATTTGTTGTCATTCACTTGACAGCCTTCAAAATAATCTACACTTTGATATCAGGATCATTGATTCTCAGACAACTTGAACAGTAGACAGTAGGACAGTATGTCAAATAATCAGATGTAGTTTTTGGTGTTTGAATGATAATGAACTTCAGTTGTGTGAGAATACTGAACTGTGAGGGAGCCTCTCCTAACTATTACGTCTTCTCTTTGAATTGATGTAGGAGCCATGGAGGAATGCCAAATGCAGATTTTTTTCCATTATGGCTTATTTAGTCTAGTTTCTTTTAGCACCAACAACCACCACCATAGGATTTGTATAACATACAAGGGGTTGGGATCTCCCAGATCAATCAGTAATTAGAAAACTGAACTACAGACTTTTCTATAGGATAGTATTATAGAGGCATTTTCTCTTAATAACTCCTCTTCCCAAATAACTCTAGCATGTGTTAAGTTGACATAAAATATAAAACTAGCTAAGAACATCATCTTACAATTATATTTAAAATCTATATTTCTAAGCTTTTATATCAACTTTTTCATAAAAATTTAACGTTACTACAGAAAAGGTAGACATAAACTAAGACTGCTTCTCTCCCTGGACTGATGAACAAGTAAATAAATAAATCCACTTTTCTCTATCAGTCTCCATCCATTAACTTATTTTAGAACACAGGAAAGCAAGCAGAAATTCCTAAAGTTTTAGCAAGTTATCCAGGGAAAGAAACTCATGTATCATGTTCTGAGCATTGGAATGCTAGAGAACTTCAATACTAGAAGATTCTGCTGGCTGTTTGACCCATGTGTATCTATAGACTATTAAAAAAATTGATCAACGAGTTAAACAAAAAAGACATGATTTTGACCTGGTATTATTTGTAAAATGTCTTCTAATTGTTTAGTTTTATGTGTTAGGGAATTTCTTTTACAGTCATTGTCCAAATCAGGGTTTGTTTTGTGCTTTTGATTGACATTTTGAAAGGAGTTTGCCATGTCTGCTATTATGAAGGCTCAGTTGACTAAACTAATTAATGTCTTGGTTATGAGATGGTAAAGTTTACACCTTGTTTTCTTTGTTATGTAGCCAGATTGCCATTCATCTTTAGAGTTGAATTTAATCTTCATCTGTACTTTTGAAATTATGAAGTCATTTGTACTCATATTGGGTCATTTTTAAGGACTACTTGATATGGGAATATCTATTTGGATGCAGTGTGTGTGTGTGTGTGTGTGTGTGTGTGTGTGTGTGTGTAACAAGTCAGTTTTTACTATTTATTTTACTAATTTGTATTATATTAATTTATAGTCTGATTTATTTTACTATATTTAATACCTTTACTTCCCTTCCAACCCTCATTCCTTCCAACACCCCAACACTACGCAGTAGAGAAAGGAGGTTAAGGGAAAACAAACATAGGTCTCTTTGAGCTACTTTCTTTTGATTAGGGTCATTGGGTTCTTTGGGGTAATACCAGTTTCAGTAGAAGTCCAGCAAACCAGGAGACAGCAGCTAGAAGAACAAGCAGCAGTCTGGGGAAACACCAGCAGCCAGGAAAGCAGCAACTTCTTTCTTCTTGGTAGCCCTTTCTCCTACTCCTTTGTAGAGCCCCTTTTTCTCTTACTTTTTTGCAGCGCCTTTTCTCCTAGCTATTTGTAGAGTCCCTTTTCTCTTCTTTGTAGTGCCATCCATTTCTTCCTCCTTCTTTGTAAAGCCCCCTTTCTCTCTTACTTCTTTGTAGAGTCGCTTCTCCTATTTCTTTGTAGAGCCCCCTTCTCCTAGGGGCTCTGGCTCTTATTCCTCTCTCCCAAGTCCTCAGAGTTTACATGCTGCAGCTGGCTAAGCCACACCCCTGATAGCTCTGGAGAGAGTTAATCCTTTCAGCCTCACACCTGAGATTAAACAGAAACATTCTCATAACCGGTTATTTTTATAAAATCATATCACGTGTGTGTGTATTTATGTAAAAGATTCAAGTTCTTATTAAATTTGTCTGCTTGTATCTGAATTTACCTAAAGTTTTAAAGTATCTGTATTTTAATTTGTTTAAACATGATAAATACTGTCTATGACTGCCTCGTGGCTCTTCAGCAGAGTTTCATCTAACTGGTTCATCATTTCATTGTCTATGACTGAACTGTGAATTAGTATAACTAATGTCGTCGGGGATCATTTTATATATTAGACTCTATTTTTAATTGTCTTCCTATAGTCTTAAAATTTGGTGGCTGAAGCAATGGACATAAGATATTTATCTAAAAAACAGGATCCCTTGGACTGTAAAGAGGTAAATATTATCTCCACAATACTCTCAGTTATATTTAGTTTTTAATGGATTGTCATAAATGTTTGGTCCCATCATGAGTATTGTAATTACTTCAGAACATAACCCATTTCTGGAAAAGAATTTGAAAGGAGTTGAAGTAGATCACCAGAAGGTATATTTAAGTATTGATGATTGTGCCCCGTAAGACATAAAACATTGCACAATATGTCAGTGGGCCACCTGAACAGGCTGTCTGTAAGATAGAGTTCTCTATTTTATTCAAAATGCATTTTGTTCATTCTTAAATATCAAAATGAAGTTTAAATATAAACATAACCTAATATTGATATGTTATATTATTTTAAACTATACACACACACACACACACACACACACACACACACACACACACACAAAAGTGTGTGTGTATGTATATATGTGTGTGTAAATGGACACAAAGCTTCAGGATCCTAATGATACTTTCTACAAATTATAATTGCTATCCTAAAATACAGAATATGAATAAACTGTATAAACTTTATCTTGCTTTGAATAAAAATGGCCTCAAATACTCATATATTTGAATGCTTAGTCACAAGAGATTAGAATTTTTTGGAAGGAATAGAAGGTTTAGGAGAGATAGCCTTGTTGGAGTAGGTATGACTATGTTGGAAGAAGTATTTCCCTGGGGGAGTGCCTTTCAGGTTTCAATAACTCATGTCAGACATAGTCTCTCTCTTTCTGTCTCTCTCTGTCTCTCTCTGTCTCTCTCTCTCTCTCTCTCTCTCTCTCTGTAAATCAGACATAACTCTCAGCTATTTGTCTAGTGCCATGAGTGAGGCCATGATCTGATGCTTCCTTGCCCTCATCATGTCGGTAAGCAAACAAACAAACAAACAAACAAACAAAAACCCTAACCTTTTGAAACTGCAAGCAATATCCCAATTAAATACTTTATTTGGTGAGAGTTGCCTTCATCATGGTGTCTTTTCACAACAATAGAACAAAGAGTAAGACAGATGCTGAAAAAAGGGGCTAGAGTATTGATGTGACAGGCCACCATGCTGGTTGTGGTAGAATGTAGGCTTTGGCACTTTGAACTAGAAAACAGTTCAGCACTTTAAGTGAAGTTCAGTGTGACATCTAGTATGATTATGGACAGTGGTGCTGGGAGCAATATAACATGATGGGTCAGCTCCAGATGGTTTGGGGTCTAAGCAAGTGCCCTGCAGGTTATTATTGTGATATTTTAGCAAAGAATGCATCTGCCCTTTGTCCTTGTCCTACTACTCTGTCTAAGACTAAATTGAAGAGTTTTTAGATGAAGACATTGTCATAGAAGATTTCAATACAGACTAGTATTTTGACTGTGTCATATGGTTATTAGCAATCACTCTAATGCAGACATAATAATATAATGAAAAGGAATAAGTTAGACTAAGGGAAATACTAGCTGTACAGTTTTAGGAGAAAAGGATCATCAGGAAGTGTAATGGAGCTAAGTCCAGTGCTCAAAAGAATAAAAAGTTTAAATCAAAACTGGATGCTAAGTGGAACAAAGGGAATAGAGATTTCATGGCAAAACCCCACCCATCTAAGCTACCAACTTGTAAAAAATAATGAAAGGAAAGCTTAAGCAATGAAAGAAACCATCAACAAGAGAAAGCTGATGCCAATGAAATTGAAGAGGGATCCAAGTTTCAACACCATCAAGTAACTGAAGTTGGTGTCTTTGGCCACATGGTTCTGGCTTCAGTCAAGTATGCAATAAAGGGGTTATGGTATATCCTTCTAAGTCTAAACCACTAACATCAAGAATGATTCAAGGGTGTCCCTGCATGAAGGCCCAGAGAGGCCATTGCCTTTGGAGCTAGGGAGTGGAAAGTTGTGGTTGAAAAAAAATGGCCCCCTTAGGATTATATATTTGAATGGTTTATTCACCTAAGCATTTTGAACTGTTTGAAAGAATTAGAAGGATTAGGAGGTATGGCCTTGTTTGAGGAAGTGTGCTACTGGGATTGGGTTTCGAGACTTTAAAATCCCTTGTAAGACACAATCACTCTGCTTCTCTCTGTTTGAGAATTGTGTTGGTTGTGGTATCCCTTCAAAAAAGCAGAACATTGACTAAGACACTGTTCTTTATGCTGCTAAGCCTTCTTTGATTTGTGTTACAATTGCTTATAAACCTTTATAACAGAATCTGTTGATGCTCCCCTTTTAATAAAAATGTTAGTGTAATTAAAAGTGTAGGAAGCCAGAATTAAAGCTGGCCTTCAAAAAAAGAAAGACAAGGAAAAATTTCAACCTTGCATCATGTTAAAAAAATAAAAGCATAAATGTGCCTTGTATGAAGAGCTCCAGAAAAAAAAAGGAACACTGAGGCTCACTATGATTAAAAGTTAAGAATATACTCTGTCCTAAGAGACTTCCATTCTAAACTGTGCAGTGGTTTCAAGTAGAAAAGAAAATAGTCTTTGGCATTGAATTCCTGCTTGTGATCTAATTTTTTCCAACATTCTGAATCCTAGCATTCTTGCTGTTTACCTATGCAGCCTTTCCTCTGTTATGCTGTTCAGTACCCCTTGCCTAGAGAGTGGTGCTGCCCACAATGGGCTAGTTTTTCTTGTATCAATTAGCAATCAAGACAGCCTTCCACAGAAATATCCATGGACCAATCTCCTTTAAATAATTCCTCATTAATACTTTGTTTCCAAATGATTTAAGGTTGTGACATTTTGACATTTAAAACTAAACCTTTTTAAGATGTTATATATTAAATTAATATCCCATAAATAGTGTAAATATTCATGTTGCTGTCATTTATAGTTCAAGAAAAAGAAGTTCACAGAGGTTACAAAATTCACTCTGTTTAGTAGCTACTAATTGGTTCAAATGGATTGTTTTTAAATACTTTATTTTTTTTTCTTCAAGTTACATCTCAGTCACAAACCCCTCCCTATTCCCCCTTCCTATCCCGCCCTTCCACCCTCTTCCCCCCAGAAGTTTCCCCTTTCCGTCCAACATATGGTTCCTTCTCTTATAGCAGTAAGTATTATACAAAACTGACATCTGAGGGCATCAGGAGGGCACATAGGCATAAAAGAACAAAGCTTCCTGAGTGAGCTAACCCAGACCCAGAAGGATACACATGAAATCTATTCACTTATAGTCAGATTTTAGCCATATAGTACAGGATAACTATAGTACAATCCATGCACCAAAGGGAACATGAACATAGACTTTTTTTCCTGTCAATGAGACACTTTGCCCTAGTAGTGCTGCCTTGTAGGCCCCCAGTGTATGAGGAGGCTCTTGGCCCTCACATGACTGTTGAACTGGTTTTGAAGGACTGTTATGTAGGGACACTCCACTCCAGAGAAGTGTGATGGAAGGGATAGGGGGTAGAGGGTGGGAGGGCGGGACTGGGAGGGGAGGAAAGAGGACAGTGCTATGGAGATGTAACCTGAAGTAATAAATAAATATATTTTTTTTAAAAAAGCTTAAATGCTTCTGAATATCATGTCCCACTTTGCAAAGACATTTTCACAAGACAAAAAGGAGGGAAAGGAAGTGCGTTCTTTATAAAAAAAATACATCATTGAAAAAAATTATTCCAATTAAAGATGATCAAGCCACAACAATGTTTTCAAATATCTGCATTTACTATAAACCTGTTGAAATTGAAAGCAGTATTCCTTCATCTTCCTTCCCATTACATTGTGGCATCTTAATATTTATCGTATGATTGTAGTACTGCAAAGTGCTTAGTGATGATATGTAGAAAGAGTTGGGCATACAGAAGATACTATTGTGATCATTGATTTTGTGGTTTTAATTTAAACTACATTTTTTTTCAGTAATAACATAGCTCAGGTAATTGAAACATGGAGATAGGAAAGCAAATTTATCAGGGATTATGAAAAGTAATACAAGAAATCAGTTTCCTAATGTAATTAATTATGTTTTAATTTTGTCACAAATAAAATTGACTCATACTCAGTCAATGAAATATAACTTTTTCTAAAATACAAATCACTACTTGTGTATTTTCATTTTGCAAACCATCTTACAAATCTAGATAAATAATATATACATGATCCATCATGAGAGAGGACAAATATCCAAAACTATGCACCTATAGAGGATGGCAAAACTCTTGCATTTCCAGATCTCTAAACTCCAAGGCCTTCCCCTCTATATGCAATAAGCTGCTGCCCACCCGGAGTTAAAGTATGGATCCAGAAAAATGAATGTGTACTGGCTACACAATCAGAGCACTGGTATATGTGGTGGTAATTGTGGACTCACCTGAAAAGGGAAACATTCCGAATTCCAACTTAAAAATGAAATTACTATTTCTTTGAAGAAGGAATCATATGAAATCTTTGTAGATATGAGTTTGAGATGGAACATAGGTTAGTTAGAAAGGCAAAATAATTTGGTTCTCATACTAAATCACAATTTTGATACTGATTTCTTGCCTTATTCTGACTTTCTTTTTTTTTACATTCTCCCTGTCTCACAGACACCTGGTGGAAACGTAGTGTCTAGCAACTCCAGTACACCTGCAGTTCAGTGTAGAAGAATACATATAACCACTTATTCTCTGGCACAGGTGGAAGTAGCTGTAGAGAGATGCTATGTTGTACAAGTGGCAGATTAGATAATACTGTCCCTGATTCAGGTTGCACTGATAAAAGAAATTCATATTTGTCCCAGAAGAAGACAGGTCCCCAAAGACCCTTCTGATTTCACTGGTTAGGACTTCTTAGAAAACCCCAGGTCTATTACTAAAGAGAAACCCCCATGGAAACTGGAGCTTTTCTTTTTTTTTTTTTTTTTTTTTTTTTTTTTTTTTTAA
>CAJQZJ010032643.1:3766167-3791287 GCA_907164525.1 Lophiomys imhausi | reverse complement strand
AAACCCATTTAACAAGACCATTTAACAGCTTGTAGTCTTTTCCCCTAGATAGCTAGAGTCTCATAGTTAAATTTTGAGTTGTTTAGGAATCAAGAGGGTGTTCTGGATCTAAGAAGATATTTTTAAAATTATGAGGCAAGTTAGTATGAAAGCTGAGTTAGATATAGAACTTTAAACTCATGGAGATGGTTAGATAGTAGAATGTTAAAGTCAGGTGCCAAATACATATGGACTGGACATTGGGAATGTATGCTAAGCCATATAACTCTTATAATCATGGCCTATTTATTTCTGTTGTTTTGTATTGTATTTATAGTTATAAGAAAAAGAACCATTATTTGGACTGAAAGGGAGAGCTGTTGGGGGGAAAAATAAATACCTTAAACTAAAAAAAAAAAAAGGGAAGAGGATGGTGGGGCTGAGGGGGAGGAGGGTGGAAGGGTGGGACTGGAGGGGGGAGTAGGGAGGGGATTGTGATTGAGATGTAACTTGAAGAAATAAAAAAAAATTATTAAAAAAAAGCAGAAAAGCTAAAAAAAAAAAGTAATTCTGAACATCATATGGAATAACAAAAACCCAGAATAGCTAAATAAATCCTGTAGAATTAAAAAAAAAAACATTTGGAGGCATCACCATACTAGATTTCAAGCTGTATACAGATCAATAGTAATAAAAAACAGCATGGTACTGGAACAGAAACAGAGCAGTGGATCAATGGATTTGAATTGAAGACCCGAAATGAACCCACACACCTATTGTCTCTTAATTTTTGACAAAGAAGCCAAAACTGTCCAATGGCATAAGGACAGCATCTTCAACAAATGGTGCTGGTCTAACTGTATGTCTACATGTAAAAGAATGAAATTAGACCCATACTTACCACCTTGCACAAAACTTAAGTCCAAGTGGATCAAAGACCTTAACAAGGTCTGAAACACTAAATCTATTAGAAGGGAAAGTGGAGAAAACCCTCAGACTCATCAGCACATGTGACAACTTCCTGAACAGAACACCAACAGCTCAGACTCTAAGACCAACAATCAATAAATGGGACCTCATGAAACTGAAAAACTTCTGTAAGGCAAAAGACACTATCATTCGAACAAAACAGCAACCTACAGATTGGGAAAAAAAATCTTCATCAACCGCACATCTGACAGAGAGCTAATATCTAAAATTTACAAAGAACTCAAGAAAATAAATGCCAAGAAGCCAAATAATCTAATCAAAAAAGGGGGGGGGGACAGAGCTAAACCTAGAATTCACAATGGAGGAATTCCTAATGGCTGAGAGACACTTGAAGAAATGCTCAGCATCCTTAGTCATCAGAGAAATGCAACTCAAGAGGACTCTGAGATTCCATCTCACACCTGTCAAAATGGCTAAGATCAAAAACTCAAATGACAGCACATGCTGGCAAGGTTGTAGAGAAAGGAGAACACTCCTCCATTGCTGGTGGCAAACTTGTACAACCAGTATAGAAATCAGTCTGGAGATATCTTACAAAACTTGAAGTAGCTCTACCTCAGGACCCAGCCATTCCACATCTGGGTATACATCCAAAAGATTTCTCACCAAACCACAAGGACGTTTCCTCATCTGTGTTCATAGCACCCTTATTTGTAATATCTAGAAACTGGAAACAACCCAGATGTCCCCTCAACCTAGGAATGGATTAAAAAAAACTGTGGTGCATCTACACAATGGAATACTACTCAGCCATCAGAAACAATGAAATCATGCAATTTGCAGCCAAATGGATGGAATTAGAGAAGCTCATCCTGAGTGAGGTAACCCAGACTCAGAAGGATGCACATGGCATCTATTCACTTATAATCTGATTTTAGCCATATAGTACAGGATAACTATACTACAACCAGTGCACCAAAGGACACAGGAACATAGACTTTTTTACCTGTCTCTGAGACACTTTGCCCTAGTGGTCCTGCCTTGTAGGCCCCCAGTGTATGAGGAGATTCTTGGCCCTTATATGACTTCTGAACTGGGGCAGGGGACTGTTATGTAGGGACACTCCACTCCGGAGGAGTGGGTTGGAAGGGATGGGGGTAGAGGGTAGGAGGGTGAAACTGGGAGGGGTGGAATAAGGGCACTATGATAGAGATGTAATCTGAAATAATAAATAAACATTAAAAAAGGATGTATCATTCTTATGCAATAATTTTCCAAAAGAGTTCTGGGGTGAAACTCAGAGGCAGGAAATTTTTTCTTCCAAAGTAAACAAAAAGTTTCATGCTAGAAAGGCATGTTATAAATTTAGTATTTTTTCATGAAAGAAGTACATGTTCAGATTATATGATTCCATCTATGTTGATTGTGCTAATGAATCAGAGGTGTCTTGATTATGTATTTTAGGTCCTCCCTTCTCTTATTGGTATCAGAGTTTTGTAAAAGGAAGACTTGCATCACTATCGTGAACATGATTTCATTTTAATACATAATTCACATAGACTCTATATATTTTGAGATTTGAGACACAGGTGACCTATACATTAGAAGTTACTGATGACAACCAACTCCTAAGGCAAAAGAACTGGATTTGCTTTGAAACTGTTTTAACTTTCTTTCTTTACTGTATGCCAAAATCCATAAGCATGGTGAAGAGAGAAGATAGCTTCGTACATATAAGGAAAATAGGAATTAATAATTATAATCATAATAAATTAGCATTATATTAATTCTGTAATATAATTATTTATATATTCATATGATTATAAGCATTAAAATTATTAAACTACAACAATAACTGACCTAGTAAGATATGCAAGATGTGCAGTTGTAGAACAAATAAATAAGGCTAACCACTGGCTTTCTTATTTGACTTAGGGCCTTAACTAGAATGAAACCCATGCCTTATGTTGTAAACTGGCAAAGAACTTATAGCTGGAGGTCATAGAAAATACTAGCTATGTTGGTGAAGGAACATAATATTAAACTGCCTTTTTAAATTCCTCCATTCATGTGCATAGTGCTACTCCAAGCCCTCATGATTAAAGGTTTGTTACGAAGTGGGTGTCATTTAATGGAGAAGCTTCTGACTAATCAAAGCATAGAGAATAAGTGATTTATGGTGCTCATTTCTAAATAGGACTTCTATATCAGACTGGCATAAGGGTTGGGGAATGTAATGGGAAAAGGGTTAGAGTCCACAAGAGCCAGAGGCTAGGGAACATTGTTCTGAAAGCATTACTGTCTTCTAGACATGGCAATGATGCAGCACATAAGAATTTATAGCAGCAATGATTTCCAATAAAATACTTGCACCAGATCAAGCAAATAAATGCCACAACAAGGAGAGGGAAGGGGTTCACAAGGTCTGAGTACTAGCTGTTGTCAATTGATGGCCTCTGGGGAAAAGAGAGTCCATTGTCTTTTGTGGTGCAATCCATGGGAGGTTGTCCATGCTCCCCTGATGGTGCCCTTATGTATATATCACTGTTGCTAACTGGATTAAGCAGGTTTTTAAAAGTAAAAGAAGATGCGATGTTGGGAGGGGTTGTAGGAGTAGTCACATGGGAGGACTTGGAGGAAGTATCTGAGGAAATATGATCTAAATGCATTGCATTAACACAGGAAATTACTAAGAATAAATTTTAAAAATACATTTTGAAATGTTTCAGAATGGTTCTATTTATTGTTCTGGACTGATGAACCAATGATTTCCATAGGCCAAGGGAAAGGAAATTACTAACTGCCACCATGAAAGTTTTTTTCCTCCCAGTGGTTAATGCAGGAAACTCATGTTATCAAAGAATAATAATATGTTTCAGTGTCTCTGATGTCTTCTCATAAAGTAGCTAAAGCTCCTTGGAATGGGATCTGTATGGCATTCCTCCTTAAGAAAAACATGGTGAGGGTTCAGAGGTCACTGATGTGCTCTCCTGCCTCTTGATTTATTTTCTTGAATGTGTACATGAAGATACTGTTTCCTAGTTTGTTTGGCTTTTGCTTCCCAATGACTTTTATAATTTTATGGTACCAATAGTTATGCTACATCTTCTCAGTGTCTATGAAATGTTAAATGTATGTTGAATCTTGGCTGAAGGAGGAAAAAGATGGTTTTCTTCAGCAATGAAGATTAACAGGGAGCTAGGAACCTTGGGGAGCCTACCCAAGTGTTTCTCAGATGATATAAAATTTATTTAAATACTGGCTTTAGTAGTTACTCACTAATCTTGAGTGATTGTTTGAAGTCTGAAATGCAAGAGGTATAAACATGTCCAAATTGGTAATTGGATGATGAACAATATTCTACAGCCTCTTTTGTAAGCACTGGAGATAAGAGTTATTTATAAAGTTCTTCTGTACTGAATTCAAATGAAAGTACATCACAAATTTTATTTTCTGTGTGTGAATTGGTCTTTTGAAAAGTGTTAGGTAAATATAACTGACATAAAAACAAAAGAAAAATTGAAAGAAAGTTGTAGACATGTCTTCAAATATTCTTCATACCAAAATGAACTTGGCAGGCTCATCCTTTTTTTAAAAATCTGTGTTCTTTATTAGTATTGATGGAATTATTTTAGAAGCTTTTACTTGGAACCTGAAATGAAAATGAGGTGAACTGTTTATGATTGACTATGAATAAAATAGTTGACCTACAACAAGTATTGCTACAAATATGAAACATGATCCCCTCACCCAGTGCTTTGATTCAGAATTGTGAAGTGATATCACATTAATGTCTTTAGTTTCAAATGTGAGCTAACCAAATGGAAATGGTTGGCTCATCGTTGGCAGGTGAGGCGGCACTGGCGGGTTGAGTGTTCCTGATCAGTATCTGTCTCAGGAGGACATAACAAGTCATACATATGAAACACTTCCAAAAGGCCTGACTCAACTCCACGCAGCTCACCAGAACTCCTTTGTGTGCTCTGTAACACACCACCTAGCTACCATAAAAATATTTATTAAATGAACAGCATGGCCTATTGCATTATTATAAAAATCTTAGTTTTATATATTATTTTACAAAATGCCCCTTGAAAGAGAAATGGGATTCAAATGTAAAATAAAAAATTCAGTGCTTTTATTTTTAAACTTAATTCTCCAAATTGCTATTTATATAGCTAACTAGTAAATCATATAGAAATGATTACCTGTTTGTGAGATAGTATTATGGTTGATTTAATTTTTTTTCTTTATTTATACACTATTACTAGCAATGAGGCATGAAACACCAAAAAAAAAAAAAAAGGATTTTGTTACCATGTAAGAAACTGGAATGTTCTATATGCTTTTACTTTCTTCACATATGTTAAATGAAAGAAGTACGAAATAGGGGAAATCCACAAGGGGAATTCCACAAAAGACTAATGCCTAATGCTGTAATTATATAGTTATTAATAGGAAACTTACACACACACACACACACACACACACACACACACCAAATATAATCCAATCTAATTGGTGGGGAAAGATTGAAAGATATAATTCAGATTGTAACCAGTATCTATCTATGTTGTCTTTCACATTAACTAGTACTAAGAATCTTGGACCATTAATTGTAAATTAATATAGTTTTTGAGCTTTGTAAAATTTATTTCTCTAATCGTTACCATAAAAAAATGTCAACCATGTTTTTGGGAACTGACTAGGCCCCATAGACAAGCAATTCTCTGGTCAACTCTGAGATTTGAGAAAGCTATTATTTTCTTAACTGTATAAAGTATTTAAGAAAAGATACATGCTTTAGCACACTGACAATCTACTTTAGAACATATTTTACTAGTGATATCTACTGTAATTTTTGCTCTATAGAGTTGCAGTTGGAAATTACTACATTACCAGGCTGGCAATGTAATAAGTTGTCCATATGGAAGTATGACCATCAAGAAGCATTTTATAAGAAAAATGATGTGAACTTAGGACTAAATTGTTTCCCTTGAGTTACTGCGAAGAATCATGACTGACTTGAAAAAATCCCTATGACATATTATAATTCAGTTTGTACATTATTCCATAATTAATGAAAGGAAAAATCTCACCAATCTCCCCCAAAAAGAATTGTTTGTACAATTGAGGTTAGAGAATTTTATTAAGAGACAGTTTGTTCAAAGCATTTTAAGATGACACCCTTTAGTCCTGTTTATTAGATTCTGTAGCTTCCATAAGAAATACCATAAATTTAGTTTCTTAAATGTATCCACTTACAGTAAGTCCAAAATGGAGGATGTCTTGATGTGAGTCCTCTTTCTGAGTTACAGATTATTGCCTTCTGTCTGTCCTTACATGGTCACAGAGAGGAACAATGTTAGGCTTTCTTCTTCTAAGAATACCAAGCTGTTCTCTTGGCAAGAAAAACCCCTTGCTTCAACTGTAGACAGACTTCTGTCCAAAAAGGACAAAACTTGGAAGCAGATAAGTCGACAGCCTAGCTCTGCCAAGACAGGGTAGGTAAGTCCTTCATAATTCCTGCTCTACAATCAATGTCTGTCAGAGAAATGGGGACAAATGGCTGAAGATTGATGCTGTAATGTATGGAGAGAAAATGGGAACCGTCCAGGCAGCCACTGGTATGTCATTCTTTAGTTTTGGAAGCTGCAGGCCCTGCACTTCCTATATAATCAGATATATTTCTCCCTCTCAGGTCTCTGAGGTGGTTGAAGAATAGATAGCTAGAGTCTCATAGTTAAATTTTGAGTTGTTTAGGAATCAAGAGGGTGTTCTGGATCTAAGAAGATATTTTTAAAATTATGAGGCAAGTTAGTATGAAAGCTGAGTTAGATATAGAACTTTAAACACATGGAGATGGTTAGATAGTAGATGTTAAAGTCAGGTGCCAAATACATATGGACTGGACATTGGGAATGTATGCTAAGCCATATAACTCTTATAATTGTGGCCTATTTATTTCTGTTGTTTTGTATTGTATTTATAGTTATAAGAAAAAGAACCATTTTTTGGACTGAAAGGGAGAGCTGTTGGGGGGAAAAAGGAATACCTTAAACTAAAAAAAAAAAAAAAAAAAAGAAGGGAAGAGGATGGGGGGTTGATGGGGAGGAGGGTGGAAGTGTGGGACTGGAGGGGGAGTAGGGAGGGGATTGTGATTGAGATGTAACTTGAAGAAATAAAAAATAAATTATTAAAAAAAGAAAAAAAAGAATACCACCCTTATCAGATCAAAATTTTAAGCATATGCAGTCTCTGAATCCTAATTACTACCCACCTTAAATATAACAAATTTAAGGTAAGGGCTTCCATCTATGAATTTTGCTAGAGATGGGATTCTGTCCATAACATTGCATGATAATCTACTCAAAATTCAATGATTTTTATCACATATGGAACACAGTCGTTGTTTGTTCGAACATCAACTATAAATTCTGAAGGCTTGAGGCTCAAAATTAGCTTTCTTTTGCTTGATGCCCCTTTCTCCCAGCAACCTTTACCATGTGTCTGAGGTGTGAGTTCAAAATAGAAAGTATCTGGTTGCTGGAGGTTCCGTTGATCCCTTTCCTTGGAGACAACACATTACAATATCATAGATTTATTGTAGACTTATAAAGTTCCACAGCCTAGCTTCATTCCATTCTCCCATCTGGCTTCCTCCAGCCCATTATTTCCAAATGGTAATGTCTCTCTGGATGAAATTTCATCTCTTTTCTTGAAAAGGCTAATTTAACTTACAAATTGCTTTTATTTTTTTTTAATCAATATCATTCATTCTGTCTTCACAAGCTCAGACGTTCAAATAAAATTTAAAAGACTGGGGTCTTAGTTAGCATGAACACATTCACCCACATCTTTGTAATCCAGAAATCCAAGATCAAATGGTATTTAACTCATTTTTGGTTTCCTTGTTTTCTCAGCATGTCTTCTCATGGTGATGGAAGCAGAGCCCTCTAGTGTCTTTTATTATGATGACACTAGCCCTATAAGATTAACCTCTTTACTGAGAGTTAAAACTTCAATTATGGAACACAAGGGGAGATAATTCAGTTCATAACATCATGTTCTCTATGTAGACACAACAGTTTAAGTTTTTATTCTAGGCTTGATGTTTAATCCTATCGAATCACCAACACAACACAGGGCTTCTCGACCCCACATGATCCTCAGAAGGCCTTATAATGTATATCTCAGAACTGTTTCCTTGACACAAAGTACATAGTAGACTCATGCTCTGTCTGCTACATTCCATCTCCCACTGTAGTGTGCGAATTCTCCCATGTCTGCTTTACATGTAGGTTCATGTTGAATAAGCCTCCTCTGTCTATGATTCAGAAACACAGTAGTTCTACAAAAGCCAATGGCCATTTCCTGACAACATGTCTCCCTTCTATACCTTAGAAACTCATAAATTAGGCTATCTCATGTATTTCTGGCTACTGAAGTAAAATTCTGTTAGATAAGTAATATGCTTACTGTTGTTGAATGAGTACCTTTTGCATGGTTAACCCAATGCAATGTAACCAGCTGCCTCATAATCTGTCCCATATCTTTCCCACTGTGATGGACTATTTATTTTCTTAAGTTAATTTTGGTGGATATTTTGTCACAGTAATGTCACACCAGTAAAAGATTCCCACTTATAAAAGTCCAATTTCTCTTGAAATGAAAATACCTGAACTGAGAATGTGATTGCAGAAGATCCCTGCTAAGAACAACCATCTAGGGAAGGGTTCCCCATGTTCAGGATACAGAGGGTGATGTAACTGTGGCCCTACTTGATTAAACTAGATATCAAGTTTCCAACAAATTTAGCAGTACTGTCTATGATGTATATATTTTATAACTGTAAAGATACAAGAGTAAGTGGACCAAGGGCACTTTGCCAAGTTTCTAGAGAGCAAATGATATTTGGAGTTGTGTGGCAAGGTCTCAGTTCCTACAAGGAGGTCCTGAGAGACAATTGTATAAAGCTGTGCAAGCGAAGCCTATGCAGAAATGAAGACCCTGGATTATGAGAGATATCAGGTTCATGTGAATCCATCGAGTCATGCTTCAGGCAGGCATTTGAACTGGCTTAAGTGAGAAGCTCTGTGTGATGCAGACAACAGAGCTGGATAAGTGGGGCTCGCTAATTCTATGAGGCTACAAGGATTCCATTAGGAATCCCAAAAAGGAGGCAAAGAACTCATGGAATTAGAACTTCCTTTCTGGGCTTTAATCTTGCTATGTCCCAACCTTTCCTTGGTATTCTCCCATTTCTCCCTGTTGGAATGAGATCATTTATACTATGCCACCGGATGTTAGAAGGATGTAACATATTTGTTGACATTATAGAGCTTCACAGATACAAGTTAGTCTGTCTTTGAAGATACTCTGCACTCATGTTTTTTTTCACAGTGGTGAAATATTAGAGATTATAGGGAATCTTCAAGTTGGACTGAACACAATTTGGATACAGAACACACTTGCATTAAAAAAATGAATGTATATTTGGATAAGCAAATGTTGCTTGTCTCTTAGCAATTTGATTTCTGATTAACTTATAAAACACCTGTGATAAACTACACTTGTACCTAACAAAATGAAATGTTTGAATGACTATTAGTTTGCCCTTCTCAATTATCCTAAAAGTTTGTGACAGTTGCTATCAAAAGGCCAAAACGTCACAATGCATTTTTAAGGATTACATAGGTACAATACCTTAGAAAGAATTAACCTTAATTTTGTATCAATATACATCAATATCAATGTAACCAAATACAATCTTAATTTTGTATCAATATTAAAGATCAATACTGATTTAGCCAAATGTAATCTTAATTGTGTATCAATTTATGAAGATATAAGAGCATATTCATTAACCTATCCCTTTTTCCTTATTATTCCTATATTGTCTATATCCCCTTTGTTTCAAGTCTTTTCCCCCTACATAGGAGATAAAGAAGGATAGAGAAAAGAAAATGAGAGAAATCCCTGGGTCTAACCTCCAAAACCTTGTTTAACAAGACTATTTAACAACTTGTAGCCAATCCCCCGATGGATATAGATAGGTGGTCTTCAAAAACCATCTGTAGAATATGTCATTCAAACATGTTTTCTTTTTTTAATATTTATTTATTACTTCAGGTAACATCTCCATCACAGTGTCCTCTCTCCACCCCTTCCAGTCCCACCCTCCCACCCTTTACCCCCATCCCTTCCATCCCACTCCTCTAGAGTAGAGTGTCCCTACATAACAGTTCCCCACCCCAGTTCAGCATCATATGAGGGGCAAGAGCCTCCTCATACACTGGGGGCCTACAAGGCAGCACCACTAGAACAAAGTGTCTCATTGACAGGAAACAAAGTCTAGGTTCTTGTTCCCTTTGGTGCATTGGTTGTAGTATAGTTATCCTTTACTATATAGCTAAAACCGATTAAAAGCTAATAGATGTCATGTTCATCCTTCTGAGTCTGGGTTAGCTCACTCAGGATGAGCTTCTCTAGTTCCATCCATTTGGCTGAAAATTGCATGATTTCATTGTTTCTGATGGCAGAGTAGTATTCCATTGTATAGATGTACCACAGTTTTGTTTTTTTATCCATTCCTGGGTTGAGGGACAACTAGGTTGTTTCCAGTTTCTAGCTATTACAAATAAGGTTGCTATGAACATAGATGAGGAAACTTCCTTGTGATTTGGTGAGGAATCATTTGAATGTATACCCAGAAGTGGTATGACTGGATCTTGAAGCAGAGCTATGAGCTATTCCAAGGTTTCTAAGATATAGCCAGACTAATTTCCATAGTGGTTTCACAAGCCTGCATTCCCACCAGCAATGGAGGAGTGTTCCCCTGTCTTCACAACCTCGCCAGCTTGTGCTGTCATTTGAGTTTTTGACCTTAGCCATTCTGACAGGTGTGAGATGGAATCTCAGAGTCATCTTGAGTTGTATTTCTCTAATGACTAAGGATGCTGAGCATTTCTTTAAGTGTCTCTCAGCCATTAGGAATTTCTCCTTTGTGAATTCTCTGTTTAGCTCTATTTCCCATTTTTTGATTGGATTATTTGGTTTCTTGGCATTTAATTTCTTGAGTTCTTTGTAAATTTTGGATAGTAGCCCTCTGCTAGATGTGGGGTTGGTGAAGATTTTTTTTCCAAATTTGTAGGTTGCTGTTTTGTTCGAATGACAGTGTCTTTTGCCTTACAGAAGCTTTTCAGTTTCATGAGGTCCCATTTATGGATTGTTGTCTTAGATCCTGAGCTGTTGGTGTTCTGTTCAGGAAGTTGTCACCTGTGCTGATGAGTTGAAGGCTTTTGCCACTTTATCTTCTAATAGATTTAGTGTGTCAGTCCTTATGCTAAGGTCTTTGATAAACTTGGACTTAAGTTTAGTGCACGGTGATTAGTATGGGTCTAATTTCATTCTTTTACATGTTGACATCCAGTTGGACCAGCACCATTTGTTGAAGATGCTGTCTTTTTTCCATTGTACAATTTTGGCTTCTTTGTCAAAAAATAAATGATTTTTTCTTAATTTGAGATTTTTTTTTGAGTTTGAGACATTTCAGCTCCTGACAGCACCCTTCATTCTACTCTGAGTAGATGATGAGCATCAAAGAATTTCCATCTGGTGATGGTTGCATTAATGACAAGCTTGTTACTAGGCAAGAAAAATTCCTTGCTTCTACTGTAGACAGAATGCTATCCAAAACGGAAAAAACTTGGAAGCAAGTAAGTTGACAGCCTAGCTCTACCAATACAGAGTAGGCAAGTCTTTCATAATTCCTGTTTAAAATTAATGTCTGTCAGAGATACTGGACCAAAAGGCTGAAAATAGATGCTCCAGTGTACTGTGATGAGGAGGTGTCCTTGAGGATTGGTGAGGAATCATTTGGATATATACCCAGAAATGGTAAGGCTGGGATAAGGTACAGCAATATCTCTGATGATTAAGAATGTTGAGCATTACTTCAAGTGTGTCTCAGCCATTGGCCATTAGAGATTCCTCTTTTGTGAATTCTTAGCTTAGCTCTGTTCCTCATTTTTTTGATTGGATTATTTGGTTTTTTGGACTTTACTTTCTTAAGTTCTTTATAAATTGTGGATATTAGCTCTCTGTTGGATGTGGGGGTTAGTAAAGATCTTTTCCCAGTTTGTAGGTTTATGTTTTGTTCAAATGACAGTTTCTTTGCTTTACAGATGTTTTCCAGTTTCATGAGGTTCCATTTATTGATTGTTGGTCTTAGAGCTTGAGCTATTGGTGTTCTGTTCAAGCAGTTGTCACCTGTGCCAATGAGTTGGAGGCTTTTTCCCACTTTCTCTTCTATTAGATTTAGTGTGTCAGGCTTTTTGTTCAAGTCTTTGATGTACTTGAACTTAAGTCTTATACAAGGTGATAAGCATGGGTCAATTTGCATTCTTTCAAATTTCCACATCCAGTTAGACCACCACTATTTGGTGAAGATGCTGATCTGTTTCCACTGTACAATTTTGGCTTCTTTGTCAAAAATTAAGTGACAATAGGTGTGTGGATTCATTTCTGGGTCTTCAGTTTGATTCCATTGATCAACTGGTCTGTTTCTACACCAGTACCATGGTGTTTTTTTGGTTTGTTTGTTTTGTTTTGTTTTGTTTTGTTTTGTTTTTAGTACTGCTCTGTAGTATAGCTTGAAATCAGGGATGGTGATAACTCCAGATTTTTTTTTTATTGTACAGGATTGATTTACCTATTCTGGGTTTTTTGTTATTCCATATGGAGATGAGAATTGTTCTTTCAAGGTTTGTAAAGAATAGTTTTGGTATTTTGATAGAAATTCCATTGAATCTCTATATTGCTTTTGGTAGGATGGACATTTTTATTATGTCGATCCTACCTATCCATGAGCATGGGAGATCTTTCCATTTTCTGATGCCCTCTTCAATGTTTTTCTTCAAGGACTTGAAATTCTTGTCATACAGCTCTTTCACTTGCTTGGTTAGAGTTACCCCCAGGTATTTTTTATTGTTTGTTTCTATTGTGAAGGGTGCTGTTTCTCTTATTTCTTTCTCAGCCCATTTTTCTTTTGTATAAAGAAGGGCTTCTGATTTTTTTAATTGATCTTGTTTGCAGCCACATTGCTGAAGGTGTTTATCAGTTGTAGTAGTTCATTGGTGGAATTTTTGGGGTCACTTATGTATACTCTCTTATCATCTACAAATAGGGATAATTTAACTTCTTCCTTTCCAATTTGTATCCCCTTGATCTCCTTTAGTTGTCTTACTGCTCTAGCTAGAACTTCAAGTGTTATGTTGAAGAGATATGGAGAGAGTGGGCATCTTTGCCTTGTCTCTGATTTTAGAGGATATGCTTTCAGTTTCCATTTAATTTGATGCTAGCTACTGGCTTGCTGTATATTGCCTTTATTATTTCTAGGTATGGCCCTTGTATGCCCGTTCGCTCCAGAACTTTTAGCATGAAGGGGTGTTGGATTTTGTCAAATGCTTTTTCTGCATCTAGCGAGATTACCATGTGGTTTTTTTGTTTCATCTGGTTTATATGGTGAATGATTTGTTCTCTCTGATTCTGATAGCTGGGGACTCTCAAGGCCACATTCTGAGGAGTTATTTGTAGTGCATCATCCCATGCTAGAAGGTAGAAAAGAAAATGAATAAGAAGGTAAGTGGAAACAAACACTCTTACAACAAACTATACCTGAGGACATTAATCCATTCATAAAGGCAGAGCTTGAAAGACCCAATCGCCATGTGTAAGTCATACTTTTCAACACTGTTCCATTGGGATGAAGTTCCCAACATTTGAACTTTGGATGACACATTAAAATCTCAGCATGAAAATTGATCATGTAAAAATAGTTAAAGTTGTTACAAAATGATCTGTATCTCATTAAAATCATTGGCTCACTGAACACAGAAAAATACACAGAGAGAAATGGCCAATAAGTATGAGTCCATTAAGTTATACATCTAAAATGACTTTAAGGACTCTACGCACAATAAGAGAAACTGGGAATTGTGATTGTTCCCTGTCATATTTGTATCATTCCTAAAATTCATCACATTGACTTTTTAGCCTTAAAAATTAAGAAAAGTCAATTTCTAATAACTATACCAAATTTAGTTGTTGAATTTCAATATCTTACTAAAAACATTATGAGAATAAATGGAACTTCATGCCATATGTTATCAGTTTATGAACAGTTGGAAAAACATGTTTTATTTGAACTATCTTTTATAACGGAACAAAAGAAATGTTAGTTATGTGCATGTCAACACATTGTAAATCTATGATGTCTACACAGTGCCACATGAGAATACAAGAAGCTATAATGTCATAAAGTAGTCACTAGGAGAACATGAAAGAAAATATAAAGTCAAACTTAGGAAACACTGTTCTCTAAATCTGCCTCTGGCTTGATATAATGTTTGCAATTAGGAAAAGATAACATATGGCTAAGAGATTATTGAGAGTGATGTCACTGTATAAATCCTCTGCCAATATTTCTCATGTTGTAAACTGAAAGGTCAAGTAATTGTACAGAAATAAACAATATAAAGATGTTAGGTTAACCAAGACAAAATAAATAGGCTTGTATTCTCTTCATTATAAATTATGTTGCTTCTCCAAAATAAATGAAATAAAAAATCTATATTTCGAATATCCAGTTCAAGGGCTGAAGATACACCAGGCACATACTTGAAAAGGAATGGAAAAGTATGTAATTAATTATCATATCCAGTAATATTTACTACAACTAAATATGGAAATATCTGCTACTTTCCTTTATAGGAAGGAAGGTTTGATCACTGACTATGCCAGTCATTCATTCCTAAAGGAAGGAATGTATACAGCCATTCTCAATCTTAAACAGAGTGAACACATTGATATCATGAGTACCCATGGGATGTTGTGCTGCATGTTTAGCTTCCTGTAGTACAGCTTTGGAATGGACTGGGAACTAAAGTGTGTGGTCAAATTGATGGAAGCAAGTCAAAGAGGGCTTGTGACATTACATATTATACCTGGATCCAAATATTTTTCTTTTATGCTACTTCCTGTGTCCTAGGAGGTAGACTCTTTCCATACACCCCGCTGCCTCATCATAGGCCTGCAAAGGTAAAAAGAAGCCAGAATAGATTAAAACCCCAGAGACCCTCAGGTAAAATAAATTTTCCCTTTCTCAAGTTGTTTTTCTCAGTTACTTAGTCACAAGTCTGTGTTGGGGTAGTGTTAAGCATTCTAAATGTTAATTAATTGGTCCTGCTTGCTGTTAGTTACATTGACTCTGATTGGTTAAAATAAATGCTGAGGCCTGAAATTGGGCAAAGACAGAGAAAGGTGGGACTTCCTGAGATTAGAACAGGAAGCCTGTACTTTAGACAGAAGATTAAAGCCTTCCAACCAGGAGCAGAAGGAGGAGCACACCATGGGTTAGAAAAAAGAACCTCATTTCATATGGCCAGGAACATTGGCATATCGTGGAAAATGGCAGTCCAAGGGGACGTATGTATATATTGGGTAATAGAATTAAGAGCTAGCTTAGATGGGCTAGGATTGCTCAATTCAGACCAAGGCTTGTTAAAATCCACGTGGTGTCTGTGTGCTCATTTATAATGGCTGCTTAAAGATTAACAGCCGCCGAACAAGCAACAACAATGTAAATACTGGTTAAATAGTTTAATTAGCCATATTTCTTTTTACAGGTCTGAGAAAAAATAATGATTAAAACAGACATAAACATAAAGCCAATATTAGCTTGTTTTTAAGAAGATTCAGCATTTAGGCAATAAAATCAGGTGGAGGCTTTCACTGATCCACACTGAAACTCCTTCTTGACCACTGATATTATCATTTGCCCAAAACACATTTGAAGAGTGTCTAAACTTTGATATAATTTTATATCATTAAAAAAGAAAAATGATTAGTTCTCTGGACCATTTAGTGTGCTTAAACTTTTTGACATATGGAAATGACCCACTGAAATTGATAAGAATGCCCCAACCCTCCTTGAGGACATATGCCTAGAGGTTACACATTACTTGGTTTAAAAAGAGGGTGCTCTTAGCCCTCATATGACTGCTGAACTGGGGCAGAGGACTGATATATAGGGACATTTCACTCCAGAGGAGTGGGCTGGAAGGGATCAGGGGTAGAGGATGGGAGGGCAGGACTGGGAGGGGTGGAAAGAGGGCACTGTGATGGAGATATAACCTGAAGTAATAAATAAAAAATTTAAAGAATTACTAAAATGCAAAGATTTTTTTACTGAAAAAAAGAAAAATAATGCTAATCTTGTGTTATATTTTTGCCAAAGGAAATTTTTATCACTTTTTCTTTAATTTTAAGTCTACGAGACATACATAACAAATCCTTTATTTTACAGATATCAGGTCTATTCGTCAAACTGTGAAGCAGCAGATGTTATCTGGGACTGGAGGCAAACACTAGGAAAACCACAGCTGGTGTGTGGGAGGAATACTCAGCCAGGTATTATACTTCTAATTTTTTTGTCATAGGTACATTAGACTGCATTGTGAATGTGAAGTTAAAAAAATGCCTTTTGTCTGGCATGGTGGGGCACGCCTTTAATCCCAGCACTGCGGAAGCAAAGGCAGGTGGAGCTCTGTGAGTTCAAGGCCAGCCAGGTCTACAAAGCAAGTCCAGGACAGCCAGGGCTACACAGGGAACCCCTGTCTCGAACAAAACAAAACAAAACAAACAAACAACAAAAATATTACCTCTTAATTCCAAGTACAACTGGAATTGGGCAGATAGAAGGTGACTGAAGATCTGCAGAGAGCTACTAACAGTAAAGACTGTCATTTGAACAAAATGGCAGCCTAAAGTTTGGGAAAAATTCTTCACCAAAAATTCTTCTTTGGTGAAGAAGGCCAATGTCCAAAATTTGCAAATAACTCAAGAAATTAAATGCCAGGAAACCAAATAATCCAATCAAAAAAGGGGGGGGGACAGAGTTAAACAGAGAATTCACAAAGGAGGAATCCCTAATGGCTGAGAGACACTTGAAGAAATGCTCAGCATCCTTAGTCATCAGAGAAATGCTACCCAAGATGACTCTGAGATTCCATCTCATACCTGTCAGAATGGCTAAGATCAAAAGCTCATATGACAGCACATGCTGGCGAGGGTGTGGAGAAAGGGGAACCCTCCTCCATTGCTGGTAGGAGTGCAAGCTTGTACAACCACTATGGAAATCAATCTGGCTATATCTTAGAAAACTTGGAATAGCTCTACCTAAAGACCCAGCTATACCACTTCTGGGTATGCATCCAAATGACTCCTCAACAAATCACAAGGAAGTTTCCTCATATATGTTCCTAGCAGCCTTATTTGTAGTAGCTAGAAACTGGAAACAACCCAGATGTCCCTCAACCGAGAAGTAGATAAAAACTATGGTATAGCTACACAATGGAATACTACTCAGCCAACAGAAACAACAAAATCATGCAAAATGCAGCCAAATGGATGGAACTAGAGAAGCTCATCCTGAGTGAGCTAACCCAGACTCAGAAGGATGCACATGGCATATATTCACTTATAATTGGATTTTAGCCATATAGTACAGGATAACTATAATACAACCAATGCACCACAGGGAACAGGAACATAAACTGTGTTTTCTGTCAATGAAACACTTTGCCCTAGTGGTGCTGCCTTGTATTCCCCCCAGTGTATGAGGAGGCTTTTGGTCCTCATATGACTGCTGGACTGGGGCTGGGGACTGATATGTAGGGACACTCCACTCCAGAAGCGTGGTATGGAAGGGACAGGGTGTAGAGGGTGGGAGGGCAGGACTAGGAGGGGTGGAAAGAGGATAGACACTGTGATGGAGATGCAACCTGAAGTAATAAACATTATAAAAAAGAAAGCCCATGGAAGAGCTCAGAAGTTGAGAGAATGAAGAATGCTGAAATTAAAAGAGCAAAAGGATACAAAGTTCCCAAAATGTAGAAAAAAAAAATCCTCAAACCTGGCCACAGGATTAATCCTAACAAGCCAGGAAAAGTTACAACCTCTGATAACAAGGAGCTTAACCTTTAGTATTGAGTCTTTATGTCTTTAGTGTAGACTTGTAACACAGATGGCAGAGAGTCTCCTACCACCTCAAGGTCAGAGTTTTAAGACTATTTACTAAGAGCTGGGCCATTGGAAGTTAAAGCCAGAGCCACAGTACCAAGAACTTAACACTAATTCCTTATATGATACTGACATACAGGACACTTATTAGCAAATGATATGATTGTATTTGTACTTTTCCATTTGAATAGAGTAACAGAGCCTCATTTTGAATAATAGTATATACAAATTCATATATAGATTAAACTCAGACATACATTGGGTGCAATTTAGATCCAATCATTAATGCCTACTATTCTTACCTAGTATCTAGATTATTAGCTTGACATACAGATTTGGTCTTGAACACTTGCGGATTTATTTTTCAGATTTTCTCTTTCTATTCCCTGCTTTTTCTCCTTGCCTCCATATGATATATATACACTATACTACACACAAACACATACACACACATAAATATATGTATAAAAGTTGAACATATAGATGTTTGTGTGTGTGTGTGTGTGTGTGTGTGTGTGTGTGTGCACTTTTCCAGTTTACCTAATGTATACACTAGTTATAAATCTATTGACGGGTTAAGTTGTGTGACTTTTCTTTGAGTACCATGAACAAATATCTAATCAGTCCAGATAATATACTCAGAAAAAAACAAGAATGATCCCAAACAAACCTAACTTAATGAGCCAATGAGTTTGGTGGTGTTACTTATATGGACATGGGTGAGGAGCATCATTACTCAAAGACTTATCACCAATTGTCTTATCACCAATCCCATCCAACAAATGGTGAAGATTCATATATATCATTGGAGTTCTGCACACCATGCAAATATCCTCTACCAATAACTATGTCCTCTCACAGCATTCGTTCACTTTTCTTATGCCATTAGGTTGGAATTTTATACTTTTCATCTATACCATTTCATCATTTATCTGCTCTCTGAAATATTGATGAAGTTTGAAAACCTTTCAACAGCTTCCTAACACAGTGCTTGGCTTCCATTTATCCACTTAGGAACTTTGGTTAGTCATAAATTTTACAAGATTTGCATTCCAGTAACCAGAGTATACCTCTCTTCTGCTTTGACCCTATTAATCTCTTGATTGCTGTAGCATTTTATGAATCTGATAAATATTATGATCTAAATCATTCAAATATATTAGAGCCTCTCCTACATCACAAAGATCATAACTGAATATGGGTGCTGCAAAGACACTAAAACCTTATGCCAAAACCAGGGTTTGTCATGAATCAGCCTCTTCCTTAATTTTGCTGTGAATGGGGACTTCTAGGCCTTTTGCAGTGGACAGTAAATTCCACTTCTTTTATGCTCAATTCCCTCAAAATTACATGCCTTTCCTCTGTTATCCTTCAATACCTTATATTCAGAGTAATAGCTAATATCCCTATTACCTTATTGAGCCAGGCCAACAGTGATTGACTTCCCTCATGTTGCCTTAGAATATGAAGAAATTCATATTGAATGAAATGTTCACCATAATCTCAGGCATTTGAGTACTTGGTCTCTAGTTGTTGGTTCTGTTTAAGGACAGATAGGAGGTTGACCTTGACAGAGGGAGTAAATTACCACAGCCAAGCTCTAAAATCTCCAAGCTTCAGATCATTGCTAATTCTCTTTCTTTGTCAACCATCCATCTATCTATCTATCTGATTTAAGTTCTCAGCACCCAGCTCCAGTTGTCATGCCTCTGTTCTGCCATTACAGAATGATGAAAATCTTATTATTCTGGAACTGTAAACCCAAATACACCCCTTCTCTTATATTTTTATTGGCCATATATTTTGTCATAATGGAAGAATATGCCAAGAAAACAGATAATCCAACCAAAAAAGGGGGGAGGGAACAGAGTTAAACAGAGAATTCACAAAGGAGGAATCCCTAATGGCTGAGAGACACTTGAAGAAATGCTCAACATCCTTAATCATCAGAGAAATGCAACTCAAGATGACTCTGAGATTCCATCTCACACCTGTCAGTATGGCTAATATCAAAAACTCAAATGACAGCACATGCTGGCGAGGGTGTGGAGAAAGGGGTACCCTACTCCATTGCTGGTGGGAATGCAGGCTTGTGCAACCACTATGGAAATCAGTCTGGCATTACCTTAGAAAACTTGGAATAGCACTACCTCAAGACCCAGCCATACCACTTCTGGGTATACATCCAAATGATTCCTCATCAAATCACAAGGAAGTTTCCTCATCTATGTTCATAGCAGCCTTATTTGTAATAGCTAGAAACTGGAAACAACCCAGATGTCCCTCAACCTAGGAATGGATAAAAAAAAACAGTGGGAGGGCAAGCTGGTACAACCACTGTGGAAATCAGTCTGGTAATATCTTAGAAAACTTGGAATAGCTCTACCTCAAGACCCAGCCATACCACTTCTGGGTATACATCCAAATGATTCCTCACCAAACCACAAGGACATTTTCTCACCTATGTTCATAGAAGCTTTATTTTTAATAGCTAGAAACTGGAAACAACCCAGTTGTCCCTCAACTGAGGAATGGATTAAAAAAAACCAAAAACAAACAAACATACAAAAACAACTGTGGTACATCTACACAATGGAATACTACTCAGCCATCAGAAACATGTACATTTCCCCAGACCTTCTAACAGACCCTGATAGCTACACCCAAGCCAGTCTACTCAATCCTCCTCCCAATACTAAACCTGAATAATATTTCCTATTTGCATACACTATTCTTCTATCAATTCCCAATAAATTAGGAGGAGTCATAGCCTTTATTATCTCCATCCTAATCCTAGTCTTTCTCCCCCTACTTCATACATCAAAACAGTGAAGCCTTATGTTTTGACCAATCTCTCAAATTATGTTCTGAGTCCTAGCTGCTAATCATGCAATTTGCAGCCAAATTGGTGAAACTAGAGAAGCTCATCCTGAGCAAGCTAAGCGAGACCTAGAGGGATGCACATGGCATCTATTCACATATAACTGGATTTTAGCCATAGAGTACAGGATAACCTTACTACAACCAATGCACCAAAGGGAACATGAACATAGATTTTTTTTCCTGTCAATGAGACACTTTGCCCTAGAGGTACTGCCTTGTATGCCCCTGGTGTATGAGGAGGATCTTGGCCCTCATATGACTGCTGAACTGGGGCAGAGGACTGATATGTAGGGACACTCCACTCCAGAGGAGTGGGATGGAAGGGATGGGGGTAGAGGGTGGGAGGGCAGGACTGGGAGAGGTGGATAGAGGGCACTGTGATAAAGATGTAATCTGAAGTAATAAATAAATATTAAAAAATAACACAGAGCCCTTTTCTCAAGGAGTGATGGACAGTTATATTGTTTCCTCTGCTTTCATAGCACTTGAAATGATCTGATACGACCTCCTGTCCTATTGCCTCACAAGTCAGTCTTTGAAAGGATCATTCATTGATTGTTTCACATTGCCAAGCCAATCTCTCCAAAGACAAATAATTCTATGGTTGGCTTCAGTTTCTTAATGAACCATGTTAAGGCACAATCTGCATGCTGAATCACATCTTTCCCCTTTTTTTTGGCACTAAAGCTTGGGCCTGGCAATCATCCCCTATCACTCCATTACCCTTAAAAAACTAATTTTCTTACTAATTTTAGAGAATTTCATAAGCTATATTTACTCATATTCACCCTAACTCCTCACATACCCATTTTATCCACATGTACTCGTTTGATTATTATATATATTCAAATATATATATCACAATAATAATATTAGATTCTTTTCAAAGGGTAATAACTTAACATGGTATAAATTCTTGACCTTGTTAACAGTGTGAAGAATTAGTTTATTCACTTTAGATTCAATAAAAACAATATTGGTTATTCATATAATACAGGTGTAATTATTGTGTCAGTGGATATACTTTTCAAGCCATTCATCATTGTAGTTTTGGGCTCACAACTAGGTGACATTGGCAATTAGTTTTCTACTCACAGTATGTGTGCATAAATAGCTTTTTCCAGTGCTATGATAGCAAGCCAGGAAGGATAAAGCATATAGGTCTATACTAGCTTGATATCTGTATGTCCAGTGAGTCCACTGTATGACATATTCTGCAATAAACTTTTGCTATTATGTTCTGGAGAATAACCAAGACCATTAACAATAGCCTGCAATGTTTGGAAGTCTATGGAATCCCATTGGCCAACAACTAAAAAGGAACTCATTTCTGCTGTTCAGGTTATTTTGTAGTATTGTTGGATTCTTTCATTAATTCCATTTTTTTTTTTTGGATTCCAAGGAGAGCTCTTTCTTTAGCAGAAATCTAACATGTACTCTCTCTGTCTTGTATTCTGGCAGCTGTGAGAAAGAGCAAGTTAATATTTGCGTCACTTCTTACCTTTTGTTTCACTTTTCCTGCCAAATTAAAGGCTAATCTAAAGAGCAAAATTCATATGCTTTTTTAAAACTATTATTTTTCCCCTTTATTTGGGCAACTTTTTTGGGCACTAATGATCACAAATTGTATGACTTTTTGGCCATAAGATAGTTCACAAAACTTCTGAAATAATCTGCTTGAAGTTCTGTCCTCTATGTGTGCTATTTTAGGGATTGCAATATATTATTTAGTCCATCAGCAGTTTTGAGTTCATCTGTATAGCCTAGGGTAGATCCCATTCATCAAGGAGGCATGTCACATAGAGAAATATAGCCATTTTGAGAATCTACCCAAGAACATTTCATTCTAAGGTGGTTTGGTCTTAGATGCATGTCTTATCTCAAGGACCACATGACTACCACTATAGTAATGAGACCATTAAATACTGTACTAAACTATATTTTGTCTAGCAGGTCAGATATCCCATCACTATTAAAAATAATTAATGCTTTCCCACTCTCTTGTTACTCAGATGGCAACTGTTAATTTGCAGATGGCATATTCTCTCACTTCTCACATTAAGTCCATCAGCATTTCTGCTTTCTCTGCTTTGATTGCATACTCAGTCTGATTCCTGTACTTTCATCATATCGTCAGCCTCCTGTGCTTATCTTTTTATCTTCCAGAGATATTCCTGTGTTGTTCATCAGCTTCTGTGCAGCAGCAGCTTGTCTTCTGCTCATTTCTTACCATCTGTACTTCACAAAGCAGTATAAACGATACTTTGATATGCTGCTCAAATCAAAGCAATCCAATTACTAAAATCCAATGCTGACTTTATATTTCACTACAATAAAAAAACACATATGTTATCATAAAATGAATATTCTACACAATCTAGTTTCCAGTTATTGCTTGGCTATCTAGCATGTTCCTCTTTATACTAGATTACAAACTTTCTCCTGCTTCTCTACACCGTTACTAAGTCTCAGGATCCTTGTATTTTTTCTTCTTTTTATGAAGCACACCATCTTTCAAATATTTGTACATTTTAATCCCTCTGTCAATATTTAAATATAAATACAAGTTTACCAAAAAAGAAGTTGGCATATTGAAGACAGTGGAAATTATTAAAATTTATTCAGCAAGGAAAATGCAAGACAAGTATTACATTAATGAAAAATAATAAACACAACTTACAATTAAAAGGAAAAATAAGGAAGGGAGAGAAAAAAGGAAGTAGTACACATCAGGAAAGAAAGGGAGATAGAGAAGAATGGATATTAAGATAATAATTACATCTGAAGATTTAATATTTAAATATACTTTAAAATGAACACTTTAAAAATAGTTCATTAGAAATAATTTAAAATTATGAATCAGTAATTATTTTAAATGGTACTGAGATCCCTATGTAAAAGAGTATTGAGGAATAGAGAGATCCAGAGGTCTAAAAATCAACACATGAAGATCAACAGAACAAGCTCACCTAAGCCCTTAGAAACTCACAGCGACTAACACTAACAAAAATAAGAAAAAAAAAAAAGCTTAGACTTCAAAACTGTGAGCTAAATAAACATTGTCTTTATGAACTACCCAGCCTTATGTATTTCATTATAGCAGAGAACAAAGTCAAAGAGATACACACTCAACGTTCTTGTTCCAGAGAGGTGACCAGCTACAATGTATTTAAAGAACATCATTTTGGGATAACTGTTGGCCCAGAGTCATGTGTGTTGATTACCTTTGCATTCTGAGTGGTGATACAAAAATGGTAATTCTGAGAATGTGATAATCACCAGGGGTTCTTTTTCTTCTGTTTCTTCCTTTTCAATCACCTCTTCTCAGCCTCAGTATTTCATTTGGTGAATCAGCATGGGTCTTTGGTGTGTTTCCTTGGTTACTTGATATATAATGTCAGTAAATAAAATACAAAGAACATGACAAAATACATGAGACTACTTGAATTATTCAATGTGAAATGTTTATTTGTGGAATTTTTTTACTCCTTTTTGTTGTTGAAGTAGGACAGCATAATAAAATGTTTTCTTTTGTATAAATTTTCCTGCATTTTATGCTAAGAAATCAGATTTTTAAAATACACATACATTGTATCATTCCTAGACTATTATGATAGCATGCTTTAGGTCACTTATGAATGAATTTCTTTCCTTTACCCTTCTGAAGACCTTAAGTTCAAAACTTAAGACGTTTGGTTGTATCACAGCACAGAAAGCTTGCATAATTGTAGGGCAAGTAAAGCATAAACTTTATTCTCCCCTCCTGTGCTTGTAATGCCTCCAATCCCATAACAAGTGGGCTAATGTCATGACCTTATTTATCTCTACTTATATCAAAAGAGTCCAGTCTTCATTAAAACACAGGAACTTGAACTTGCTAAATTTGAATAGTAACTGTCCCACTCAGGCTCTGTGCTACACATTTGGCTGCAGGTTCATAGTGTTGAGAGGTACTATGGACTTTAGATGGAATTTGTGCGATGTTTGTAAATTTGATTGAGAGCCTCCAGCAACTTCATTTCTATTTCGTTACTTCAGGGCTTTAAGATGAACATTCTCTCCCACTTCCATACAGTATACCCACTTGAGGTTCAAAATAACAAGTTCAAGATCTTAGTCTGAAATGTGTAAACGTGTGAAGCAGAATAGAATGAATCTCTCTTTGGCTTTGATGTTCTCTCTCTCTCTCTCTCTCTCTGTGTGTGTGTGTGTGTGTGTGTGTGTGTGTGTGTGTGTGTGTGTGTGT
>CAJQZJ010032643.1:3658415-3766157 GCA_907164525.1 Lophiomys imhausi | reverse complement strand
TGTGTGTGTGTGTGTGTGTGTGTGTGTGTGTGTGTGTGTGTGTGTGTATGCTGTCTGTCTCCTTTTCACTCTCCTCTCCATCTCCTCATGTTAGACACTTTTTCTACCTCCAAAGCAAACTTAACTCTTATAAGTTTATTATTTGAGACATCACAGTTTAGTGAAGAAAAATTCACACACATGGATTAAATTTCCTACATATGAACTTGTGAGGACACATAAGAAGCCATAAACAGCATATGGAAAGATGAAAGTATAAATGGATTTGTACTTGGTTTTAAGGGCACCAAATAAAGACCTTAGTGAAGAAAAAAACCAAAGCCAAATTTTATGTCCCATTATGTCACCTTCATCCACCACTGCTCCTTGATGTATTTACATAGGATAAGAGTGATATTTTAATTTAGTACTATTTACTGATTTGCAAAATTTCATTCCACCTAAATGCTGTTCTCCACATTAATATATATTTATATATACAATCAAATCTGATGTCACCTAATAAATTCAGAAAAATGAAAATTAAAAAATAGAAATGTATGATTTTTAAAATACAATGTAGGAAACTTCATGAGATTGAAACTAAAAACATACTTTATATTATTAATCCATTTCAGAGATATTGTGTTAAAAATCATGTACCATCTTTAAGCAAAGTAAAAAACTGATATAAAACTTGATGTGTAAGTGGAAACTATTGCTATTGCTCATTTTTAGTCACCTTGCCCTTGCTGGGCTGCCTTATCTGGCCTCAGTGGAAGAGGATGCTCTTAGTCTTGATGTGACATGAATAGCCAGGGTGAGTTGATAAAGGGGAGTTCCCCTTTTCTGAGGGGAATAGGAGGACGTAAAGGGGAAAAGAGTGGGAGGGGGGAACATGTGGAGAGGAGGGAGGAGTCTACAATTGGGATTTAAAGTGAATAAATAAATAAAATATTGACTAACTAAACTAAATTGATACTGAATGGTTCATTTATGTCTTTCCTCAAAGTTTTGCCAGAATACAATCATGAGAATTTTTGAGACTCACACCAATGTTCTGAAGAGATGTACAGGTACACAACAATAGAAGTACTTGATAAAGTATAAGTTACTCCACAGAAGATAATCTATATTACCCACTAACAGAACTATTTAATAGTTCCTCTAACAGTCAGGATGGGAAAATTTTGCTCCCCTGTAAAGTATCCAGAAATGTCCTTCATTCCTTATATTTGTTATATCAAGCCCTGCCACACACCTCCAGAAGCCTGTCCTTCAGAACACACTCAACACTGTAAACCAATGGTCCTCAACCTTTAGCATTTGCTCCAACCCTTTACAGTTTCTCATCTGTGGTGGTCCCTAACCATAAATCATTTTCATTGCTACTTCATAACTGCAATTTTGCTATTGTTATGCATAGTAAGGCAAATAGCTGATATGCATGATATATGATATGTTACCCCCGAGAAAGGATCATTTGACGCGAAAAGGGGTTGTGAACCATAAGTTGAGAACCACTGCTGTAAGCTATTCCATAAACACACCCTAGCAGTGAGACACGTGTTTCCTCTGGTCAAGATGATGTGCCAAAATCTATCTTACTTTTAGTGGTTTTAACGTGGACAGTGAAGGAGCTCACAGACTCATCTCATGCTTATCCTCACAAAATTTCTGAGTGTTTTGCTATAATTTCAGGTTTTATTTTGGCTGCTGATGGAGATGTACTTCACTAATAGATCTTATAGGGACTTAACAAGGTAGTTATTTCAATGAGAAACTTACATTTCTGTATCCTATTTCTGTATTTGACCCATGACATCCAGTATAAAATCATGACCAGGGCTAATGGCAATGCTGAGGTTAGGTTAGCAAATGCTCTCTTTGTTTGCTGAGCTTTTCTGGCATTTACATCTTGGCTCATCTGTTATTGGCTCTCTTTGAAAGGAGCTTGTGGTGTTGGGGCAAAAGTTGTGAAAGTCTCCCTCTTAGTGGAGGAAAAAAGTAGGAACTCCTTGCTGAGAACAAAGCACATTGTGTTTAGATTAGAAACATCTAACAACTGAGTCCCACTCTGCCACAGTGGCTGTGCAGATTTATGAACTGATATGTTTACATGTTGATGTCACCTCCTCCTGGGTTGGTTATGACTGTATTTATTTTAGGCTTTCCAATTTCAAATGCATAGAGATAAAGCAACCTCCATCAAGACATTGGGTTTGGTTTTTTTTTTTTCATATCAGTTTTAGTCTTTGAAGGCCAATTTGTTTTTCTTTCTATTTTGTTCAATTTAGTACAACCTTTGAAGCTTCTCTGAGTCAATTGGTCACTGATAAAGACCATATACAATGAAATGTAATCCTCTTCCCTACTATGTAAAACAGGTCAATCACCAGTGAGGAGCAAAGAGTGATCTACTGATTACTCATAATTTCCCTGTCTTTCTAGAAAAGAATGAAGGTATTATTTGATATCTAGCAATATTCTTTTATTCTTTTTAATAGTTTATATTTAATATATTGAAAGCAGAAAATAAATAATATTTTAGGAATTATAAGTCTTGCTTCACCTTGAAAAGGAGTGTATAGATCATTATTATTTTTAATTAAAATAACTTTTGAGGATTTCACATACGGGTACTGTGTTTATGTCATTTCCACTCTTGCCCCAACTTCTGTCATGTTCCATCAACTCCCTGTCAAATCAAATCCATGACTTTTTTCTTTATTATTGTTACACACACACACACACACACACACACACACACACACACACACACACACTCACACACATACACACACACACACACATTGCTTGTATGACTATGTATTTAGAACTGACCACGTGGGACTGAACAACCTATCTGGAGGCTCATCTCTGGAGAATAGTGATTCCCTTTCTCTCTCCTCTCTCTCTCTCTCTCTCTCTCTCTCTCTCTCATCTCTGTGTCTCTGTCTCACTTTTTCTTGACAATTATTGTCTGTAGATCTATGGGTTGGGGCTTTGTGAAATATCCTCTTTTCATGTTGGAATGTAATTTGGTGTTGTCATTGTCCAGATCTTGTATAAGTGACCATGCTGTTGAGATTTCATGTGTGCAGCTTCCTGTCATATAGAAAACATCAACCAACAAAAGAGTGTTCCAGCTCACTTTCATTGTTGGAGAGGACAAATGTTCAGTTGGACTGAACAATCTGTCCTTTGGTTCTTTGAATCATTTTATTTCCACAATCTCTGTATAATTTTTGTATTTATAAGCTGCTCAATGAAGCCATGACTAATGATGTCATTCATCTCCAGTTGGGTTCAGTTTCAGAAATTAGTGTGAGCTATGTTTATTAGAAAGTATTTCCTTCATAAACTGCTCCTGTAGTTTCCATATTGTCCTCTTCCAAAAACTCAATAGATTCTAAGGTTCTTTTGATCATTCTGTAGCAGTGGCCAAATGACTTCATACTAGGATGTGTTTATTGCTTAGAAGACAAGCTACACACTGCAAATCTACCACCCAATGTTTAACTGAAAATGTGCATTCCAAATACAGTAACAGTTATGTGGGTCTTAAATGCCATGGGGCTCACTCCTGGTTCAAGATTAAACATTCATTAGTCTACCCTTTAAACTCATTACATTAGGAAAGCAAGTATAAGGAATTTTTGTTTATGAAAACAGAAGAATAAAAAAGACATTTTGTTTTCTAGTAGATAAAACCATCAAAATTCTCAAGACCTTGTCTTTATTGGTTTAAAAATAGAACTCAAATATTCAGTTATATTTTCTTATCTAAGTATATCTAAAGATGATTGATCTAAAATGCTTTTTATTTTATTCTCTGTTATGAATATTTTAATAAAATAAACACCACTTTTACATGTAAATCTTATATTACACGAATTTTTTCAAAATTGAACATATACTTGTATATAACAATTATAGAAAGGCTATTTTAAAAGTTTTTTATTTTGTTGTTTTTGTGTGTTGAAATAACTTTTGACTCAAAAAATTATTTTTCATAGTTGCATGTTGTGTTATTCATCAGAAGATGGCAGATCTAATGAATATGTAGCTTAGATAATGCAGAACACTTTAGGAGATTGGTATTAAGGAGAACATTATTCAAATTAGTAAGGGAACAGAGAGATACTTGATTTCATAGCCTAATTTGTTCATGATATTTTTGTTCAGACATGGTCTCTGCACTAAAACTAGGCTGGTCTCAAACTTGTCCTCATCCTTCCTGGGTCTCCTGAATGTTGGCAATAAAAATATGTGTCACCATATGGAGCTTTTCATGATATTAATATTTTCTGAAACTCTCCTTAGTCCTTTAAGAGAATACTCTTATTACCTACCTTCTTTAGCTCATAAAACAAACACAAAACTTGGTATGTTCCTAATCTAATACAAACATAGGCAAAACCAGATTATGCTAAAGTGCCTGCTATATTTGGATCTTAGAATGTTTGCCAAATGTGTGATTGGCCTCCAGTGTGTGTGCTGTACAGCCAAATGTCAACAAGAAGCTTCATTACACTGAAGAAGTTGGCTTGAAGCCTCATTCTGCGAATGAGGACATGCTCTATAAAGAGCTCATTTTATATACCTATGTGTCAGTGGACAAAATTATTATCATAATATAAAATGTCACCAAATCACAGAATATACTTTTGTACTAAAGCCATGTTTTTATCTTAGACTGGTATAAGTTGTCAGTGAGAAAAAAAATATCCTCCTCCAAATGTTGTTGAGATAATGTATATACTATGCAAAGCTTATAACATACATTCTGCTTTTAGTTCTAAAACTTCTGTTTAAAATAAAGTATCCTGGTCTTTTTTTTCCCAACATTTATTTATTTATTCTAGTTACATTACAATTATAGCCCCCCTCTTTCCTCTCCTCCTGGTCCCACCCTCTATCCCCTCTTCTGCCTATACTTCTCCTCAGGTGAGGGGGGGCTCCCCATATCTACCTCCCTCAGTTTATTAGTCACATGAGGGCTAAGAGCTTCCGCTTGCTTGGGGGTCCGACTTGAAAGCCAAGCTAGGGTAAGGTGTCCCATAAACAGGCAACAGAGTCCATGACTAAGACCCCACCCAACTTGCTGAGGGATCTGTATGAAGACCAAGTTGCCTATCACCTACATACCTATGGGGTCTCTAGGTTTAGTCTAAGCTTTTTTTAATTTGTGCTTCAGTCTCTGTAAACCTATAGGAGGCTTAGGTTGATTGGTTCTGTTGATCTTCATGTGTTGTTGTTGTCCCTTCCAAATCTCTCTATTCCTCATCCTCTCTTTTTTAATGTTTATTTATTACTTCAAGTTACATCTCCATCACAGCACCCACTTTCCACCCCTACAGGTTCCATTCTCCCACCCTCTCCTCCCTTTCCCACTCATACCACTCCTCTGGTGTGGAGTATCCCTACATATCAGCCCCTCTCAGTTCAGTGGTCATATGAGGGCTAAGAGCTTCCTTTTGCACTAGGGACCTGCATGGCAGCACCCCTAGGGTAAATTGTCCCATTAATAAGTAACAAAATCTAGGTTCCTGTTCATTTTGGTGTGTTGGTTGTAGGATAGTTATCCTGTAGTATATGTCTAAAATCCAATCCTGGTCTTAAAGGAACAAGGATATTTTAACTAAGAGTTTCTTGTTGCTTTTATAAGTCTTCTCACTTTGAGTATGTATGAGTTTTTTTTTTCTTTTTTCCTTTATTGAAAATGCATGATTTTTTTTTCCTTTATTTAAAACAGATTCTTTTCCCATATCCTATATCAAAATTATAGTTTCCCCTTCTTTTCCCTTGGTCCACTTTTCTATCATCAGGAGTGAGTAGATCGTGGACACAATTATGTATTAAAATTTTCCTCAAGTACATCATTCCAATAGCCAAGGACTATATACCAATGTGTGTGGGTTAAGAACAAATTTGAAAACAATATAACATGTGCAAATATGTACATGTATATATGCAGCTATATACACATACACATACATACATACATACATACATACATACATACATACATACATACATATACATTTTTCCAGGTGTGTATTTTTGCCAGTATAGAAGGCTACAAATCACAATTAGAGGCTGCGTTCACATCCTCAATGTAATCCCAGGACCTTTTGTCTCAACTTATTTATTGATAAGATGTATGTCAAGAAATTCATTTTGAAGACTTAGTAAATTCTGAGTTTTAAGATGATTAGACTAATTTGTTAATTTGTTGTTGTTGTTGTTGCTTTCTTTTGTTTAAAAGTTTTACTGACCACTCTTTATTATCGAAAATATTCTGATTATGGTTACATTTCTTCAACTTCTCCCAGATCCTCACCTTTCCACCCACCCAAATCCACATTTTTTCTTTCTCATTAGAAAGCACACAGGTATCTAAAATAATAAAATGAGACAAAATAAAAACAAACAAATCAGACAAGGACCAAAACCAAACAAATAAAAAAATAAGGGCCAATATAAAAGCACAAATATAGTACTTGAGGTTCTAGCTAGAGTAATAAGACAACTAAAAGAGATCAAGGGTATACAAATTGGAAATGAAGAAGTCAAATTTTTCCTATTTGCAGATGATGTGATAGTATACATAAGTGACCCCCAAAACTCTACTAGAGAACTCCTACAGCTGATAAACTCCTTCAGCAACATGACTGGATACAAAAATAACTAAAAACAAACAAACAAACAAACAATTACCCCTCCTTTATATAAATAATAAATGGGCTGAGAAGGAAATTAGGGAAACAACTCCCTTCACAATAGCAACAAACAATATATAATACCTTGGTGTAACATTAAACAAGCAAGTGACAGACCAGGACCTGCTTGACATGAACTTCAAGCCTCTGAAGAAAGAAATTGTAGATGTCAGAAGATGGAAATATCTCCCATGCTCAGGGATTTGTAGGATTAACATAGTAAAAATGGCCCTCTTATCAAAAGAAATCTACAGATTCAATCCAATTCCCACCAAAATCCTGACAAAATTCTTTATAGACCTTTAAATAATAATTCTCAACTTTATATGGAAAAATAAAAAACTCAGGATAGCAAAAAGAGTCCTGTACAATAAAAGATACTCTGGAGGTATCCCCATCTCTGATTTCAAGCTTTGCTACAAAGCAACAGTAATAAAAAACAAATGGTATTGACATTAAAACAGACAGATTGACCAATGGAATCTACTTGAAGGTCCAGAAATAAACCAAAGACCTACAGACACTTGATTTTTGACAAAGATACCAAAAACCATACAATGAAACAAAGATAGTATCTTTAAGGGGATTGTGATTGAGATGTAACTTGAAGAAATAAAAAATAAATTATTAAAAAAATGGTGCTGATTTAACTGGATGTCTACATGTAGAAGAATGCAAATATATTCATATTAATCAGCCTGCACAAAACTCAAGTCCAAGTGGGTTAAAGACCACAAAATAAAACTGAATGCACTAAATCTAATAGAAGAGAAAGTGGGAAAAGTCTTGAACTCATTGGCACAGGAGACAACTTCCTGAACAGACACCAAAACCTCAAGCACTAAGATCAACAATTAATAAATGGGACCTCTGAAAAGCTTCCGTAAGGCAAAGGACACTATAATTATAACAAAAAGACAGCCCACAGGTTGGGAAAAGATATTAACCAACCCCACATCTGACAGAGGGCTAACATCCAAAGTATATAAACACCAAGAAACAAAATAATCCAATTAAACAATGGAGTACAGAGCTAAACCAAAAATTCACTACAGAGGGAACCCTAATGGCAGAGATACACTTAAAGAAATGCTCAAAATCCATATTCATAAAGAAAATGCAAATCAGAATGACTGGGATTCAGTCTTTTTTTTTTCCTTTATTTTTTATTTCTTCAAGTTGCATCTCAATCGCAGTCCCCTCCCTATTACCCCCTCAAGTCCCACCCTCCCACCATCAACCCCCCATCCTCTTCCCTTTTTTTTTTTTTTAAGTTTAAGGTATATCTTATTTCCCCCTACAGTTTCCCCTTTCAGTCCAACAAATGGCTCTTTCTCTTAGAATAATAAATACAATACAAAACTACAGAGGTAATTAGGCCACAGTTATGAGGGTTATATGGCTTAGCATACATTCCCAATGTCCAGTACATATGTATTTGGTACCTGACTTTAACATTCTACTATCTAACCATGTCCATGAGTTTAAAGTTCTATATCTAACTCAACATTCACACTAACTTGTAACACAATTTTAAAAGTATCCTTTTAGATCTATAACACTTTCTTGACTCCTAAACAACTCAAAATTTAATTATGAGACTCTAGCTATCTGTTCTTCAACCACTTCAGAGAACTGAGAGGGATAAATATATCTGGTTTTATAGGAAGTACAGGACCTGCAGCTTCCAAAACTAAGAAATGACATACCAGTGACTGCCTGGACAGTTCCCATTTTCTCTGCATACATTACAACATCGATCTTCAGTCGTTTGACCCCATTTCTCTGATAGACATTGACTATAGAGCAGGGGTTATGAAGGACTTGCCTACCCTGTCTTGGCAAAGCTAGGCTGTCGACTTACCTGCTTCCAGGTTTTGTCCTTTTTGGACAGCATTCTGTCTACAGTTGGAGCAAGGGGCTTTTCCTACCAAGAGATAGGCTTGTGACTACTTCAATCATCTCCCTCTGGAGATTCTTCGATGCTCATCTTCTACTTGGGGTAGAATAGGGGGTGCTGTCAGCAGTTGATATGTCTTCATATAAAAAAATCTAAAGTTATGAAAACATCTTTGAATGCCATATTCTGCAGATCTCTTGAGGTTTTTGAAGAGGCCCTATCTGTCTCTTCTATTAGGGTAAGCAGATGTTGCTTGTCTCTTAGCAGCTTTATTTCTGATTAGCTTAGAAAATAACTATAATAGGCTGTCATAGTACCTAACAAAATGACTGGCTTGCATAACCATTAGTTTGCATTTCTTAATTATCCTAAATAGTTTATGACAATTAGTAGCAAAGGGCCGAAACTTCACATTTCATTTTTTTCTTTACCTCCTAACCCTTCCATCCCATTTCTCTGGGGTGGGGTGTCCTTATATAACAGTCCCTCATCTCAGTTGAGAAGTTTTATGAGGGGCAAGAGCCTCCTCATTCATTGGGGGTCTACGAGGCAGTACCATCAGTGAAAAGTGTCCCATTGTCCGGGAGAGAGAACTGAAAAACAAACAAATAAGCAGACAAATAGATAAAAAAAGACAAAAAAATAGAACAAAATATAAAATAAATATAAAAAATAAATTAAAAATAAAAATTAAAAATAAGAAGTCTATGTCCAAGTTCCCTTTGGTGTGTTGCTTGTAGTATCAATACCTTCTACTATATAGCTAAAGTCCTACTATAAGTGAATAGATGCCATATGCGTCCTTCTGAGTCTGGGTTAGCTCACTCAGGATGAGCTTTTCTAGTTCCATCCATTTGGCTGAAAATCGCATAATTTCATTGTTTCTGATAGCTGAATAATATTCCATTGTTAGATGTACTACAGTTTTTTTATCCATTCTTCGGTTGAGGGACATCTGGGTTGTTTCCAGTTTCTAGCTATTACAAATAAGGCTGCTATAAACTTAGATGAGGAAATTTCCTTATGATTCCGTGAAGAGGCATTTGGGTGTATACCCAGAAGTGGTATGGCTGGATCCTGAGGCAAAGCTGTTCCAAGTTTTCTAAGATATCGCCAGACTGACCTCCATAGTGATTGCACAAGCCTGCACTCCCACCAGAAATGGAGCAGGGTACCCCTTTCTCCACACCCTTGCCAGCAAGTGCTGTCATTTGAGCTTTTGATCCTAGCTATTCTGACAGGTGTGAGATGGAGTCTCAGAGTCATCTTGAGTTGCATTTCTCTGATGATTAAGGATATTGAGCATTTCTTCAAGTGTCTCTCAGACATTAGGGATTCCTCCTCTGTGAATTCTCTATTTAGCTCTGTCCCCCATTTTTTGATTGGATTATTTGGTTTCTTGGCATTTAATTTCTTGAGTTCTTTGTAGATTTTGGATATTAGCCCTCTGTCAGATGTGGGGTTGGTGAATATTTTCTCCCAGTCTGTAGGCTGCTATTTTCTGCTATTTTGTTCGAATGACAGTGTCTTTTGCCTTACAGAAGCTTTTCAGTTTCATGAGGTCCCATTTATTGATTGTTGATCTCAGGTCCTGAGCTGTTGGTGTTCTGTACAGGAAGTTGTCACCTGTGCCAATGAGTTCGAGGGTTTCTCCCACTTTTTCTTCTAGTAGATTTAGTGTGACTGGCCTTACTTTCAGGTCTTTGATCCACTTGGACTTAAGTTTTGTACAAGGTGATAAGTATGGGACTAATTTCATTCTTTTACAAGTGGACGTCCAGTTGGACCAGCACCATTGTTTGAAGATGCTGTCCTTCTTCCATTGTGCCGTTTTGGCTTCTTTGTCAAAAAATTAGGTGGCCATAGTGTGTGGGTCTATTTATGGATCTTCAATTCGATTCCATTGATCTACTGGTCTGTTTCTATACCAATACCATGCTGTTTTTACTAGTATTGCTCTGTAGTCAGCTTGAAATCTGGGATGGTGATACCTCCAGATGTTTTTTTATTGTACAGGATTGATTTAGCTATTCTGGACTTTCTGTTGTTCCATATGAAATTGAGGCTAGCTCTTTCCAAGTCTATAAAAAATTGTGTTGGTATTTTGATACGAATTGCATTGAATCTATATATTGCTTTTGGTAGGATGGCCATTTTTATTATGTTGATCCTACCTATCCATGAGATTGGGAGATCTTTCCATCTTCTAAAGGCCTCTTCCATTTCTTTCTTCAAGGGCTTGAAGTTCTTGTTGTACAGGTCCTTTACTTGCTTGGTTAGAGTTACCCCCAGGTATTTTTTGTTGTTCGTGGCTATTGTGAGGTGGGGTTGTTTCCCTTATTTCTTTCTCAGCCCATTTGTTTGTTGTGTAAAGAAGGGCTTCTGATTTTTTTGAATTAATTTTGTATCCAGCCACTTTGCTGAAGGTGTTTATCAGCTGTATGAGTTCTCCGGTGGAATTTTTGGGGTGGCTTATGTATACTATCATATCATCTACAAATAGGGATAATTTGACTTCTTCATTTCCAATGTTTATCCCCTTGATCTCCTTTAGTTGTCTTATTGCTCTAGCAAGAACTTCAAGTACTCTATTGAAGAAATATGGTGAAAGTGGACATCCTTGTCTTGTCCCTGAGTTTAGAGGAAATGCTTCAAGTTTCTCTCCATTTAATTTGATGTTGGCCACTGGCCTGCTCTATATTGCCTTTATTATTTCTAGGTACGGTCCTTGTATGCCCATTCTCTCCAGAACTTTTAGCATGAAGGGGTGTTGGATTTTGTCAAATGCTTTTTCTGCATCTAGCGAGATTATCATGTGGGTTTCTTCTTTCATATTTTTTATATGGTGAATGACGGTGATAGACTTTTGTATGCTGAATCATCCCTGCATTCCTGGGATGAAGCCTACTTGATCATGGTGTATGATACTTTTGATGTTTTCTTGAATTCGGTTTGCTAGTATTTTATTAAGTATTTTTGCATCTATGTTCATGAGGGAGATTGGTCTGAAGTTCTCTTTCTTTGTTGGGTCTTTGTGTGGTTTAGGAATCAGGGTGATTGTGGCCATGTAGAATGAGTTTGGCAATGTTCTTTCAGATTCTATTTTGTGAAGGAGTTTGAAAAGTATTGGTGTTAGCTCCTCTTTGAAGGTCCGGTAGAATTTCGTGCTAAAGCCATCTGGCCCTGGGCTTTTTTTGTTCGGGAGATTTTTAATGACTGTTTCGATTTCCTTAGGGGTTATAGGGCTATTTAATCTGTTTATCTGATCTTGATTTAGCTTCAGTAGGTGGAATCTATCAAGATAATTGTCCATTTCACCTAAGTTTTCAAATTTGGTGGAGTATAGATTTTTAAAGTAGGATCCAAATATTCTCTGGATTTCCTCAATGTCTGTTGTTATTTCTCCCTTTTCTGATTTTGTTGATTTGTGTTTTCTCCCTCTGTCTTTTAGTTAATTTGGCTAAAGATCTGTCTATTTTGTTGATTTTCTTGAAGAACCAACTCTTGGTTTCGTTGATTCTTTGTATAGTTCTTTTTGTTTCAAAGTTGTTGATTTCAGCCCCAAGTTTGGTGATCTCCTGCCTTCTGCTACTCTTGGGAGTGTTTGCCTCTTATTTTTCCAATTCACACAGTTTAGCTGTTAATTCGCTAATATGAGCTGTCACAATTTTCTTTTTGAAGGCACTTAGTGCTATGAACTTTCCTTGTAGCACAGCTTTCATTGTGTACCATAGGTTTGGGTATTTTGTGTCTTCATTTTCGTTGGATTTTAAGAAGTCCTTGATTTCCTTCTTTATTTCTTCCCTGACCCAGTGGTCCTCTAGTAAAGAGTTGTTCAATTTCCATGTGAGTGTAGACTTTCTGTTGATTCTTTTGCTATTGAAGTCCAGCTTTATTCCATGGTGGTCTGATAAGATACAAGGGGTTATTTCAATTTTCTTGTATTTGTTGAGGCTATCTTTGTGTCTAACTATATGGTCGATTTTGGAGAAGGTTCCATGAGGTGCTGGAAAGAAGGTGTATTATTTTGTGTTTGGGTGAAACGTTCTGTAGATATCTGTTAGGTCCATTTGGTTCATGATCTCTGTTAGACTCATTATTTCTCTGTTTGGCTTCTGTCTTGATGATATGTCCATCATTGTGAGTTGGGTGTTGAAGTCTCCCACTATTAAAGTGTTTGGATCGATGTGCAATTTAAGTTTAGAATCATTTCTTTTATAAATGTAGGTGCCTTTGTATTTGGGGCATAGATGTTCAGTATTGAGATGTCCTCTTGGTGGATATTTCCTTTAATGAGTATGTAATGCCCTTCTCTGTCTTTTTTTTTATTAACTTCAATTGGAAGTCTACTTTGTTTGATATTAGGGTGGCCACTCCAGTTTGTTTCCTGGGTCCATTTGCTTGGAAAACCACTTCCAAGCCCTTTACTCTGAGGTAGTGTTTATCTTCAATAGTGAGATGTGCTTCCTGTATACAGCAAAAAGATGGGTCTTGTTTACAGATACAGTCTTTAAGTCTGTGTCTTTTTATTGGCGAGTTGAGTCCATTGATGTTGATGGATATTAATGACCAGGGGTTGTTATTTCCCATTATTTTGGTATAGCTGGCTGTCTGGTGTTTCTTTTTGTTTAGTTGCTGTGGAGGTTTCTATTTCGTCTGTTTTCTTGGGTGTTGTTATCTTCTCTGTGTTGGAATTTTCCTTCTAGGATCTTCTGTAGGGCTGGGTTTGTGAGGAGATATTGTTTGAATTTGAATTTGTCATGGAATATCTTATTTTCTCCTTCTATGTTGATAGAGAGTTTTTCTGGGTATAGTAGTCTGGCTGGGCACCTATGTTCTCTCAGGTCTTGTAGGACATCCGTCCAGGCCCTTCTAGCTTTTAAAGTTTCTGAGAAGTCAGGTGTGATTCTAATGGGTCTGCCATTGTATGTGACTTGGCCTTTTTCTCTTACAGCTTTTAATATCCTTTCTTTGTTCTCTACATTTGGAGTTTCTATTATTATGTGGCGAGAGGAGTTTCTTTTCTGATCTAATCTGTTTGGTGTTCTGTAAGCCTCTTGGATTTTTACTGGCATCTCTTTCTTTAGGTTTGGGAAGTTTTCTTCTATGATTATGTTGAAGATATTTCCTGGACCATGGAGTCGGGAGTCTTCTCTTTACTTTATGCCTATAATTCTTAGGTTCCATCTTTTCATTGAGTCCTTGATTTCTTGGATGTTGTGGGTGAGAGATTTTTTTAGCTTTCTCATTTTCTTTGGATGTTGTACTGATTTCTTCCACCGAATCTTCCATGCTTGAGATCCTGTCTTCCATCTCTTGCATCCTATTTTTTGATACTCACATCTGTAATTCCTGTTCTCTTCCCTTAATTCTCCATTTCCTCTTTAAACTCTGCCTGTGTTTTCTTTATTGTTTCCATTTCTATTTTCATGTCTTGAATGGTAATGTTCATTTTGTAAATTTCCTTCTCCAGTTTGCTTGTTTTTGTCTGGAGATCTTTCATTGCTTTATCTTTTTCCTGTTCATGCTGGGTCACCTTAGCTTTGAGCTCTTTAATGGTGTTATTCATTGTTTTGACTTGTAAAATTGTGGCTTCTTTGAATTTCTTTATAGATTTAAGTTCTTCTTGAAGGGACTCTATCACTTTCCATAATTTAGAATTGTCATCGTTTTCATGTGTTTCAGTTGTTGTGAGGTGGTTCAGGCTGGATGGAATAGTGTTGCTTTCTTTTGTTGGAGTCATTTCTCTCTGTTTTTTTTTTTTTTTTTTTTTTGAGTCTGGGGTCGCTGGCCATGTTGAATTTTTTTGCTGTCTTCTGGACTTGGGTCCAAAGTGGGTGCTTTGGTGTAGGATTCGAGTTGCCTTACTCTACCCCTATAAGGTGAGTCATTCAGCCCCGCCTCCTAGGTGGAGACCTAACTAATCCAGGTGGTGGAGCTGTGTGTAAGTAAGCTCTGGTTCCCCACCAGAAGGGCCAGTGCTACTACAAAAGTCCAATATACGACAGTTTCAAATATCTCACAGTTTGCCCAGGGTTGGTTCCTGTAGTGGGTAAATCTGCCTGCCCTTCAGCCCCAATAGCCTTGCCGCTCCCGCGGCTTGGAAACTGGCCAGTGACGTCACAGCAGTGGTGTTGCGATCTGTAGTCTGAAGGCACTTTGCAGCCAGGCTATGCTCACTTCCAAGGGTCGCAACCTTTCGCCAGGTAGTTGGATTGTCTGTGCGAGACCTTGGGGTGCCCAGCAGGGTGGGAATTATCTCTGCGTGGGATCTGAATTTGCCCTCTGGGTTTTAGATTGGAACTTACTGGGAGTTTCTCCTGGTGGGGGATGGGTGGTCCCGATTCCCAGGTTCAGCGGCTTCCTTGTGTGTCCGAGAGTGGGAAGGAGCATCCTGCCCAGGGACTCTCAGTGGTCCCTGGGTAGCTGGTTGAGATTTAGAAGGGGTTGTGCCATTTGTACAGCATCCTGCAACACTCACCGCCTTGTGACTGTTAACCCTGAAATCAAAATACATCCGCGCAGGCTGCCACCATCTTGGATCCTCCAGGATTCAGTCTTAAACTCATCAGATTGGCTAAGTTCAAAAACTGAAGTGACTACATATTGATGAGGATGCAGAGAAAGAGGAACACTCCTCCATTGCTAGTGAGAGTGCAAACTCGTATATTCACTCTGGAAATAAGTCTGGCACATTCTAAGAAGATTAGGAATAGTTCTACCTCAAGATCCAGCTATACCACTCCTCGGCATATAACCCAAATATGCATCACCAAATCACAAGGACATTTACTTAACTATGTTCATAGCAGCTTTATTTGTAATAGCCATAAATTGGAAACAGCCAAGCTATCCTCCAACCAAGGAATGGATACACAAATTGTTATATATCTATACAATGGAATACTACTCTGATATCAGAAAAAAGGATATCATGAAATTTATAGACAAATGGATGGAACCAAATAAGATCATCCTGAGCGAGCTATAGCAGGTCCAAAAAGACAGACAGGTGTGTGGGTTCATTTCTGGGTCTTCAATTCGATTCCATTGATCCACTGGTCTGTTTCTATATCAGTATCATGCTGTCTTTATTACTATTACTTTGCAATACATCTTGAAATCTGGGATGGTGATACTTCCAGATTTTTTTTTTATTGTACAGGATTGATTTAGCTATTCTGTTTTTTTTTGTTATTCCATATGAAGTTGAGAATTTTTTTCAGGTCTATAAAGAATTGTGGTGGTATTTTGATATGAATTTCACACCCGTCAGAATAGCTAAAATAAAAATCTTAAATGACAACACATGCTGGAGAGGTTGTGGAGAAAGGGGAACCTCCTCCATTGCTGGTGGGATTGCAAGCTTGTACAACCACTATGGATATCAGCCTGGCAATATCTTAGAAAAGTTGGAATAGCTCTACCTAAAGACTCAGCCATACCACTTCTGGGCAGCTGTGCAAGGAAAATGAGCTCCAGAGGGCCTCATACATGCAAATGATTCCTCACCAAACCACAAGGATGTTTCCTCATCTATGTTCCTAGCAGCATTATTTGTAATAGCTAGAAACTGGAAACAACCCAGATGTTCCTCAACAAAGGAATGGCTAAAAATAAAACAACAACAACAAACTGTGGTACATATACACAATGGAATACTACTCAGCCTTCAGAAATAACAAAATCATGCAATATGCAGCCAAATGGATGGAACTAGGGAAGCTCATCCTGAGTGAGCTAACCCAGACTCAGAAAGATGCACATGGCGTCTATTCACTTATAATCAGATTTTAGCCATATAGTATAGGATAAATACACTACAACCAATGGACCAAAAGGAAAAGGAACATAGACTTTCTTTGCTGACAATGAGTCACTTTGTCCTAGTGGTGCTGCCTTGTAGGCCCCCTGTGTATGAAGAGGCTCTTGGCCCTCATATGGCTGCTGAACTGGGGTAGGGGACTGATATGTAGTGACACTCCACTCTGGAGGAGTGGGTTGGAAGGGATAGGGAGTAGAGGGTGAGAGGGCAGGATTGGGAGGGGTGGAAAGAGGGCACTATGAAGTAGATGTAACCTGAAGTAATAAATAAACATTAAAAAAAGACACATAGGGTATTTACTCACTCATAAGCAGATATTAGCCAATACATACAGGATCACTATGCTACAATCCACAGACCCAAAGAAACTAAGTATTAAGGAGGGCTCAAGGGATGACGCTTGAATCCCTCTAAGTAGGGGGGATAAAATAGATGTTGGAAGTGGGTGGAGAGAGGGATCTGGACAAGAATACAACATTATTGCCAAATGAGAAGCCTTATCCAGCAGATAAAGGAAACAGATACAGAGACCCACAGCCAGACATTAGGCAAAAATCAGGAAGTGTTGAGGAAAAGTGAGGGGAAGGTTTGAGGAAGCTGGAGGTATCAAGGTCACCACAAGAAGATCCACATAGCCAATTAACTAGGACACAAGGAGGCTCAAATAGGTTGAACCACCATGCAAAGTGTTTGCAAGTTTTGACCCTAGGTCCATTACAAATATGAAGCTTAAAGGCTGCTTGGTTTTCACATAGATCCCCTAACAATTGGAAGATGGTCTATTCCAGAGTTAGAGGATGTTGCCTCCCTCTGGAGCTCATTTTTCTAGCAGAGCTGCCTTATCTTGCCTCAGTGGAAGAGGAGGCAGTCATGATGCGGTTTGATATTCCAGCATAGAAAGAATAAGGCCTGCCATTGAGCAGGAACAAGGCCTGCTGCTAAACAGTGCATGTGTATGACTGGGCTTCCACTTGAAACTGGCCTGAGCCATGTTCGAGCATGCCTGCAGTCTGATGACATCATACCAGGTACTGAGATGTAAGCCAATGAGGAAGAGCTACCACAGCAGCTTGCAGTTCGGGAACCAATGGGATTCTGGGCAGAAGGTATAAAGGGGGCATCTTCTTCCTGAAATAAAAGAGTCTTTCTTTGCCACTTACAGACTCCCAGAGTGTGATCATTGACTCTGTGCCAGCTCATCCCCACCCCCTAAGAGTCCTAGACCTGGGCCCTGGCAATATGACACAGTGGGTTGGTACTGAGGTTGGGACGGTGGGACTGGAAGGAGGGGAAGGAGGGGGGTACGGATTGGAATGTAAAATAAACAAACAAAAAAAAACCTAAATGAAGAAATTTAAAAAAAATAAACACATAAATGCATAGAAAGACAAATTCACAAACACAAAAATCCCTTAAAATCACAAAAACAGAAACCATAATATGTAGGCAAAAGACCAGCAAGCTTTTTTTTTTAATTCTTAGACAAAACATTATGACACAAAAACAACCTCTAAAAGAATCACTGAGTAAATTGTATGTTTGCCATCTATTGCTGGGCATTGGACCTGCCCTTAAGTAAGGTTTGTATACACAGAGAGCATCCTTTGATGAAAATTAACTTTTCCTTTGTGAGCAACTATAAATTGGAGATAGCTTCTAGTATTGGGATGGGCCTTGTGTCCAGTCCTGCTGTCAGCACTGGGTCTGCATCTGGCTCTTCTAAAAAATTTCCTAAACCTCGAAATAGGGATTTGATGGAGATGTCCAATTTAGGATTGAGCATCTCAAGGTTTCTCATTCTCAGCACCTTGTCCAGTGAGGGGTCTCTGTATCTGTTACCATCTACTGTAGGAGGGCGCCTCTCTGATAATGGCTGAGCAAGACACTGATCTCTGAATATAGCAGAATGTTGTTAGAGCTCAATTTATTATTATGTTCCTTTAGCAAAACAGTAGTATTTGATCTTATCTGGGTCCCTAGCCTAGCCAGTCTTAGGTTGTTGGCCACCCAAGCAGTGTTAGGGAGGGCTTGCATCTCATGGTATATGCCTTAATTTTGGTTGGTTAATCCTGCAATGTTCATGTCACTGTTTCACCACTGTGCCTTGCTGGTAGGTTGCCATTGTAGGTCAAAGTGTTTGTAATTGTGTTAATGTTTCCCTTTCTCCTCTAGTAGCATGCACTTCACATTGTAATACCATGGACACTAGTCAGAAGGAGAGAGGGCTCTTGGTAGACACCAATTAAACTTCACCACGTTCAATGAGTGATGAAGGTATTGTCTTAAACTATACCTATGCCATTAGTTTGTGGAAGGTAACCAATAGCTTTGGCAACAGCCTGGTTTATTTGTGGGTTTCTACAAGATCTCTTTCTACGAACCACAACTCAGTAAGATGTAACCTATTCCAGGACTGGAATTTTCATGTAGTTGAAAAGGGTGTCTATTTGGGGCTTTGTCTCCCCTGTTTTGATGATTCTATTTAGATTTCATTTATATATATATATATATTTATTTATGTATTACTTCAGGTTACATATCTATCACAGTGTCCTCTTTCTACCCCTCCCGGTTCCATCCTCCCACCCTCTACCCTCTATCCCTTCCATCCACTCCTCTGGAGTGGAGTGTCCCTACATAACAATCCCCCACCCCAGTTCAGCAGTCACGTGAGGGCCAGTATATTTTTAAAACTTTCTACTGTTTCAGGTTTTCATATGACCCCTCAAATGGCCCTTAGTTGTAGCTGTCCCTCCCCACATTCCTTCTCTTCTGTCTCCCCTTTTGATCTTCCATTTACACCTCCCTCTATTCATAACTATCATCTCTATTTCCCCTTCCTCAGGAAATCCTTTCCTCATTCCTTGTTCTTTACTCTATAACTAACCTCTGTAGTTATATGAATTGTAGTCTACTTATCAATGACTTAAAGGTTAACATCCACATATAAGTGAATAAATACCATATTTTATAATAGTCCCTGACTTATACTATAATCCAATTATATGCATGTATTGGCTTGAGTTCTTAGCAGAAGAAGCAATGCATATATACATTTGGGCACATGTACACTCACATGCATGTGCACGATATTCTTTGTAGGCAAAAAAAAAAATGAGCTGCTTTTTCTCTGAGCCTTATCATGTTTAATTAACAGAAATTACTCAGAAACCATGAACTCAAATCAACCTTTCTTCCCTGAAATCATTCACCCAGGAATTTTGTTAAAGTGCCAGAAAAGTAATTAATGCATCCATATAGGACTGCTGTGTTACTATCTGCTTTGGTTTAGAGAAGGTATGATTACTCTTACTGTTACTAACAATTATAACCAAGTATCAATCTGTGACAAAAAGGTCTAGATGCTCATGGGAGTAATTTTTTGTCCCATTTATCCCTTTGAAGGCAAAAAACAAAAAACCTTTTGCCTGTTGTAACTGTGAGCACTAATGGCAATGTTTCCTAAGGATGCAGTTCTGGGATACACATGTGATTTTTGGTTTTTTTTGTTCAATTCTCTCAACATTGAGATATCCTATTTACTGTAGTCTCTTCTTTGCCCTAAGTGACAATAACATGGCTGTTTTATTTATGTAAATATTTATTTACTTTTATTTATTTTTGATACAGGGGTCTCACTCTAAATGCAGTGATAGCCTCAGACTCATCACAATCCCTCTTCCTCAGTCACCCAAGTTTTGTGACAGCAGAGATGAGTGACCATACTCAATATCAGAGTTGAATTTTTAGCTCAAGTTTTTCTAATTTAAATATTTCAGATAACAAAATAAATAAAGCCTATGTTACAGAGATGTTTTCACCTTTTTTACCTGAGTCAGTTGATATCTAAGAACTCTACTGTTTTCTATCCACCAATAGTTTTAGGAATGACATCACTTTTCAGTATGAGTTTAATTCTCTTCAGGTTACCATTTCCTCTAGATCAAAAACTTCTTCTGGAAGTATGGAAGCAGTAAAGAGCTGCTTCACTCACCACGTGAAGAGCATGGTTAATCAGTATGGTCCCTTGATTTTGACTTTTGTTGCTTGTCTATTGTTGAGATTATAGGATTCTCCACAGTAAAGATACTCTGTCTTTGAGCTTTTTCTGACTCTTTAGAATTCACTATTTATGTCCCATATTTACTAATGGGGATTTCCTTGATCATTTAGAATTCTACAAGGCAGATTTATTTCTTCTCCTTTATTTGTCCAGTCGTGCATTAACATCCATATGGAGTTTTTTATTATAATTTGGAGTATGACCCAATACTTCTTTGTTTATTTTGATATCCAAATTATCTCCACATTGAACATTTGGAACTATTTCAGTTGGTTCCTGTCTTTCTGATAAGCTCCTATTAACATGGGTTGTACTTTCTTTCTTATTACCCTGAGTACTTCTAACATGAATTCGAAATCTAGATCCATATCATATGTTTATTGCATTTTTAAAACATATTAAGTCATGTTAACTCTCTTTTTTAAAAGATTCCTATTTATATGTGACATTTATTTGAACATAATTTGAAAAAAATTTTTAAAAATTCTGGTCTTGCTTTCTTCATAATTGTTTATCATTGATTTTCTTAATCCCCTTTTGCATATTTATTTTATTCCATTAAAAGTCAATGATACTCAGGAATGCTAAATGAGAGAAAAATAAGATTAAGATAACTTCATTTATCAGTGACCCTTTGAAGAGTTTTAAGATGCCTTTTACTGGTCATCATGTCAAGGGGTAGTGTCCTTTAAGTATACACACCATGGCACTTCCGGGGCATGAACGGATCTGTTATCTAAGGAATAAAAACACATTCAAGTTTCTGTCAAAAATACTTGTACTTGCAGATTCATTTTGAGCTGTGAGTTTTAAAGTTCACCTCCTATAAATGTGCAGTTCACACTGTGTGTTGTGAATAGAAATAGATATGTGTGAGAATGAGCCCACAAAAACATTGAGCATGCTGGTTTTTCAGTGTCATACCTCCTGAGTCTGATCTAAAGAAAATATCTCCTTGGATGAGAAAGCTTTGCTCATGACCTCTCTGCTGAGAATGGGAACATGTCTACTGCAGAGTTTAAATAGATAATACTGACACTGTTCCTTGCCAAGGTCCCAGGGAAACGATGCAACTTATGTGCTACTTAATTAAGTTTAAACTGTCTCATAGGAGTTTTGATGAAGACAGATGTTTTGGATTCCTTTCAGCCAAAGGAAATTTATATCTGAAGTCCTTAATTACCAAACACATATTCTCCTACATATGAGGTCACTTTAAGAAGCTTCTTGAAAAGCAAGAACAAAGACCACACATACCTCTGTCCACGTAGTGGGCGAACACAAGAGCAGAGTCAGACAGTGGTACATGAGCATAAGCGAGTGAAGTGACTCACTGATAGAATGCAAGAGAAAAGGTGTAGTGCAGCTAGCATGACAGAAATGGTTGTGGGGGTGACACGTTATCATTCTAACCAGAGAAGCCAAAATATGTTTCTCTGAGATGTGAGATGTAAGTAAATAACAGTACAGATGAAAACTGTATATTTTTATCCATTTAGTATCTGTTTAACCTATTAAGCCAATTTTGTGATAAATTGAGGCTAGTATTTGAAATGACCAGAAGCTTGACTGGCCAGCAATCAACCTGTATTACCCAGAGTCCTAAATAGATTTTAATAGCAAAGTAAACCTATACTGTTGAAATTTCAGCAGTGGCCCCTAGTATAAATTTGGAAACTCGATACCTAGGGTGTCCTGTGTTTGGACACTAGACATAGCTTGCAGTTGTTGTTGAGTACTCATATCAATACCTTCCTCAAAAGCATCCATCATTTCATCATTTGTTATTTCTGGCATTGCAGGAATATTAATTTGAGTACCCCATTGTTGTAAGAGATCCCTTCCCCATAAATTTATGTGTACATCAGCCACATAAGGTCTCAACTTCCCTGTTTGCCCTTCTGGTCCCACACAGTTAAGCCATCGTACACTTTGTTTTACATGTGATAATTTACCAATTCCTATAAAATGTGTAGGAACCCTTTGAAGTGGCCAGTTTGGATTCCAAGACTCATGTGAGAGGACAGTGACATTCACTCCTGTGTCAAGCAATCCTTCTATTTCAATACCATTCATTTGTATTTTTAATGTTGGTCTCATATCACTCACCATTGTTTGCCAATACACACATTTTCCACTATTTTTGACTGCTCCTGTTCTGTCTATTGGAACAACTTTGCCCTTGGTGTAAGGAAACAGCAGCAGTTGGGCAATTTTGTCCCCTGCATTAATTGTCATCTCTTTCCATATGGATGTCATAATTTTAATTTCTTCCTTGAAGTCTCCATCTATAATACCTGGATGAATAAAGAATCCTTGACAAGTTAATCCATTTTTTCCAAATATTAATCCTATTGTCCTTGATGGTAAAGGACCATAAATACCAGTGGTTAACATATAACATTCATCTGTTTAGGATAATGTTTTAGATTGATCTGTGGTCAAATCTAAAACTGTAGTACCTTCAGTAGACTGTAAAAGATCAGCAATAGTTAATTTTGTTCTTCCTACCTGTTTGTTTCCCTCTGGTTGGATGATGGACAACAGTTCACATTGTTTTGGGGGGCCTGAACCGGTAGGCTCCTCCCCTTGTTTCCCGGCAAAGGGTTACCTCTGACATCTGTTTCAGCTCTACAATCCTGAGACCAGTGTTTACCTTTTCCACAACGAGTACAAAATCCTGGAGACCTTAACCTTCTATTGCCATTAAAAGCTCTTCGTTCCCTTCTATGACCATGTTCGCCATTAAAAGCCATTCCTTCCCTTCTATGACCATGTTCTGCAGAGTCCAGGCACCTATCATTTCAAGTTCTGGAGGATTCAGCTGATATCAGTCCCTTCCAATCTTTGGGAATGATTCTATTTTGTATAGCCCAATTATTCAACATCTGTTTAATGAATGATGAGTGCATTCCAAAAGAGACAATAGACTCCTTAAATCTTTTTAAATCCAAAATGTCTATTGGACGCCATGTTAATTCCTGATGGAGTTGACCATTATTATCATCAGGCCTAATTTGAAACATAACTGGAAAAGCTGATGGTGATTTGCAGTACCACGCAGCTCCTCTGGGGGGCGCACTTGGTTCCACATTAGCACCATTACCTACCTGGTTTCCTACTGGCACACGTGGAGGCTTCTCTACTGGTACACGTCAACTGTGGAGACCTAGCTAGAAAAAAACTTGGCATTTTCTCAGTTCCAGTCACCTGCCCTGCCAGAATTTTCTTAAGCTCCTCAATCTGCATTTCCATACTTTTTAATTGTGTAACACACGTCTTCCTTATGACAAACCAATAAAATAAAAAAAGTAAACAGCATAAAACATTCGGTCTGATTGAAAAACAGTGTAGAGGTCAGCAGTAAATATTGCCATATTGTCAACAACTGGCATCATAGTTTCAAAATCTGCAGTTTTCTCTATAGTTTTGAAAATAAAATTACCCATAAGGCCTTACCACATTGGGCACCACCTGAAAACTGCAATTTAATTAATTAATGTAGTTATTAGTAAGTATAAACTGTAAGATTAGGCCGGTGGAGTAGCCAGTGGCTTGGCAGAGGAGCAGGTGGCCTGGCCCGAGTGACTTAACCAGTTGCCTAACTTATCCTGGAGAAAGAGCCCCAGGACCAAGGGTGGCCTACATCACCTGTAACCTAAACTCTGTTAATTAATATAAGTTGTTATATTAGGCTAGTAGAATTACCAGCAGCTTGGCGGGAGATTCGCCTGGGCTCAGGGGGAGTCTGAGAGTCTGGAAGTCCAACAGCCCGGGACTGCTTGGACTGAGGGCCTATAAGCCACCACAGTCTTTTTCCCCAATAATTAAACACACCAAGACTTTTAATGTTTTTATGCTTAGCCCTTAGCTGGGCAGACTCTCAATTAGCTACTCTAAGTTAACCCGATTGGATCACCTAATCCCAAACCACCATGTGCCTGCGAGTACCTTTTAGCCTTCTCCAGATGTCTGTCTCCTTCTGTGTCTCCCAGTGGAAAGAGAGAGAGTGTCTGTGTGTGCCCAGAGTTCCTGTGCTGATCTGAGGAAGTCCTGCTTTCCTATACTCTTTCTGCCAGTTAATTGGCCATAAGCAACTTTATTAACCAATCAAGAGAATGCCTCAGAAGGGGCAGTAACCAGATATCAGCATTGAATTCAATGTATCAGAAACAATATTAGACCCCTCAACAGTACAGAGGTTAACTAATTATGTAATAAACATTATTCCCAAATTGGTTTTATTGTGATACCCTTGTGATATTAAAAGAGAAAAAATCTAGTGATTATTAATCTCTTCTAGGATAAAATACAAACCTACAGAGGATGTCTCTAATCTTTCTTGATCAAACCTTTCCCAGTCCAAATCTCTTTTCTTTGCTTGAATTTCCTCTTGTCTCCATTCACCATGTTTTATCTAAGTTCTGCTCTCAGTTCTCAATTTAAGTACTATTCTATCAAAAAAATTCCATTAGATCTTCTGCTTTTCTCAAACTAAAATACTTCTCAATTTTTTCTTTTAAAATTAGTAATACTAATATTTTCATCTTTTTTTATTGATGGTACATTACCTTCTTCCTCCCTCCAGTATTCATTTTCTAAGACTATGGCATTTGTCCTTATTGTTCTCAAATACATTGTAGGTTGAAATCATACAAGTTGATGAAGGATTATATTCTAAATAAACATAAATATTTTACATGACTTTTTTTCCTCCAGCATATGTAGCTTTGCTGCAATAATTAAGAGAATAGTAAGGAAAGCTCCCTTTTACAGTAAAAGATTCTCAATTTCTTCTATGTTATTGACCAATGTATTTGGAACTCCAAAGACAAAAATAAATAACCTCAAAGGAGAAGAATATACTGTCTTGGAAATTCATGTTGCTTTATGTTCCTCTCATTATGCTATATTCGGTGAGAGAATTATGGGGAAATAAAATGGACCTTTGATCATAGCATTGGGTAATATGTCATCAACCTCAAAATAGAAGATGTGAGACAGGAAAAAATGGAAAGCCCAAGAATGGGTGTCAAGAGGGGAAGATTTATAAGTCATGTGAGTCAGCCACTCAGATGTCTCAACTGAAAGCACACATGAGTGGACTGATGGCCAGAAAACCCATTTGAAACTGTATTTCTCTTTAGGGGCATGGTTCTTAAGGCTATACAATACTGAATGTGAAGGCTTTACCCTGGATTAGTTATGCCAGATACTCTAGGAGAGTTAGATATTAATTTTTTTAATCCCCAGGTATTTGTAATGTACAGCCAGCTACGAATATCACTGATTTAAATAAACAAAATTACTTTATTAATATGAAAATATCCCTAGCTGACTTTGTACACAAAACAAAATCAGGATAATAGAGGTAGATATGGTCAAAATATATGACATATTGGAATAAAATTTAAATGCCTTTATGAAACCCATTATTTTCTATAATGAATATATGCTCATAAAAAGCATTGAAGGAAAATAAATATAAATTCATTCAAATTAAACACTAGATTCTTTATATTATATCTGGCTAGTGAGCAAATATTTTTATTGAGTATACAGAGTGTGTTTCATTTTAAAAAAAAAAAAGAAAAAGAAGGCAGAAATTTCCGTGTCCATGAGCTTAGAACGGGTAGGCATACTTATTGGAAGCGAGATGTCGACAACAGAACGAGGTAGAATAGAGATGCCAAATGTACAGAGAAAAGCTGGAAGTAAATATGACAAAGTATATTTTAAAATTGACTATATTTACACATGTCTTAAATCTCAAAAAAATAATGGAGCTTTCAATGGTTCAGTGATGGAAGAACATATTGTAGTCCTTAAAGACTCTGAGAGAATCAAGACTGCAAACTGTATAAAAGTCTGTTTGTAATCTTTAGCTACTGAGACAAGACAATGAAAGCAAAACAAAAGATCTTCAACATGCTATTGTTCTATGATTAATAGTCATATGTGAATAAATAAACTATACCTGCAAAATCGAGAGCTTGTTTTGATAAGCCAGTGTATAGTTTTATTTTTATATTCTTGAAAGATATTTTCACCAGTTTATATATTAAAATTTATCAGCTGATTAACTTTCTTCTGTCACCTCTTAATCTGGTGAAGAAATTATGTGCACACGGACTTAATTAAGTTTAAAATATTTAAAATTTATTTCAGACTTGAAGCAACTGACCCATTAAACATGACAATAATTATGATTAGACAAAAGAACTTGAGAACTTGCCATATTCTATATTTTATATATGACAAATATACATAAATATAAGCAGGTATGTTTGTGTGTATATGTGTGTGTATAAAATATATCCCTTGAAGAAAGCACACATACACACACACAATTATTACTATTATATCTGTGTGTCTATATGTGTGTGTGTGTGTGTGTGTGTGTGTGTGTGTGTGTGTGTGTACAAACACAGACAGGATGGATATATAGCTATGAATCTTGAAGACATATTATAAAGAATTAAAAACTGACATTCTCATCATGCCAACTCAACTGACTGAAATTATGCCTTAATTGCATCACTGTTGTTGTACATGAGAAATGATAAAATCTCTCTAGAGTCTGTTTGTTATTCAGTATTGTCTATGAAAAATGCTGGTAGGAGTGCAAACTTGTACAACCACTATGGAAATCAATCTGGCGATATCTTAGAAAACTTGAAATAGCTCTACTTCAAGACCAAGCCATACCACTTTTGGGTATACATCCAAATGATTCTTCACAAAACCACAAGGACACCTCCTCATCTATGCTCATAGAAGTTTATTTGTAATAGATAAAAACTGGAAACAACCCAGATGTTCCTCAACTGAAGAATAGATAAAAAAAAAATCTGTGATATATTTATACAATGGAATACTACTAAGGAAATCATGCAGTTTGCAGCCAGCCAAGTGGATGGAGCTAGAAAAGCTCATTCTGAGTGAGCTAACTCAGACTCAGAAGGATGCACATGGCATCTATTCACTTATAACTGGATTTTAGCCATAGAGTACAGGATAACTATCCCGAAACCAACACACCAAAATGAACAGAAACATAGTCCTTGTTACCTGTTGGTGGGACACTTTGCCCTAATAGAGTTACCATATAGGCCTCCAGTGCAAAAGGAAGCTTTTAGCCCTCATATGACTGATGAACTGAAGGGGGGCTGATATGTAAGGGCAATGCACCCCAGAGTAGGATAGGTGGGAGAAGGGGGAGAGGGTGGGGGGATGGGTCCAGGAGGGGTGGAAAGAGGGGACTGTGATGGATATGTAACTTGAAGTAATAAATAATTCTTAAAAGAAAGAAAAAACATGTTTGGTAGAAATGTGAAGGACAGTGAGATGGAAACTCCCCTCCCATGAGCTACATATTGGAGAAGGACATGAGCAGAAATAGAGACTGCTGCAGAAAATGGAGTGAATTTATCATCAGCCAGACAACACCAGAAGCTGAGAGACACAAAGGGGAGATTACACCAGAGTCTCCAAAGAAGTTATGAGGCCAAATTGCAGGTTTTTACGTCTGAAACCTGTAGAATAAATGTGTATAATTTTAGAACACTGAGTTTACTATACTTGCTAAACATGCATAGAAAATGAAAGCAAAGCATTTATAAAGTGTGATTTCAAAGTAACCTCATTGTGTAGGATTCTATTATAACTCAAACATTAACTGCTAGAGGGAGGAGAGATGCTTCCAAGACTCAGAAATCAAAGAAAACTGATCAGTCCTAGAAAGCTCAAAAGTAAACGGTTTACCAGGCTTCTTTCCACAGCTATGCACAAACAACCAAAAGCCCCTGGGAAGAGGAAAGTCTCAGACCTGCTGGGTATCTGCAAGTCAGCAGGATTCTCCTGGACATAGCTTTTTTGAGTCATCACCCATGTTGATATGGCTTCCAAAGACATATCTGCCCTTGACTTACACAGTCCTGTAAATAACCCACTGGTTCTTACTAGGTCACCATAATTGTAATTTCTTTTTTCTATATCAGAACTTGAGTTCCTTTCCTCTACATAGGATCCTTTATGGTCATGGATCTACCTGTAATATTGAGAGGGTGATATTGAAGTAATGAAAAACATTGTGTTAATATCTATAGGACAGATATTTTGTGTCTTTAAACCCTTGTTGCAATTTATTTCAAAAAGCAAACATGATGATTCCATTCACGAGAAGTTATCTTTTAGAAACAATGTAACTCAGCAAATGAAATTTTCATCATTGACCTACCTTCAATTACTTTCCTGTAGACACTTTGCTAGTTGTACTGCCTGGAACACACTTGCACTGTGGAACAGCATTTAAAAACCAAAAAGAATTACAGGTGACATTGAAAAAAAAAAAGGCAGATATAAAATCTATTTTCCACAGAGGTAGTTCCTTCAGAGAATAAGAGTAAAGGAAATAAATGTAAATCTCAGAGGTATTTGCTAGAGATCACATTCTCTCTAAATTAAAATATATAAATCCTAATCCCCATCACTGTAGGACTTGGAGATGGAGATGGCATAGCTACATCATGCAAATGGGGTCTTTATGATAGATTGGTGCTTTTATAGACAGTAAAGATTTTGTCCTCTCCCTCTCCCTCTCCCCAACCCCCTCTCCTCCCCCTCTTTCTCTCTCTCTCTCTCCTTCATACTGCTGGCCCAAGATCTGAGTCTGAGTATTCAGACAATAGGAAACAAATGATGTCCTTCAAGGTATCAAATATGGTAGTGTGCTCCATATCTGCTAGTGAAACTGAATTGAGAAAGCCACATCTGACTAATGAGGTTTCTTGTGTTTTGAGGTAGGGGTTTCTCATTCTATTAGGTTCCATTGTGGAAAACAGCATACTGCATGTAGTCATCCAAAGTATTTAACTTGGTTGGGCCAATAACTGAACAGCAGAGTATTTACACTCTATAGAGAAAGAACACAGAGAATTAGAGCACACAGTATGTTTTGTTCATTTCTGAAAGAATTGAACATTTGATTTATTACTAGTGACCTACAGTTTTGTAAGATTTTAATTCAGTACTCCCAGTCTGTCCAGGATTCTTTCTAATCTTCCTGAGTCCAGAGGCCCTGCTTACAGCAGTCCCCATATCTTATCATGCAACAAACAATGATTGTGGTCTTAATTGTCCCTGTTGGCATGGATCAGCAAATAGCAGCTCTTCTGTGGTGGAAGATATAGTAACACCAATAGTCAAGACAAAGTTGTCTGATTCCAGTGAGAATCTGGCTTTCCCCAGTCAATACCAGGAGAGGTGGACAGGCTAAGTTGGAAGTATGGAGTATTTTGACTGTTGAGGTGAAAAGTAACTAATAAGAGACAGGAGAATTGAAGGAGAAAGTAGGTTATCTTTTCCTCTTTACCAACTAGCCTTCCTACAGCTCATCTTTATAAAGTTCCCTTACTACATTCATTTCTTCTAACTGGTTCAATAGCACAGCATCCTGTGTTTGAATTGTTTACCCATCATTTCCAGCTAACATTTCACTCACTACTAAAGGCTGCACAAGCCTAGGGTCCTTTTTCTAGTGGTATATGAACTCATTACAGCACAAAGCACGCCCAGGCGTACAACGCAAATACTCTGCTCATTCCACCCATACCAGAGGAAGCAAATGACCATGTCCAAGTATCTTGATTACTTACTTTGTTCTGTCCTAAAAGTAGTGAAAATTTCTTCTCTTGAACCTTTCTGTCAATCAGGGCTCACAGGAAGATGCAGCTGGTGCAGTGGGAACTGTAGCCTCCAGGCCTGCCAAATGGCACATTCCATCTGTGACAGGAATTCTTGGGATGCAGAATCTCTAAAATCAGCCAAGGGCAAGGGTGAATATTCCACAGTGGTGTGTGATGGAGCAAATGTGAACATTTGTTTTATTCTTTCTGACAAATGGGAAACTAGAAATGATATTTTTATGCAGTCTCTTTCCAAAAATAGATGTTGACTTTTTGCAAAAGCTTGAACCTACATGAGAACTGGCTGAATAAGCTAATGAATAAACCATGAGCATCTGAGAAATTTAGAAACATGTATGTGAAACATTGTTTTCCAAGGATTCAAGTTCACCAAGAATGTAAACAAAATGTTATGTAATTTGGCAAAGGACCAATTCTCTTACAATTGATTAGGATTGTAGTGTGGACATAAATGTCCATAGGTCATATAAGAAACATAAAAGTAGATATGGAAGTTATCCTCTAACAAGTTAAGGGATTCCAAGAGCCATAAGAAAACAGAGGAAACAAGAAAGTAGACTCATCTAGAACTTTTGGAATAAGCCTGCCCCAGGTAAGAACCCCATTTCAAGATTTTAGCTTCCAAACTGGAACAGAAGAAATATTTTTAATTCACTTGGTTTGTTATGCTTTGTTAAAAGGGGTGAGAAGCTATAAAAGAACGACACAGTGAGAAAGCCCACAGCAGCTGACGAAATGTCAATGAGTTAAGAGAGCCAAGTATAAGGATGAATGCATATGGGTGAACACACAGCAGGAAGCTTGGTATCATGCCATACCTTTACTTCATTTCACATTTGCGCTTATGTGGTTACTAGGAGTGGCAGCTGTCTTCTGTATTTATTATCAGATCATCTCAAATATTTTACAAGAATAGAATTTTTGATGTTAAATATACTAAATTATGAAATGGGGGAAGTTATATTCTTCAGTGGTGACCTGTAATAGTATTTAAACTAAAAATTTAGATCCAATGCCCAAATTATTATCTTTCTACTAGAATATCTACTAAATTTCAAAACAATGGTCACAAATACTCTTGATAAAGGATCCAAAGAAACCAAACTGGATTGAGCTAGATCCTCCTCTCTTTTGGCTAGCTTTCATACTGCCAGGAGGTAATATGCAAAGAATTGGAAGATAAAAATCATCAGTGATCACACCCAGAATATAGATCCTGCATGTACCAGACTGAACTGTCTGAGTTGATATTCTCATTGATGCAATAATGTAATGAATATTAAGCAGATAATCAACTCCTTCATTGGCTTTGAGATGCACTCTGTGGGAGGAAATAAATTTCTGGCACTGTAGGTATGGTCAAAGGCCTACAAATAAGGTAGTCACAGGTCCTATGGGAAATTTACTACTCACATTTTACTAAGTTGATAAGTAATAAAACTACTATCTAAATATTTATGTTTATAACTATAGAGCAGTCCAGTTCACAGTCCTGGTCAGAGAAACCTCATTTGGCAATATATTTTGGTCAAAGTGGGGGCTTATAATGATGAAATTAATGAGAATAAGTGAAGGTTGAAAAATCCACCACAAATGTAGAATATATATGTGACCCCTTCTAAGTCCTGAGGAGCATCCCAGAAGGCCTAGAATGACTCTAAAGACAGGTAGAGGGCAGCATGGCTCTTTCTTCTGGATATCAATAATGAACACAAACACTGTGACTTCCTACATGGAGCCTAAAATATAATGGATGGATGGAAAGTGAATACAAAGAAAAACACAAATAAGTAATATCAGTAAGTTCAACTCTAAGGTCTGTTGGCCACCCAGGAATGTGCTCATAGAAAGATTTGGAGTACTAGACATGTGTTTCCTTCAGAAACTGGATGTTTTATCCATATAATATTCATACAACTAATGTATTGATGGATATATCTTGCCATGTTAGTCACTGGGTAAGACTGTGTGGAAGATGTGTTTTTCCCCAGCAGCCTACATAGCACATTGTAGTACTATGAAAGTTAGCAAGAAAGAAAGAAGCTTTGTGGTTAGCACTGCCATGATGTCTGCAAGTCCTGTGACAAATGAATGTTGTGTTTTAAACAGAAGGGTCTTACCAACAAGAGTCAATGATATCAACCTGCATGGCATCAACGTGCTCTTTAAATTCCTTGACTATCCATGGGTTATTGCAGCTCTCAAATCTCATCAGCGATATTACCTTTTACTATGGTTGGCAGTTGATGAAGGAAATTGACACTAGCCCAAGTGCAGATCATGGTGACGACTGTGATGTACTCCGCCTCATGTTGGACATGTATATTACTTGTCCTTTCCAAAACCCAGAGTCACTTGCAGAAAAAGGGATGGAAAGTCTGTAAGAGGCAGAGTTGGGGAAGACAGGCAGAACACAGTATCTTTTGGACATGGTAGGCAACTTCACTTGTAAACTCATGGCAGTTGTTTGTCTACACAAGTCCTCAAAAGTTCAAGCCAATAGGACTCTATCATGGGGCAGAAGGGGTTTCATAAATCTCAACCCTAACTGAAAAGCCATGGACAGCTGAGGGTTTCCTGAAGGTGGACAGTCAGTTAAATTTAAAGGTATCTGGCTTTTGGTAGGTTTGACTTCACACTCATGAGTGCATGAGTCAGGGATTGTCATTGTATTCTCAGGATCACTGCTATGCCAATTAAAGATTGAATCTAGAACTTAACAGAAAATACAATATATTTCCTTAATTTGCCTATATTTGTAAGCATTAAGCTGCTCCTAAGATCTTCTGTTACCTGGTTGTAGTTCTCTTTGAGACTTCCCCTGAGAGGAGGAATTTTGTAAAGTCATCACCAGGGGCTGAAGAGAAATGAGCTTACTTACAAATAGACATTTCCATTCAATTAAAGGCACCATTCAGACCCATTCCAAACAACTGACTTGAAGAATATTTTCAATCTACTGATCAAAAGTATTAATCGATCATACATTTCTTCCTTCATTGATGTTCCTGTTGTTCATGATGATGTTTACTTTTGAGTTGGGACCCTACACAGACTAGAATGGCTTCAAACTCACCACCTATCTCAGGATAACCTTGAACTGGCTTTCATGCTTACATCTCCCATGTGCTAGTACTACAGAGATGCACCATCATGCCTGTTTTATGTGGTGCTGAGGATTGAATACCAGGGTTCCTCCATGTTTGACTAGCACTCTATCAACTGAGCTACATCTCCAGGTTTGGCTTATTCTAGTAAAAAGTTCTACATTTTGTAAATTGTACCTTGTTCAGTTGAAATTGTGTGAATACAGCATAGAATGATGTTTTTTTTGAGTCCTGATATTAGCATGCATGCATATATATATATATATATATATATACATATATATATATGTATATATATATATATAAAATGTGTATTCACATATACACACACATATTTATTTAGCAGTTTATATAGCTCACTAAAAATCAATATAATATTCATGTCTGTGCTTGTGTACAAGTTTGTGTGTGTGTGTGACATATGTTTTTGCAGCTTGAGTGTAAAGTTCTAAAACCAGAAATAAGACTAAACTGACAACAAACACAGGCTAGGCCTAACAGAGCTGCCCTTTGGTTTGCTGTTCTGCTTCTCTTTTTTCTGGAGATTCTTTCTTTTCAACCCCTCCCCTCCTGCTACATTTCTGTTACAGCTCTCACTTCTGGAATCGTGGGACTTCTTTGGTCATGAATCATTATTTCAAACATGAGGTAATTTCTTCAGGAATGACTTCCAGTGCGGTCTTGATCCAGTACCCACTGTTGAATCATTAACACAAGGTTAAGCATTTTGCATTTTATGTCCCATCATCTCCACACTCAAGGAGTCTAAGAAATTACCTCCTGTCAAAAGGAATGCAATTTTGACTATAATAATACTCATCATCTATAACAAAATAAGAGAAAATCATTTTGGTAAATGAAGACAGGAAGAGTATATAAAAATCCTTATTCGATATGGCAAGCTGAATCCATATATCGATCAAAATATTAAAAGAAATATAAAAATAAATAACTGATAACCATAAAATTCCTCTTCAGTACCCCCTAAGCGTTTTATCGAAAAATGGAAGTCAAACTTACATCAATAACTCTGTTTCATTTATAAATAATAAAAATAAAACAAACATTTTCAGTAACTTGAATTGTAAAAATAAAAACAAGATTACCAGTAATTATTCAAATGTAATGATGATTCTCTGGTAAAATTGTATGTGGAAGTGTCAAATCTTAAGTACATATGTTAATTATGTTGAGAAGAAAAGAAACCCACTCAACAAATGCCATCAAGGCTCCTGCCTTGCTTCAGACTACCCAAACCATTACAAAATTGTTAACATAAAACAAATATATTTAACAGAGGATACGGGTTAGTGAAGAAAAGAAACACTATGCTATTTGTTTAGAAGATAAAAGGCTGTGAAATGGTGAAGAAAGTAGGGGGGTCTTAGAATTTTCCTAAAATTTCACACAAATATTTTAATATAAATGAGACTAAATGTTTCTGAAATAAGTCAAAGAGTGTTTCTGTGATACAGTTAAAAGCTCCCAGCATCCACTATGGAAAATATGATTTGTTTTCTGACTCACACACATATTTTTTAATATTTATTTATTAATTCAGGTTACATCTCCATCACAGTGTCCTCTTTCCACCCCTCCCAGTCTTGACTTCCTTCCCACCTTCTACCCCCTATAGAGAGACTCTCCCATCTGCTTACAAGTGGCAGTTTACTGGACCATACTGGTTAGGACTCACCTGCCACTTTTATTAAAGAGCTACTAGTTACGAGGTGTTTCACACATCCTTAGCTCATATAAAAGGTAAAGGTAAACTTTGGATGCATTTGATGAGTATGTCTCGCCTCTGAGAAGCATGTAACTATGAGTCACTCAACAGTGAAACTTTTAAATCCCTGACACATTTTTCATGACACATCTTCATAGCAGAACACAATGGAATCTTTGAGGGTGTAACATTTATATTGAAGTCATCTTTAATGGAGATTCTTATTTGTTGTGATAGCCAGCATATGATTTCAGAAAACAAATACTAAATATACACATATATATGATTATTCAATTTTATAAAATCAGTGTATATATATATATATGCATATATATGAAGTTCTAAAGATTTTCACACAAAATTACATAAAAGAATGTTGTTTGTCAATCCATGAAAGTTACTTTGATTCAATCTCATTTTTATTATTCCTGTACAAGCTTATAATCAGCAGGTTTGCTGTGGCTTTTCCACACACACTTAGTTTTCCCACACTCCTCTCTTTACTTATCCTTACCCTACCCCCCCCTTTAGATCTATCTAGTCCCAGTATTTATAGTCTCCATTTTCATGTGTGGAATGTGCTTCTGTCTCTCCTTCCTCACTCAGATACCCTACTTGTAATCTTTCTGGTTTGAACAGCACATAATGTTAAGCATGAATCTGTTAAAAAAAATTGTAACTATGATCAAGGTATAAAATATGAAACACAGCATATGTCTTTCTTACTCAAGATACTATTGTCTAGAGTCATGTCTTTCCTTGCAGACTTAATCTTGCTTGCCTTTGAATACAATTCCATTTTGCATGTGTACCACATTTTCATGATCTGTTATATAGCTGATGGATGTCTAGGTTGTGTAGGGGTTAGATAAATTAGATTTAGAAAATATATAGGAGTTTCTGATACTGTCTCTTACTTTGGGGCCTGAAGAGCATTATCAGCATGAAGTCAGGAAAAACAGGAAAGACTTAATAGACTGAAAAACAAGGTTGAAGTCAGGAAAAACAGGAAAGACTCAATAGACTGAAAAACAAGTTTGAAGTCAGGAAAACAAGAAAGACTTAATGGACTTGAAGAAACAAAGTATCTGGCCTGACATTGTTTTCAGCTGCTAAGTGGGCGGAGCCTAAATTAAGCTGAAACAGAGTTCCTCCTATTTAAGGACAGTGCATGGAGTCCAGAAGAAGAAGAGGCCCCTGATGCTAGAGAGCTCCAAGAGTCCTGCTGAAAAAAGTGCTGGCCATTGATGGGCAGCTCTCTCCCTGAAGCAGAAAGAAGCTGGTGAGCAAAGAAAGCCTGAGCAAGACACCAAAAGGCCAAGGACTAAACCCTGTGGCTCAGCTTTTGCCTGGAGGGGTTTGATCTGTCCAAACAGAGGCCTAAAAGAAATTGTGCCTGGCTTTAAGGACTGAGGCAGGGCAGCTGAATTCCTGATTCAAAAGGAGTAAGTTGGCCTGCAGACGGCTGGGTCTCCCACAGAGAAGAAAGCATGAAGCCTTATTTAAGGTGAGACTGCAATAACCAACTTACCCTGACGAACCTGCATCTTAGAGATCCAGAAAAAGGACTGCTAAGTGCATTAAAGAATCTACAACAAAGACTGTGTTCCTGACGACTGAGGACCTGCCCCAGAGACTGTATCATTCTAAAAGGTTATGAAAGTAGTTGTTATAATTATCAATAGGTTTAGTGGATAGGTTAAAGGGGTTGTAGGAATTTATAGGATTAATAGTTAAGAAATTGTTGGTGTTTGTTATAAGTGAATTTAGTAATAAATAAATAAGTGTTAAATAATAATTTAAAAGTTCGGTTACAAGGTTGGTTTTACAGTCTCCTTGCTATGACCAGAACCTCCAATGAATATTAAGCTGCACATATTTCTGATTTAAGGTATGGGGCAATTTGACATTATGTCCAGGTGTGGTAGAACTGAATCAGGGACATGTCAATTTCTCCAGTGGTGTAGTCTGGAGAACTGATAAACTGACTTTTCTCCAGCAAATAAACTCCTTGGGTGAGAAATAAATTAAATTTAATATACCACTTTCAAAAAGAGAGGATTGTTAACCATAAGGGTTCCAAAAGAAGAAGGATAAGAGAGAAATAGAGGGGTGACAGTGACTAATATTTAGTATCTAAATGTATGAAACTATCAAACATTAAAAAATAAAATGCACATTACCCATACTTATCACCTTGTACAAAACTTAAGTTGAAGTGTATCAAAGACCTTAGCATAAGGCTGGACACATTAAATCTACTAGAAGAGAAAGTCAGAAAAACCCTTGAACTCATTGGCACAGGTGACAACTTCCTGAACAGAACACCAACAGCTCAGGACCTAAGGCCAACAATCAATAAATGGGACCTCATGAAACTGAAAAGCTTCTGCAAGGCAAAAGACACTGTCATGCAAACAATCAGCAGCCTACAGATTGGGAAAAGATCTTCACCAACCTCTCATCTGACAGAGGGCTAATATCCAAAATCTACAAAGAATTCAAGAAATTAAATGCCAAGAAAGCAAATAATCCAATCAAAAAAAAAATGGGGAAAAGAGCTAAACAGAGAATTCACAAAGGAGGAATTCCTAAGAGCCTAGAGACACTTGGAGAAATGTTCAGCATCCTTAATCATCAGAGAAATGCAACTCAAGACGACTCTAAGATTCCATCTCACACCTGTCAGAACGGCTAAGATCAAAATCTCAAATGACAACACATGCTGGCGAGGGTGTGGAGAAAGGGGAACCCTACTCCATTGCTGGTGGGAGTGCAGGCTTGTGCAACCACTGTGGAGGTCAGTATGGCGATATCTTAGAAAACTTGGAATAGCTATGCTTCGGGACCCAGCCATACCACTTCGGGGTATACATCCAAATGACTCCTCACTGAATCATAAGGAAGTTTCCTTATCTATGTTCATAGCAGCCTTTATTGTAATAGCTAGAAACTGGAAACAACCCAGATGCCCCTCAACTGAGGAATGTATTAAAAAACTCTGGTAGATCTACACAATGGAATACTACTCAGCTATCAGAAACAATGAAATTATGCAATTTGCAGCCAAATGGATGCAACTACAGGAGCTCATCCTAAGTGAGCTAACCCACTCTCAGAAGGATACACATGGCATCTATTCACGTATAGACGGATTTTAGCTACATAGAAAATGATATCTATATCACAACCAACGCACCAAAGGGAACATGGACATAGACTTTTTGGTTTTCTCCCTGTCAATGAGACACTTTTCCCTAATGGTGCTGCCTTGTAGGTCCCCAGTGTATGTGGGGGCTCTTGGCCCTCATATGACTGCTGAACTGGGGCAGGGGACTGTTATGTAGGGACACTCCACTCCAGAGGAGTGGGATGGAAGTGTTAGGGGGTAGAGGGTGAGAGGGCGGGACTGGGAGGGGTGGAAAGAGGACACTGTGATGGAGATGTAAGCTGAAGCAATGAATAAATTAATTAATTAAAAATAATATAAAATAAAATGCATATATTATTTATAGGATGGAAAGTTCTATGAAGTGCTTGTAAGCAAGGGAACTCTATTCTATTCCCAAAACCCATGTAAAGAAGTACACCTCAATGTTGTGCCTGTGATCATAGCTGTGAGGACAAGAATACAGGAGGATCCCAGGACTTGATGACCAGCCTATCAGCACACTCATTTCTAGGCAAATTAAAAATGACTTGAATCCTGGATTTTTTTTCTCCATCTATTTTTATTGATAATTTCTGGTTGAATAGTAGTCTGGGATGTTATATGTGGTCTAAGAACTTGTAGAATATCTGCCCAGGCACTTCTGGCTTTATAGAGACTCCATTGAGATGTCAGTTGTCATTGATATGTCAGACCTTTTGTAATAGTTCTGTCTTTACATGTTGTGCTATTTGGTCTTTTTCATTTGCAGATTTTAATTTCTTTCTTTCTTCATACATTCAGTGTTTTGATATTACTATGTGTAGTAGGGAGTTTCTTCTTTGGTCCAGTCTACTTGGTGTTCTATATTCTTTTTGTTCTTTATAGGATCCTCATTCCTTAGGTTAGGGAAATTTTCTTCTATGATTTTGTTGAAAACATATGACCTTGGTTTCTTTTTCTTCCTCTCTTTTTATTATTCATGTATATCTTCTTTTAAAATGTGACAGATTACCTGGTGTTTTGTGCCTGGATTTTCTTAGATTTAACATTTTCTTGACTGAGGTATCCAATTTTTCTACCTTGTCTTCAATGCCTGAGATTCTCTCTTCCCACTCTAGAACTCTGTCGGTTAGGCTTATCTATGAAGTTTTTGTTTGATTTTTCATTTTCAATTTTATCTCAATTTGAGTGTCCTTGATTATTGTATTTCTAAAAAAAGTGTTTTATTTCTAACTTTATATCTTGAGCTATTTTAATCATTTTATTCCACTTTTTGTTTGTGTTTTCAAAGACCATTAAGGGATAGATTCATATCCTTTTTAGTGTCCTTCAAACATTTGCATTGGTATTAATCTGCAAAATATAAGCTTAAATTCTAAACTAGTATATTTTTACTTATTTTCAAACTTAAAATAGGTTTGATATTCATTTCCTCAATGGACAGCTTTAGTAGATATGATATTTGGACACTTCATATTCATTCTCCACATAAGAGATAAAACTCTGATTTTACTCTCAGGGTACATAAATTGCCAAAGAATATCATTACCCAGGTCTTGGGGTGTTCTCATTAACTATTCATGCCTGGGTTCTCAAATAATCTGGGATTCTTCACTATAACAGGTCTAAAACCACTACCTAGGATGCTACTGATTGAAACTCATAAAGCGTTCATTAGCAATTATCTTCCAGTATACATTTTGCAATCCTAAAACTTGCATTGATATCTATTTTATCATTCATACTTTTAGGATGATTTTATTTCAGTAAAGTATGTACCTTACTTTATACAGACACACAACAGAGAACCTAAATTTCCTAAGCTTTATGTTAAAATACTTAAAAGACTTCACTGAGTGGTCTTCCTGACTTTTCTCTGATTATCACTGATTCCCTTTTTGGAAGAAAGCATAATTTGTCTGATTAGTAATTTGGGAGTTCTATTTTTTTTCATACATTGTTTTCAGACCCAACAGGATACAAATTCACATTTGTTCTTTTGTGGTAGATGACGATAAAGAGAGGTCTGTACTTGTCTGACAGACTGATAATAGTTTGGGTGTTTCCAGGGAGTAGAGCAGAAACCGTACTATTCAATGAAGAGTTTAAACACTTTGTGAGCTATTAATGTGACACCTCTAAGGAAGCTTCTCTCAGTTAAAAAAAAATGTTGACCTGAGGCTGTCATTTCATGAGTTAATTTAGAGAGAGGAAGACAGGGATGCTATTGGTTTAGCCTCAATGAATCCTTCATATTCACAGCTGCTTCATAAGCACATTTCAGTGTGCAATGGCTTGCTGCAATTCTACAGATTTGTGTCCAGTGTACTTCTTTATCACTACCTTACCTAAGGATTTCTTGCAAGAAGCCTAGCTCTAAAATACTATATCCCTAATATTATTAGTTGAAAGTTTTGATATAATTCAAGATGATGAATAAATTAACCTTTCCTTTTGATAAGGAAATTAGTAAAGGACACACCATCAGAGACAAAGTATTTTGCAGTCACATCTTTCAGTCCACTAAATCTATTAAGATTATCAGGAAAAAAAGATTTGTACATATTAAACACATGCTATCTTTTAGGTACATATATAAAAATTATAGCAAGATGACTCTAAGTTAATGCTCTTACATCTCTCTTCTGGCCATTTCTATTGTGGACCAGGCATATTGGATGTATCTGTATAAGGTTGTATCATGTCAGAGAAAATTCAGCGCTAATGAACTGAGAGCTGAGTCTGCAGACATGAAGAAGGCAGTTAAAGGACAAAGCTGATGTTGGGATTCTCTAATGTCAACTATAATATGCCAGAGAAGAAAAAAATTCACCAGGAGGTGAAATTCTACCGATGGTGGAACAGAAGTTCCTGGAAATTAAACAAGAGCAGAAATACAGTGGCCAGTCTCTGACAAATGTTCAACTACCCAGGCTAAGGAAGCTTTATCCATTAGAATAGCAAAAGGTTGGCTTAAAACTGTGGATAAGAAATAAAAAATGTGATTTTCTTTATCTTATCCAAGTGACTTGCTTAGGAAAGAAGATACTAATGAAGATTTTAATCTCAATCCTCAAGGAAAACAGTTTTAACTGAAGGCTTAAATTTGGTCACAATATCCAAATATGCTCATTCAATGCACAAACCTGTACTGCATGCTGATGGTTCTCAAATAGCACAGTTTTTCAAAAATATATTAAGTAATTAAATATTAAGCAACAAAATTACCATTGTATCTGGAAAAGATTAAGAGGGAACAAATTGGGATTAGATAAAATACTCCACCTTCTCAAGCTAGAGATAAGGGAAAATTCTAGTCATATAAATATTAACAAATGCATTCCAAGATAGACTATTGACATTATTCTCAACATCATCAAATAAGGCACAGGTAAAGAACGTTACAGAATGTTTGAGTCTGTGTTATTTGCTGCAGAATATTTCCAATACATTTATAAGCATCATGGTATTAAGTGGTATCTTTTAATTTTAATACCAGTCAAATGAAACAAAAATAATTCAAATATTTATCTCACAAATGAATTTTTATACTCCCATCTAAGGTAATTTTAATTTTCTGTTATGTCATCTGGGTGTACTTTTGCATTCAAAGATACGGAAAAGTGGCACTAGTAGAAACATGGGTTATTGAAGAAAAATCATAGTTAATTTAGTGTTATTGTGAGAATTCCTTCAGGTTGTTTATTGTTTTGAGGTTGGCTGTAGATTATGCCTTGGTTTGAACTTTCTGTGGGTAGCCTCAGTATGCAAATGGGACTGAGTTGAGGAAGCATACCAGGAAGTTTGTAAATCTTAAAACAATTAACAAATAGTTGTCATAAATTTGAGAAAGAACAGCAGTGCATGAACAAGATTAGAGGAAGGTAAGGGAAAGAGAAAACAATGTAATTATATTCTAATTTCAAAAATATTTTAAAGGTAGGATGAATTAGTGTAAATAAAAATTTAAAATAAAGATTTTAAAGCATATATTTAAAATATATGAAGTATAAATGAACAGATACACAATCTTGACTCGAGGGAAGATTTCATTGTGTTGAAAGACTTTTTTTTTAATGAAAGAAAAGCTATCCAATGAATATATTCTTTTCTTAATCAGAAATGTTTAATTTTCTTAGATGTTTTAGTAAAAAGATATTCTCTGCTAACTGCCTCATTACTCTTACAAGACAGATGCCACAGCAAATGCTGAGACCATTTTTGTTATATGATGACTTTCATTTTCTTTTAGAAACTACTTAAAATGTTTCAGAGGCAATAATTTTTACACCCCTGTTTTTTTAGTAATTCTCAAAAATAAAAAATTCCAATATTAGGAAATATCTCCTAATAAGTGGTAGATTCTCGGATATGTGACAATTCATAAAATGTGGATGTCAGCCATCAGATTCTATCCACATCCTGTTTGAGCTACAGCCACACTTTTCATTCATCTTAGTTCATTTTCTGTCACTGTGATGAAACACCCTGAAAAGTAACAGAAATAACCGAAGGTTTATTACTCTCATGGCTCCAGGCTCCAGTTCTCCACGACATCGTAGTTATAGCCTTGAATGTTTGGGGGAGCTGGTCATGCTGCATCCATAGTTGAGACGCAGGAAGTTCAGATGAGTGAATATAATCTGGTGCTCAGCAATGTCTTTCCATCTGATGCAGTCCGTGATCCCAACCAGGGAATGGGTACCACCCAGAGTAGGTGGATTGTTCCACTATAATTAACCCAATCAAGATAATTCTATACAGGCTTCCCCAAAGGCCCATATCCAACGATTCTAGATTCAGCCAAGGGAACATAAAACACTATCACACCATCTCTGTAATGAGAGTTGGAACTGTACTGGACATTAGAGCTTGTAACTATTATGATCTGAAGCAAGGCTTCATCATCAACTCACTGAAATGTCACTCAGTGCTAAGCAATGCATAACATGTCAATTTTAAATGACAGAATCAGGTGGTTGTAATGTCCAAACAAATAGTAACACTATTTAGTCAAAAGTGATGTTTTCAAAAAACAAATATTTGCATCTCATAATTTCAAAAACTATGCCAGTTACACCTAGTATAAGTGCACACCTTTATTCACAGGACTCAGGAGCAGAGACAGGTAGATCTCTGTGAGTTGGGGACAAGTGTGGTCTCAGAGAGAGTTCTAGGACAGCCAGGGCTACACAGAAAAAAATTAAAAAAAATACCTGTCTCAAAAAAAGAAAGAAAGAAAAAGAGAGAGAGAAAAAAGAAAAATTATTTCTTCCAAAAACCATTTAGGAAAATATTTATTTTTACATTTATTCTTATTCACTTTCTTACTGATGTTTCTAAATACTAATACTTCCATTCAGATTGCATATATATATATATATATATATATATATATATATATATGGACAATACACAAAATACAACTAAATTGCATTCTAAATATAGCTTTATACCTTTTTATTTTTACTATGTATACAATATATGCAAAATAATTTTCTGAGTTAACTGAGTAGTACTCCATTGTGTGAATGCACGACATTTTTTTCTTTCTTTTTTTTTATCGATTCCTCAGTTGAACAGAATCTGAGTTGTTTCCTTTTTCTTGCTCTTATGAATAAAGATGCTATGAACATAGTTGAGCTGATGTCTTTGTGGTTTGGTGGAGAATCTTTCAGATATATCCCCAGGAGTAGTATGGGTGGGTCTTGGGGTAGAACTATTCTTACTTTTCTGAGATATCACTAGATTGATTTTCAAAGTGGTTGTACAAGTTTGCACTGCCATCAGAAACAAGGGAATCATGCAATTTGCAACCAAATAGATGGAACTAGAAAAGCTCATCCTGAGTGAACTACCAAGCCCAGAAAGACACACATGATATATCCTCATTTATAACTGGATATTAGCCATATAATACAGGATAACCAGTCTACAACCCACAGACCCAAAGAGGCATAAGTATACAATGAAAAACATCACTCAGCAATGGATTGAAACAGATACTGAGACACACAGACAAGCATTAGGTGGAGTAGTGGGAGTCGTGTATAAGAGAGGGAGGAGGAATAGAGAGACCTTGATGGAGACAAGAACACAACAGGAATTAAAAGAACCAACCAACCTAGGTCCAACAGAGACTGAACCACTAACCTCTCCCCCAACCCTCCTAAAAAATATCATATATGGCCTAGACCTGGGACCCCTACACATATATAGGTCTTGCCGCTCATGTACATGAGGTGACATGGGCACAGAGGTAATACCCCCCCATGCCCTTCACCACCCCTGGCAGTGGGAATAGCTGCCCAGAGGATCATGGGGTCAGAAGAGTTAGTCCTGCCCCGCACCAACTGGAACACTTGGGAAAGAAGGCCCTACACATTGCCTGAAATTCACAGCTGGTGGAGGTACAGGTGAACTGGCCCTGAGTGCAAGAGCAAAGGAGAACTGGCCTGCCACTTGTCTGCCATGAGGTGGTGTGGGTACAGGGGAGATTCCCTCCGCTTCCTTGCCCATCACCAGGAGTGGCCATCTGGAGAACTGGCCCAGGGTCAGGAAAGCAGGTACACTGGCCCTTTCCCTCACTCTGCACCTTGCCTGGGCAGCATAGTATGGCTGACTCTGGTCAAGGGAAGGGGCCCAGGTGAGCCAACACTAAAGGCAGAAGTGTGGGGAAGAGTCAGTCCTTCCCCCTCACTAGCTGGAGCACTCAGGAGAGCAGGCCCTGCACCCGACCTGGACAACACAGTAGAGCTGACAATGATGGTGAAGGTATGGGTGAGCCAGCCCTGAGGATGTGAGAGTTGGGGAGCTAACTCAGTCTCTTGAAGGCTACAGCTTTTGAGAGAGTGGGCCCTGGACCTCAACTGGGCAGCACAGTAGAGCTGGCTCTCGAAGTATGGGTGCAGGCCCCAGGAAATGATAGCAAGAGAGCTGCCCCTGCCTCTGTCTGATGGTGGCATTAGGTGGCCTAGCCAGATTAGTGCAGAAGAGCTCTCACCCTGGGGGTGTGGATAAAGGCTAGCCAGTGCTGTGACCAACTCAGCTACCATCCAGGCCCACTAAGTCTCTGAATTGGCTCAGGCCAAAATCTATATCATCTGCAAATGGTTGAGACATATGAAAGAGCCAGTCCTGTTTATCCAAAGCTGCAAGATCTCTACCACACAGATAAACAACAGGATAACCAGGAGGAATCGTGTTGAAGATACAGTATTGATGGTATCAAAGAAACCAAAGATCTCAAACTAGACCAATGACTCATTGCAATGAGCATGTACAAGTGGAGATTTGAGGAGAGAGGGAGAGACTGTGGGACACACTGTGACATACTCCAGCCTCTAAGATGTAATGTTTTTATTGCTTTGCTTTGGTTTTGGTTTGTTTAGTTTTTGTTGTTGTTGTTACTTGTTTGTTTGTGTGTCTGTGGGGGGTTTGTTTTGTTTTGTTTTTGGAGGGAAGGCTGCAAGGGCAAAAGGCAGATATGAGGTGACAGGGAGATGAACAATCTGGAAACTAAAAGTATCACCAAAAAGTTTTTTTTTTTAAATGCTTTACATAGAACACACTTTCTGATATTTGGTTAAATAGACTCCAAGTTCTATGTAATGATATTTTTAAATGACTCAGTGAAGGAAAATAAATTCTGCCTACTCTACCTGTATTATTGAAATGTACTCCTCAAGACTAGCACAAAGGACCTGTGTGAACAAGGTTCTATTAAAGTTCTAATAAAGTGCTATTAAAGTTCTTTGTGGTGGGCTGAAAAAGGGAATGTTATCATAAACCTAGATAAAACTAAAATAGGGCAATAGGAGATAAATAATTATGCAATCAAACATTATGTGTCAAAGGTGATGATTATGTCTTAATAAATTCACTAGGAACCTTTAAAAATGTTACCTTTAGTTATTGTTTACATACAGAAAATGACAACCAACTGAAATTCAGAGCTGTGAAGATCAGTCCCAACTGATAAATCTGCAATATCACTCCTTCACTTAGGAGTGAGGAGCCTTGGGGAAGAGATGACAAAAAGGTTGTAAGACCCAGTGTAATGGGGAGTTCTCTGTGGGATTGTGTCTCCCAAGAATGTCAAAAGCTACTCACACGAAGTCTTATAAATTGACTGCTGAGCAAGAATGATACCAGTTGATCTCACTCTGAAGATTTCTGAGAGAAAATGTTAGCAAATAAGAACAAGTCGCAGAAATAATCCTTAGTATTAGGAACCTAGACTTCTAAGACGGGTGGGAACCATTTGCAATGAATCACGTTGATTTATGTTGATCTGTGTGGCAAAATCTTGAGAACAAACAGTGGACGCCGTGAATGATACAACTAGATAGAGATGAATGAAGGAGTGAGTGAATGGTGAGCTGGTGATGTTCAGTCATGTATTTGCTCTCATTGAAAGCAGTACTTCAATTTCTATAGATGAAAGGAGAAACAGGTGAGATAACTGGACAAAGTAGTTTTTAATTGTTTTAAATTTAGATTTTTTATGTATATCTCTCTCTCCGTGTGTGTGTGTGTATACACGTAAAAAACATGTGTGCAGATGATTACAAAGACCACAAGAGTGCAATGGATCACCTGGAGCTGGAGTTACAGGGATTGTGAGCCACCTGGTATTGTACTAGGGACTGAACTTCAATCAAGACAGCAAGCAGTCTTAACCGGTGAACCATCTCTAGGACTTTTTTTTCCCTCAATCTAACTTACAGAATTGCCACTTTTAAATGATAAGACTATATATAATACTGTGATGCAGGTAATCTACCTGAGCAAAGCATTGAATGAACTGGTTGAATCTGTTAAGTGGCAAACTCAGGGAAACCATGGAGAATTTTTTTAAACCTCTCTTTTACTGTAGTCTTTACTCTTAACTCTCAGCCCTTTCAATTACCCTAACTAAACCTCTATCTCCATCTCCATAAGCCATCTGCATTCACTAACTACATGTAGCTTCCAGACTGCCTAGCAGTTTCCTTCCCAAACTGGATAACCAACCCTGCATTTCTGATAGAACACCTCTGGGGTCTGTATTGATGTACCTTTCTGAGAGAGATGCTCTGTTTCATCTCATGCACTGGAAGCTTGTGCTGCAATTCGCAGGAAGACTTCACAGACACTTCTTTTGTGCATCACTAGTTTCTTAGGATGCAAAACAGTGGTGGATACATAGATAACACATTTATTTACTTGTGTTCGAGATAGGGTCTCACTATACAGAACAGACTATCTCAGAAATGACTCTCTAGTCCAACCTTTCCTCAAACTCATGACAATCTTTCTGCCTCAGCATCCCAAGAGGCAGAATTCTAGGCATTGACTGGCAAATTCAGCTTTCAGTGTCACTTACTATATTTCATTAGTTAAGCACCTACTGAATGGAGTTCTGTATACTGGATATCTGGGTGTGTAGTTGAAACAAAGTTTTGGAATTGCTATAAACCAAAGAACAACATACAACAGTGGAAAAGAGCACCTGCTTCATTTCTCTTCTTGTTTCAGCAGCAGCACATGGACCTCAATGGTGACTTGATGTTATGGAGTGGTCTGAGTGTAGCTTTCAGTCTTTTACTCCATAGTTTATGTGTTTTCAATATTTATGTCTTTCACATCATCAATTTTAAGCAGCATTACCTCATGTGTTGAATGTGAGCAACCCAATTTCTTGAGTTGACTCAATAGTATTTAACCTTGTTTTTCTCTCAGGCTTTCTGAGCCCACCCAGGCATACAGCAATCCATCTACGCCAGAAACCTGGCACTTCATGGGCCAGAGTATTTGGAATTGATTTGGCTGAACCTAGATCCAACTTGATTTGTCTTCAAACTCCCAGACTTCATGTTGAAGTCCACAGCACATTCCGGGACACAGTCTTTCAGTGGCCTGGCTCTGAGAATATTTTCGTTTGGAATTTCTGAAAAGTATTAATATTTTTTCTGTATCTTGGCATCAGGAATGTTACATTACATTTCATTATTTTTACTAAAGAAAACTGTTAAATGTTCCCCAGGCTTTGTGCACGGTGAAGTTTCCTCTGTGGCGATCTGGTCACAGTATTTTTCCCAGAGTTGTCTTTCTTATATCTTTCTCTTGGCAAGACTTACCTGGATAAGAATTTCCTGAACATGGGTGGAAAGGTTAAAGCAATAAGAATTCAGGCTCCTGACCTCTTTTTGACCTTCTCTCAGAAGGTACATTCATTGCCTTGGTGTACAAAGACTCTCTAGGGCTTACCAGAAAACTCCCTGTCTGATGCTGATGCTGCTGTGAGCCAGCAGTTATGAACTTGTGGCCCAACCACAGGGAACTTCTGAGTTAGAGTTCAGACTCAACCCTGCCTGGCTGGGTGATCTCAGGAAAGTTACCTAACATGGGCCTGTCCTTCATTTTCCAGTTGTAATATAGGAAAAAGTAATGTTTGTTCATTTGAGTCACGCAGTTCCAAACTTTGTCATCTTTATTGTGTTACCTCCCTAATTAGACCCAGAATTTGGAAGAATGCCAACCATAAGATAAAGACGAACATACATTCGCATCATGAATGTCTGAACAGATAAATGAAAGTAAAACATTAGATAAATTAAAGACATGATAGCATTCTTAACTTTAACACACACAGAGTATCCATTAACCAAACAAAGCAGAAATCATAATGACTATCAAAATTATAATATAATTCCATACGACCTCTTGAGCTACCTTTGTTTCAAAGATATTTTATAATAACATGGAAATTTACAGAATTTATTTGAGAGAACCCTGTTCTCTATATATTCACAGCCTTAATGATGCAAGGGCGGTTACTACAGAATAGAAATTTATTTGAAAAATACATATTGTAAGGGGAAAATTATTTATTTAAATAATTATTATCTAATTATGAAAATGAGAAATTTTCATAGAGAGCAGTAATATGGACATTTGTAGAATAACTTAAAATATTTCTAAAATGTATTGTGTCACAAATTCATTTTTGCTCTTAGTTTGTTATAGTCTAACAGTTAAAAAATTGTCTCACTTTATTCTATAGTTGGATTAGAACGCTTCTGAAAGCTCTGGATCCAATTTATTTAGTGATATGGCAACTTTTTCCAAAGCCTTAGTGAGAAGAGGAAATGGAATAAGATGCAAAATACAGTGTATGTGTGTGAAGTCTGTAAGTCTGTCCAACACTTCACTACACATTTATGATACTTTTCCATTGTCATGCCATCATGGAGCACAAAAAGATGATTTGTAAGCTTATATAAAGTTATTAAATGTTAAAAAGCACTTCCTAGTAAGGCATGTAAAATTGTGTAGTGAACTTGAATTTCTATCTTACGTTTAAAATAACTTTCTGGACAAAATAAAATTTCAAACTCCTTTGAAGTATTTAGGGAGTTTTCTTTCTAAGTGACTATGCCATGTAAGACAAGGAGTAAATTTGCCAACACTACAATTTCTTGGCTAGATAAACTCTTCATGCCTTCTACAGAGAGATCCAAGATTCCAAATTAATAAAGTATTTTTCATGATGGTGGAAATTTACTTTACAAGGGTATTTGGAAAGTATATGTTGCTGGGTTGCTCTTCAACAAGACTTTGTGAAATAAGGTTGGGAAAACAGAAATGGGTCATTTCTTGTGCCCATGGCTATGGTAAGAAGAGAAAGCACCAGGGCATCCCAGACTGTAATACTCTTCCAAAATGTAGCTGAGCTTCCTATGTGGTAATGACTCCTTAACTATAACCTGTGGCCTGTGGTTCCCCCCCCGGAGGAAACACATGTCATCATTGAGTAATAGCTGACAGTCGCTTAAGCAAAGGAAAGAAATGTCTGATATTATTTACATCAATTGTCATCTAAATAACAAGATCAAAGTAAAGAAAACTCAGACACTGACCATGAAAATACAGAAGTTGTGGTAATAGCCAATTACTTCCCAGAAAGTCTTTTATTTTCATAAAATTTTCTGTTATTATCATGAGTTAGAAATTATCCTGATACAAGCAGGAGTCACAGAAAGCTCAGACATCGGTCTAGCCTAAAAATCTAATTTCATAAAACTTATTGGATGATTGGAAGCAGCACAGTTGGGAGAGAAACATCAAAAACAATTGAAGTAAAGATGCACACACTCAGAAAAAAGAACCCTGCTGGGAGAACCTAGATAAGAGGCTTCTCAGGACCTGCAACATCTCCATAGCAGTGCTTCTAGTACCAGAAAGATAGCTGACAGAAAGGGAAATGCACACATCTTTTCAAATCTGTTCCCATGGGTGTCAAGTAGTTTTCTATAGCATCCTGTCCAGAAATTCTACCCTTCTCTGGAAATGTATATTTCCATTCCTTGCAGAATTCAGTTTTAAATATCCCCTCACCACTATAAACAACATTTTTGGATCTCAGATTTTGGCTATATATGCAGTTAATTTAGTGAGAATGAATTAAAGTGCTGCTTTTTAAATATTGCTTAGTTAGATGCCAATTAACTCCTCTCTTCTGTCATCCACTGTTGTGAGAAGTAGAGCTCAGTTTTCCCCTTGTAGAGATCTTGAATGAGAACATTCTATTACTTTTTTTTCATAAAGACTTCTTACTTATTTTCTAAAAAGTTCTCTCATAGATTGTTTTTCTATAGTAGTAGTTATTCAAATAAAATCTCATAAATATGTGAAAGAAAAAATGTTTTAGTCCTCAATAACTTTGTATGCTTATTTATTACTTCAGGTTATATCTTCATCAGAGTACCCTTTTTCCACCCCTCCCAGTCCCGCTCTCCCACCCTCTACCCCCTATCCCTTCCATCCCACTCCTCTGGAGTTGAGTGTCCTTACATTAACAGTCCCTCTCCCCAGTTCAGCAGTCATATTAGGGCCAACTTTTAATGTACATATTACATTAATGCAGAGATATAAAACATGAATTTTAAAAGATGCTTCTGCAGTTCTTTTTGTGATTAAAATTATTAATGTGTGCCAAGCATGAGCTCCAACCACTCAGCTACTATAAAAACTGGAAACAACAAATCTTAACCAAATTTTCTTCTCTTTTTTTTTTGTACATTTATTTATAATTCAAGTTACATCTCTATCACAGACCCTTCCCTCCTCCTGTCCTGGTTCAAGCCTCCTACCCTCTACCCACTCCCCATCATCTTTCTACTCTGGTGAGGGGTGCCCCCACATATCATCCCCCCTCAGTTCATCAGTCACATGAGGGCTAAGAGCTTCCTCTTGCTCATCTAAGTTCAAGAATCTCATTAACAGGTAACAGAGTCCATGACTGAGAACAACTCCCCTACTGGCTTGCTAAGTTTTCTGTATAAAGACCAAGTTGTCTATAATCTATATTTGTATAGGGGAGTCCAGGTTTTCTTCTTCTTCTTCTTCTTCTTCTTCTTCTTCTTCTTCTTCTTCTTCTTCTTCTTCTTCTTCTTCTCCTCCTCCTCCTCCTCCTCCTCCTCCTCCTCCTCCTCCTCCTCCTTCTCCTCCTTCTTCTTCTTGTTATTCTTATTCTTATTAGTGCTTCACTCTCTTTAAGTCTCTAGTGGCCTTGGTTGGTTGGTTTCCTTGATCTTCATGTGTTGATCTATTGTGTCTCTCTCTTCCTCCTCCTTCTCTTATATGGGGCTACCAGAGCTCCACCTAATGTTTGACTGTGTGTCTTTTTGATCTGCTGGTGGGTGGAAATTCTCATAGGACAGTTATGCTAGGTTCCTGTTCTTTTGGGTCTGTGGGTTATGGATAGTTATCCTGTACTATATGTCTAAAATCCATTTATAAGTGAATAGATACCATGCGTATCTTTCTGGATCTGGGTTAGCTCACTCAGTATAAGCTTTTCTATTTCCATCCATTTGCTTGCAAATTGAATGATTTCTTTGTTTCTGATAACTGAGTTGTATTCCATTATGTAAATGTACCACAGGAGTTTTTTTGTTGTTGTTGTTGTTTTTGTTTTGTTTTTTTTTTATTTATTTTTTCATTGAAGGGCATCTAAGCTGCGTACAGTTTCTAGTTAATATGAATAAAACTTTTATTAACACAGTTCAGCTGATGTCCTTGTGGTTTGGTGAAGAATTTTGGGATGTATGCCCAGGAGTGGTATGTCTGGGTCTCGAAGTAGAACTATTGCCAGTTTTCTGAGATATCTCCAGATTGATTCCAAAATGGCTGTACAAGTTTGCACTCCCACCAGCAATGGAGGAGTTTTCCCTTTTCTCCATAACCTCTCCAGCATGTGCTATATCAATTGAATTTTTGATCTTAGCCATTCTGACAAATGTGAGATGGTATATCAAAGTCATCTTGAGTTTCATTAGTCTGATGATTAAGGATATTGAGCATTTCTTCAAGTGTCTCTAAGCCATGGCCATTAGAGATTTCTCTTTTGTGAATTCTCAGTTTAGCTCTGTACCCCATTTTTTGATTGTATCATTTAGTTACTTGGTATTAATTTCTTGAGTTCTTTGTAAATTTTGGATATTAGCCCTCTGTCAGATGTGGGGTCAGGGAAGGTTTTTTTTTCCCAATCTGTGGGCTGACATTTTGTTCTAATGACAGTGTCCTTTGCCTTACAGAAGCTTTTCAGTTTCATGAGGTCCCATTTATTGATTGTTGGTCTTAGAGCCTTATGCCTGTCTTCTAGATGTAACAAAAGTTTGTATTACATTTATTTACACATGCACGTGCACGCATGTGTGTGTGTGTGTGTGTGTGTGTGTGTGTGTGTGTATGTGTTTATGTGTGTGTACACTAGAGTGCACATGTGGAAGTCAGAGAGCCATCTTTAGGACTCAGTTCATCTCTGAGCATGAGCCACGTGTGACGTTTGGTTCCCACTCAGGTCATCAGGATTGGTTACGCACAACTATCCTGACTGAGCCATTTCATTGGCCACCAAAATATTGCAATTTTGGATTTCCAGAAAGTCAAGTTTTACCATTTTACTTGATTTAGTTAATAAAATAAGAGCAGAAATGGCATATCACTGGCCCTAGAAATGTAAAAAAAATGCATTTCATTATATTAGCTTTATCTTATAAAAGTCTTTATAAGTCTTTATCCAGTATTTAGAGATCCAGAGAATCTAGTACAATTAAATTCCCTTCATCACCAACCCTTGAATGATTGAAATAGAGAGTAGGCCTCTGTCAAAGCAATGTAAAGTCTGAGGATCTGCCAGCAATACACTTTACTGTTTGAAACAACTAAGACTGGGAGTGAATTTATTTCTTCATTGTACACTTGCCTATACTGACAGGTCTGACTGCCATATTGTCTGCCTAAACTTCCTTGTTTTATCTTAGGAACAGAAATTCTTTTGCTCCTGAGTTGTTACCAGTGTCTTTTAATATGTGATGAACTACAGCCTACAAATTCAGTAAAATATCAAGTTACTTTATTGATGTTATTCTCTGTTCCCAAAGAATGAGACCACTCACTATATGGCAAAAACTGTTTCAGTTGCAATTCTCCAACATCGTTTCTTAGTAGTCTGTATATCCTCAATCATTGCCAATGCAGGTAATATCACTGAGATTTTTACAAATTAACAGACTCATTCAACCAAGTGTCATAAGTTTTCATTCGCCTGTACTCTCTATTGTCCCATATAAACATGACTCTGACTCTCTTCTATTCATTAGTAAAGCCAATGTTCCCAGCGAGGCATAGTGGGCACACCTTTAATTCCAGCACACAGGATGCTGAGGCATAAAGATTGCTACAGAAGGTCTGTAACATGAGACCATGCCTGGAAGCAATAATGCACCAATAAGCAAAAGGACCTTCTCTAGATGGTGTTCCCACAGAAACCACTGCACAAAATTGTTAATGATGGTAACAGTAGATAGATACATTTCAGAGGTTAAGATTTTGTATGACTCATGATTTACCAAACCAAAAAGTTCTGTAACAAAATAAAATAACACTGTGCCCTACTTTTACTCCCATTTCTCCAAAATGTTTATAGCCTTTTAACATTCACTTAAATGCATAATTTAGTTAAATAAAATGCTGCATCACTGGAATTGCTATATATTTTCTTCAATTATGTGCTGTTAGAATTATATATTAGTCAATATTTTGTCCCCATTATGAAGTATCTGAAACACACACACACACACACACACACACACACACACACAAATTCCTTTACAGATACATCAACAAGGCTGGTTTGGGTTGTGATATAAAGTATAATGTCAAGGGAACTCAGATCTATATTTTAGAGAATTTGAAATCAATTGTGCATATCCGTCACCCTCAGTGAGCAGTGATAATATGAAGAGAAGGTGGTATGTGAGGGATACAGGGACACTTTCAGAGCAGACAATGACTGTTTTGGCCAACAAGGGTTGAAAATATGCCCAGGAGTGGTATGGCTGGGTCTTGAGTTACAACTATTCCAAGTTTTCTAAAATACCTCCAGACTGATTTCCATAGTAGTTGTACAAGTTTTCACTCCACCAGCAGTGGAGGAGTGTTCTCCTTTATCCAAAACCTCACCAGTATGTGCTGCCATTTGAGTTTTTGATCTTAGCCATTCTGACAGGTGTGAGATGGAATCTCAGAGTCATCTTGAGTTGCATTTTTCTGACTAAGGACGTTGTGTGTTTCTTCAAGTGTCTTGCAGGCATTAGAGATTCCTCCTTTGTGAATTCTCGGTTTAACTCTATTCCCCATTTTTGATTAGATTATTTGATTTCCTAGTGTTTAATTTCTTGAGTTCTTTATGGACATCCAAGATGGGAAGATCTCCCATGCTCATTGTTAGTTAAGATCAGCATTATAATAATGGCCATCTTTCAAAAAGCAATATACAAATTCAATGCATTTCCTATCAAAATACCAATACAGTTCTTTACAGACCTTGAAAGAACATTTCTCAACTTCATATGGAATAACAAAAAACTCAGAATACCTAAATCAATCTTGTACAAAAAAAAAACCAACCAAACAAAAAAAAAAAACAAAAACAAAACTCTCTGGAGTTAACACCATCCAAGATTTCAAGCTATACTACAGAAAAATAGTAATAAAAACAGCATGGTACTGGTATAGAAACAGACCAGTTGATCAATGGAATCAAATCAAAGACCCAGAAGAAAACCCACACACATATGGTCACTTAATTATTGACCAAGAAGCAAAAAACATACAATGGGAAAAGGACACAGCATCTTCAAATGGTGCTGGTCTAACTGGGTGTCAGCATGTAAAAGAATGCAAATAGACCCATATTTATTGACATGCACTCCAAGTGGATCAAAGACCTTAACATAAAGCCTGACATATTAAATCTAATAGAAAAGAAAGTGGGGAAAAGCCTCAAACTCATTGGCACAAGTGACAATTTCCTAAATAGAACAATAGCTCAGACTCTAAGACCAAAACTCAATAAATGGGACCTCATGAAGCAAAAAGCTTCAATAAGGCAAAGGACACTGTCATTAGATAAAATGTCAACCTACAGGTAGGGAAAGGATCTTTACCAAACCCACATCTCACAGAGGGCTAATCATGGAATTCTGAAAGAGGCTGTGGGTGGGTGTTGGGAGAGAAGGAGTATGCAAACTGAGACACCAAGTTTTGTGTTGTCCTTGCTCCACTGATTCTAAAGCATGAGTCTCTGCATCTGTCCTTGCCTTCCCTCCTTTCTCTTTCATTTTAGGGACTTGGCATATAGACTTTTATTTTTGTATCTTTTTTTTTCCATTTTCTCTTTGTTTGTTCCTTAGTTTTTTCTTCATCTTCCTCACATAGCCCAGAAACTCTGCAATGCTGTTATTTTATTCATTACATATTTGCTTCTTATTCAACACCCATCATTAAAATTTAGGGGTTGGCTATTTTTCTAGCAGGTTAAGGATTTGAAGTAGAAATATATGACATTTTTCCATCCAAAGCCACTCTGCAGTCCATTTTCAGAAGACTATATAATCTTTTCCCACAGACAGTTACATTTCAATAGGTAGAGCACCCACTAACTAAAAGGCGAACTTCATATGCTGAATTTAAAATTTTTAGAAGGTATTAGTATGGATATACAATATTTAATTCACATCATAATTTTAATATCAACTCATCAAATTAATAATTATTAAGGGAATATTATATAAATGTCATCTTCTTTGGAAATTAACTCTATTTTTTTATAAAATATATTGTTCAAGTGAAAAACTGTTAATGCATTTGTATTGTATTTAATTCATTAAAATAATTTGAGGTTTTAAAACATTAATACTTTGTTACATATGAAAGTTATATAGACACATAAATACCATTGGCTAACTTTGCTTTTTCTTTCTCACTTAATATTCACAGAAACTCTTTGAGATAGAAATTATTATTATTTTATTTTGCATAAGAAAAAGGTGATGTTTTGCTACAATAAGTCTTAAAACATCTTTTACCCACAAAGAAACAAATAAGGTATACGTCTGATAAAATAATGCTTGTTTGTTTGCTTGTTTTTCAGACAAGAAGTGAATGGAATAAGTGTTTATTAGATATATTTTCACACACTGAAGCAAAATTTGTCCTATGTGAGGCTTGGTTATTTAATTCAATAGCACTGAATGTAATGTTTTAACAGAAATAGACATTAGACACAGTTTGGAGAGCAATATAAGAAATCATTTCATGAAGAGTATAATCCTTGGATTGTGTTCTAGAAACTTTTTTGCATGGAGTTTTTTCTTTTTATTTTCTTCATTTTAAATTAAATTTTACATGTTTAGTCATTTTAGCATCCATTCACAGCCACCTCCCTCCTCCCAACCCTACCTTCCTACCCTTTGCTCCCATACCTCCCTCCCCTTCTTCTTAGAGAAGGGACACCATCCACCAACCCTCCCAAGTACTTCATGTCTTATCAGAACAAACTGCAACCTTTTCCACTGAAGCTAGTCAATGCAGCCCAGCTAGGGGAAGGTTATCCAACTGTAAGCAACAGAGTGGGTGTCAGGGACAGTCCCTGCTTCAATTGCTAGGGCATCCACACAATGAGCAGACTGTCCCTAAACTCCATGAGTGTAGGGTGCCTACATTCAGATCATGAATGCACTTTGGTTGCTGGGTTAATCTTGGTGAGCCCTCATGGACCTGGGTTAGTTGCCACTGTTGGTCTCGTTGTGTAGTTCTTGTAACCTTCCCATGCGTCCATCTTTTCCCCAACTCTTCCACAAGACTTCCAGGTCTCTGTCCAATGTTTTGTTGTGGGTCTCAGCATCTGTTTTGATCCTTTGCTGGATGGAGTCTCTCAGAGGACAGTCATGCTATGCTCCTGTCTGCAGGTATATGATTTCCGTCCTGTTGAGCAAGCCATAAGTCCAATTATGTATCTGGTCGTTACTGTCAATATATGAATGCCTCCGTCGTACCTTTAAGAATATCTTGTCAAGCTGCTTCTTGTTATGGTTCGTACACCTCCCAGATGGACAGAACTACCAATTGCGTCCCTGCCTTAGCAACTAGTATAACACATTCTGAAAGAGCCTTTTAGGTTAGATTCAGTTAAAATCTTACAAGTCCTGTATCCAAAGCGTGCAATGTCTTCAGCAATTCAAATGTGCCTCTGAGAGGGAGCCAAGGGCAACATCAATAGCCTATATTTCTTTGGGGCTCACTTAGACTACTTGTACCATATTTTCATTATCCATTCATGTCTTGAGGAACAACCAGAAAGTCTGATGTTTTTAACAGGGGATCCCTCCAATTTTTTATCCACTACCAGGTGTTTAGCTCTGAAATGATGTAAACACAAACAATATTTAAAAGGTGTGCAAAAGATATGAAATTAAGACATGTTTGTAAAGGTCAATCATTTTATAACTTTGAACTCTTTTAAGTCTTAATTTTGGTCTTAAGGACATAAGATTAATTTTTATGTAATTCTTTTTCTCTTCAAGCTGCAAAGAAACTAAGATATATCACATTAGTGAGGGAAGTTTGTTACACTTAATGATCAATGTTGACTTAGTTTCTTAGGTTGTACTCAATGTACTTACTCATATATGATCCTACTCTGTCGAGTCACATCATCTCCAGCTGTATTTATTCTTGCAACTATTTTACAGATGTCTCTTTTTTGTGTTCATAGTCCTGAAATGTACTCATAGACCTGTTAATATGAAGGGTGCTTATTTATTGAATTTTTCTATTTTATTGTTCTTCTGTTCTGTTGTCAGGCTAAGGTGTAAGATTTTCAGAGGTCAGTTACAGAGGTAAAGTATTATTGTCCTCACAACCTATAGAGGAACTACAATTCCAACATGAGTTACAATTGTTTACTTTGTTTTTTGTCTCTTGGCTGAAGTAGTTGCTTTAGGGTTTATCCATTATAGTTACATTCTTCTCATCCTTTCCATATTTTAATCTGTAGTATGAGCTTTCAGTAAGCATTGCACATTTAGTAAATTGGAAATTATGCTATAGTTCATTGAGAGTATTATACCTTTATAAAATACTCAAAAATTTCCATGACCAAACTGTTCTTTTTCTATTTATTTAGTCATTTATAACACTATAGATTCATAAATGATTACTCTGTATTGTGTTCCAATTCCATTTATGGGTAGCACATGTGTTCATTTAAAAAGAATAGATTTTGAATTTTAGACTTGCATTAGTTTTCTAGGAAAATTTGGAAGAATTGGAGAATTAGCACCTATGTTTCTAACTTTTCTTCTGTTGTTTGTTTTTAACATTCTGTGGGTTCTGACACATGATTGACAACATGTGTCTATCACTGAAGTACGATGCAGAGCAGTTTCGATGACCTCCCCAGTACAACATTTAGTCATCATTGCATTTCTTTTGGTGCCTCCCAGACTTCCTCCAGGAACTAACCTTTATGTACCTTTTAATATATAGAATAATAGGTTTCATTGTATCATTTTATACATGTATATTGTTACACTTTCTTCATATTTGCCTCCTACTTTCTCCATCCACTTTCTCCCTCACACTGAAACTCTTCCTATCTTAATACCTTCCCTCTGCTCTATGTATGCATATGTACACAAATACATGGTGTTAACTATACTTTCTTATGAGAGAAAACAAGAAATATTTTGTTTTCTTTGTCTGACCATCTCTCTTTTACTTCCTTTAGAATTTTCCCTTTCCCTTCATAGTATACCTTCTACTTGTGTATCACAAACATGCATGTGAGTGTGTGTAGGCGTGCGGGCACAGAAACGCATACCTACAAACATACACACCAAGAAATCACAAAACTTACCTTTCTTTATCTAATTTAACTTAATATGAAGGTTCTATTCTTATTTCTCACTTGAATTGATATTCTCTTCATGGCAGAAAACTCTGTCCTGTGTATGTTGTATATATACTTTATCTATACATCTGCTGATGAACATCTAAATCGGTTACATATGTTGTTATTGTGGCTGTTCCATCAATAAATACACAAAGCAGTTCTGCTTTATATTGATTTAGAATCTTTCATGTGTATGTATGTGTGTGTGTGTTCATTTATGTACACACACACACTATATAAAGTTCTGATACAGGAAAATTATATGTTAGCTCTACTTTTATTTTCTCTCTCAGTTAGGAGTGATAATTCTGCTGTGTGTAATAGTCAGAGGGCTGACATCTGAAGTGTTTCAAAACTTGTGTAAGCTCTTCTAGCTTCTAAAGATTCCTTTGAAAAATTTGCTGTTATTCTGATAAATTTACTTTTATTTGTGACTTTGTTTTCTTCTCTTGTACATTACAGTATTTTTCCCTTGTTCTGTAATTTGATATTTGACTATTAAGCAACAGGATGTTTTTGTCTGATCTGTCTGCTTGGTTTTCTACATTATGCCTCTAGCACCTTGAAAAGCATGTTTTCCTTAGATTTATATTTTTTTCTTCTGTGTCCTTGACCTGGATTATGTCTCCTTCTCCTCCTTCCCTTCTCCTTGTCCTCCTTCCCCTTCTCCTTCCCCTTTTCCTCCTCCTCCTCTTCCTCCTCCTGTTTCACAATTAATGTCTGGTCTTTTTCTGGCATTCCACATTTAGCACATGTTTTGTTCTAAGATTTTTATATGTTTATCATCTTCTTTCCCTGAATGATTAAATTCCTCTACCTTGTCTTCAAACCCTGATAATCTTTCTGTTTGATCCATCCTATTGACAAGCTTGTCCACTGAGATTTTTTTCATTTGACTTTTCAATTTTTAATTATAAATTTTTATTTCCATTCATTATTTCTCCAGAAATTTGATATATCCACTAATTCTATTTTAATACCTTTAGTTGTTTTTCACATTTCATCAACCACTTCATCATTTAATCATATCCTCTTTGAATACCTTGAACTTTTGTGTGTAATTATTATTTTATATCATTTTTAAAATTTATTTATTTATTGCTTCAGGTTACATCTCCATCATAGTGTTCTCTTTCCACCCCTCCCAGTCCTGCCCTCCCACCCTCTACCCCCTAACCCTTCCATCCAAGTTACTTTCACTCTGAGAACACTACAATGAAGGGTGCTAATTTAGGAACAAGATATATTATCTTATTATTTGAGTGTATTTTTTTGTGTTTGTTTTTGTGATTGGACCAGGATTCTGGAGTTAGGTGTTTGGCAGTATCTTTTGGTAAGGATATCAGTCCCAGACTTGTAAAATGGGAGTTTAGATCTGCATTTGCTGATACTTCACCTCTTGGGTTTTGCATCAGGTGAGATTCAATCTTAGAGTCACTCAATGAACAGAGTACCAGAAGTGGTCCTAATTTTGCTAGGACTAAGTGAAGCCTCTGAGAACACATATGAAACCTCCATAGGACCAGCAGGAGTTTGCTACAGGTCCTCAAAAGTCTTTTGGTAGGAGTTCATGGCTCCAATAGTCCTCCAGTAAAAGAGACCAGTTTGTGATGCAGGTAGTGAGTATTACCTGTAGGAGGCAGAGACTGATCTGTTTGGTGCTCAAGTGGTGATGCTAGAAATATGGTGAATGGATGTGTAGCCATTGAGGGATAGGTATGGGCCTGAAGTTTCTAGGTGGTATGGGATAAGGTCATGACCAAGTGAATTTATTTTTATGAAATGTTACGTCAAGGGGGTTGAATTTAAGGACTTGGACTTATCTAATTTATAGACATTCTATCCATACATTTAATAGATGAAAAAAATAGTTTTATTGTAAAAAGCTCATTTTTAAGAACATTACTAGAAATCCATTCTTTCCAAAACACACAATATGATAAATTCAAAAGGAACCTCTGTATACTGCTTTCCATATAAAGTAAAAATATTAAGTGTGACTCATATCCCGTCCCATGCGTTGGTCACTTATTTTCTATCCCACTTGGAAAGTGCATTCATGTGACTTTGGAAAACTGCCTTTCTCATTATATTTGAACTTTAAGTGGCAGATTCTGTGAAAATGTATGACTTGGAGTAGGAAAGTTCATAGGCAGGGCATACTTAAACCATAAACAGAACTCTTATGAGTAAGAAAATATGTTTTTGATGATTTTGTGCTACATTGTGCTGTGTCAAACCAAGGTCCTTTTAATAAAGGCACAATTTCAAATACAACTCAGTCTCCAGTAGTGTTCTTGTTTGTAACTGGCAATGAGAGTTTTCAAAAATGGCAGAGAAAGATATCTTCAAGATTTCTCCTATTGCAGATGATGTCAGTCATCTTAAAATCATTGTTGAAGATCAACATGAACTTACTTTTCCTTCATGCAAAGTCATTACGTTAACTCCAAGAAGCATTACAGAAAATTGGAAGAAAATTGTTGTGCCTCTAACTGTCAATTTTTATTTCTATTCTCCAATAACTCTTGAAGTTTCAAACATCAGCTTTTGTGTATAGATTTTATTTGGTACACCCAGTTTTGTCTGTTAGGATTGCACATTCTTTTCCTTATGCTGCACTGGATGCCCTAGAAACAATCTTTCCCAGCCACAGCCAAAATTCTTCCTGCCACTTAATGACTAAAAAGAATTGGGTAAAAGTAACAGTTCATTTTATTTTACTTTTTAAAATTTATTTCTTTTATTTTTGATATTATAAATTCATTATTTCCTTCCATGACCTTTCCACCCCCCACATTCTCCCATATGTCCTTGCTTATTTTTTTCAAATTTATGGGATTTTTTATTTACTAATTGTTGTTAATTTTTAACAATAATAATTTGTTAAAATATTTAATTATTTAATTAATTTACTTATATTTAATTATTTTATTTAAATTTAATAATTTAATTATTTAAATTAAAATTATAATTGTATTGGACTTTCATGGTATTTCAATGCATGTATGTACATACCATGTGATATTTAAAATAGAATAAACTCATTTTCTCCTCAAATATCTCTTACATCTTCACCAAGAAAACTTCCATTATCCAGGGTCATGGTGTTTTGAAAGGTAAAGTTTGTTTTTTTTTTGACATTCAGCTTCTAGAATATTCTTTCTTCTTGTTGTCTTTGTGTAAAGTTTGTTCTTTGGTTCTATACTGATCACCTTCATGGACTGTCTTGTCTGTATATGGATATCTTCAAGGGCTAATTTCAGTAGAGAAAATTATTCCTAGTCATTTCAAACAAAGTCTAGAAGAAAAGTCATTGTGGTGCTTTGTGGAAATTCCCTATACTAAATATTTAAGGGCCTTCTATTTCGAGATTAAAAAATATGTAATTCAAGCTAATCCAATCAATGAAATGATCAGCTCATTTGCACAAGAGTTCTAAGGCTTGTGCTTGAGGTTGCTGCTTTGCCCCACCTTATCAAACAGCATCGTCCACATACTACAATGAAATGAATCCTGATGCTGCCCTCTCTTCATAGACAACATGAAAACAGCAGGTTTCATACTCACAACTTACACCATCTTAAAAGGCATGGGCCTGAGCAAACTATTCCAGAAATATTTTCGACACCTTGAGTAGCCCTGGTAATCTGTGTCTGGTAATCAGTTTACAACTGTGGTTATACCCTTTAGCCTATCACATCCCTCGTGACTAGACATCAAATCCTGGAAAGGTGAAGAAACTATAAAGACCTGAAAAAATTTTAAGTGAAACTTACTAAGAACATGTACCATATCAGGGAGTATGATAACTAATTGGGCCAGTAATTCAGACCAGCTCATGGGGACCTCAGATATTTGGATAAGCATATTTCTGATTGACCATGATCATGTTTCCAATTAGATTAGTATCAGAATGAATAGACTGAATACAGCACAGTTTTCCCCAGTGGGGGTGAGTACCTCAGAACCAGTTAACGCCTGAGTCTATGCAAAAGCTCTTTTACTGGTCTTCCAAACAGAGCTTGACACAAAACATCTCCTACTTTTGGGCTTATGCCAGCATTTCTCCTGCTTTCTAGGTCGCCTGACTCACATTGGAACTTCAAGGCAATCTTGTGATTTGAACTGAGTCCCACCACACTCAGTTCTTTTGGAATCCTTTGCTTTTCAAAATAAATACTGAAAAACATCTCTGCTCAAAAATTCTTTTCATCTTGCTTGTCACAAATGTTGATATTGTCTCTGGTTCGATGATGAAAGATGTGAACTCAGAAGTAAGATTTTGTAAAGTCTCATGATCACATAGCCTAATTCAGTGACAGTGGCTGAACATTATTTGTCCTCAGTGAAACTCACATTGGAATTTTACTTGCTGGAGCATCCCTGTTTGGAGATGCAGCATTTAGTATGGGTTAATGTATTTTTCATGTTTCTATGTTAGTTCTCACAGGCATGCTTAGTTTCCTAAAAGTTGGGTGTTATCAAGTATAATTTCTGGCTCTGACTTCCACATAGAGTCCCATGCTGTTATCACAAGATCTTCTACTATGTGACACTCTGTAGGTTGTAGTGAACATCTGGAAGTCATCAGATTATAGCAAGCCTGAATATCCTTGATTCAGAAATGTGACCTAAGAAAACTTCTTTTTTTTTAAATAATTTTACTCAATATCCAGCAGTATGTTACAGTAATAAAACAAGGAAAAATGTAGTCACTTGAATATGAATTTATTTTTTATATTTTTGAATATTTTCTTAAGGGAACATTGCATGTTCTTTTCAATAGTCATTATGTTCTTTGTGTTCTATAGTCAGTTTACTCTTGCTAAATCACTGTTTCTATAAGGATTTGTCTCTTTCCCAAATCTCTATATGTTCATACTAACCATTTTCCTGGCCACTATGTATGTCATTATGCTATTTTATGCATATTAAATATAAACAGGATTTCCCCTGTCTATTGCTCTATCCATGAGATGTTTCTCTGCTACTTTTAACTACAGTATTTAGTTGAAGCTTGTCATTATTTGCTTGTTTTACTTAATTAATTTTCTGGTTTTAATTAAAGTTTTTTATTTAATCTCTGTAGAAATATGGCTAATTAAATTATTTACCAGTATTTAGATTATCATTAATTGATTGGCAGATGTTAATCCTTAACCTGTCATTATAAATAAGTACACAGACACATTTGTCAGTGTAAAAAAATCATTTGCATGCTAAGAGAAGTAAACTCAATAGGAATCCAAATGTATTGAGACATTATGAATTCCTCCATTTTTAATGTAGGCTATTAATTCCACCCCCCAGCTCCTCTAGAAGGCTGACAGTTTTTTGTTTGTTTGTTTGTTTGTTTGTTTGTTTTTGTTTTTTAGCACATGAGGAGAGCCTTAGCTCTCCACCTTTACTGGAAGGCAGTAGCCTTTGTTAAGGGACTCACACCTTTGAAATGCATTTGTGTTGGCCTCCCCAGCTCTTTGGCTAGGAAATCTGCTTTCATCCCAGCCTTCTCAGGCTGTGAGCATGGATTCCAATTGCCATATTTGGGTGCATTACATTGGGCACCATCTGTAGAAAAATGGCTAATTAAGTTATTTACAATATATAGATTATCATTAATAGTTAAATGTTTTGGTGGTTGTTAATCCTTAACCAGCCATTAAAAATGAGTACACAGACATCCAAATCTCCTTTAAAACAGTTTTTCCCATATCAATGGGGAAAAAAGTCTCAAGACAGGTACAGTGAAGTCACCAACAACTAACTTCCTTTTAGCCAATAAATAAAAATGTTCAAAATCTGCCTTACTTAAAAAATAATCACTATTTATAATATTGATCTCCAGTGCTTCAAATCACTAATTCCTCTTGTTTCATATACACAACTTAATCTCCCACCTGACTTCCATTTAATCCCTAGAAGATTTCTATGTTGGTTTCTCCAATTGACATTCAAAGTTTTCATTGACTGACTCAAGCATTTGACGTTCTCTCTAGGTGTTTGCTTCTTGTCAGCTTCCAGATCATATTAAATTCTCTTCCTGTCTCAGACACACCTTTTGCCAACTTACCCTAAAATTTTGGCATGTATAGTTATAATTCTTCCCTATCATCTAACACATATTTAGAAGAGTTCAATAAATAATTGTTAAATAGATATAGGGATGAATAAACAAAAATGTCATAAAATGAAGTTGCCTTTAGAATATGGTTGAAAGATCCAGTCAAATGAAAATTGTATAAGAGGTTCAATATTAAAGTCATTGTGACATCGGTAGTAGTTAAAATTAACATGGAGATGATTATGTACAGAAAGAATGACAATTGAATGGAAAAAAATCCAAGAACAAAATTCTGTGGAATGACAGAAAGCAATTATTGATGATAATGCCTGGAAAACAAAAATATCAAAGTAGAGACACAAAATAAGAATAATATGATTGCAGTTGAAAAGATTAAGAATGAGATTGCAAAACAGTGCAGTCAGCTCCAAGAGACTGTTAGATAAGGATTTGGACTGACTGAAAGGCACATTACTGCAGAAATATTTGAAGCAGGTTTACAAGAATAATTTGGGACAAAGCCAAGTTACAACACATAGAGAATTCAACAGGAAGAAAAGAAAGTAAATTATGTGTATAAACAATAGGCTTATTAGTACAGGCCATTAGAGAAAGAAATGGCAGAAAGATACTGTGGCAAATGGAGCCAGAAGAAAGGTTTACAATCTTCTCCACTGATACTGAGGATGTATGTATATGCTCAGGAAGTTAGATCATAATGCAGAAATAAGTGTTTACAATTCTAGGTGAATATAACAAAAATATTTCTTTAACTGAAATGTTCCAGGTGTTCTCTTATCAGTTCTCTTTATGAAAACTAGTGTTCCTTTATAAATTATCATTTCAGCATAAATTACTAAATGATTCAATACTATTAAAGCATATGATCCTTCTCCTCTAATCTAAATGGTCTAAATATAACAAGATATCATTTCCTCTGTGTACAGTATACTGCTACATGTTTGAATCCCAACACCAGGAAAACTGAAGCAAGAGAAAGGTGAGTTTCAGATCTGCCTGGGCTACAAAGTGGTATTAAAGGCATGAAAAATCCTAAGTAATGAAAAATTACTCCAGTAGCTAACTGACTGAAAGGAGTTCTTCATTCGGATGAAAAACAAAGTACAAGGGAGAGCAGAACAGGTATCTTTTAATAGGTTGGCATTACACTTTGTGTGAACAGATCAAATTCATACTGGAATAGGATGGCTAATTCAAAATTAAGAAGCAGTTGATAAATATTAGGACTTAAAATTTTAATAGAAATTTTGAAAATATGTCTTGGCAGACTTTTAAATAACCTTTGAGTATTTGCATTATGCACTGATGGGCCAAGTACTGACTACTTATTTACTAACGTGATTCTTTCTCATCTGTCATCCTTCTGTCTTTTCATCCTGTAGACTTCTCCCCTAGACTGTAAGGCTTATACCATAATCAATAACCATAGAGAGGGGTGCCACTTACTGGTTAGTGCACAATTCCCAAATGCCTTTTGAAGGGAAACAATTGACTTCAAATAAAATATACATATTGTTTTATTCTGAGGGGACTCTACTGCTGGTAATCATAATTACTAAGAGGAAGGAATTTTATAATTATGAATTACATATTGAGATTTATTTTCACATTTGTATATGTATTATCACTTTAAAAACATTCTTTTAGCTTTCTGGATAATTATTAGGGTGCTCAAAAACGAGACAAACCCAGGTATGGTGGTGTTCACTTTTAATTCCAGCACTTAGAGAAAGAGGAAAGTGATATTCTTTTACGTTCAAAGACCATCCTGGTTTTACATAGAGAGTTTTAGGCCAGCTAGAGCTACATATTGAGACACTGCCTCAAAAACATCATTTGAAAAGTAAAGGACACAATGATTTAACCACTGACTTATAGAGCTGTAGAAGAGCATGTAATTTTACATTCATTTCTCAGTGAAAGTATTTTAAAATATCAGGAGCTTGGGATCCTTTCTTTTTGTCCAGTTTTTCAATTTAATGGTGAAACCTGCAAAGGAAACATTGAGAAAGAAATCCTAAACAGGAGGCAGAGAGTTCCCTGAAATAAAGATAAGAAAAACCACAGCACGTCTGTGTTGAAATATACAAGGTACAAGCAGGTGGGATATGGACTACAAAAGCAAGTGACGAATATTTCAAGCAAAGGAAAGGGTAAATATTTAGACAATATGATACTAACAAGAATTTTAAATAGCAGTATCAACAGACATGCTTACATGGATGGGAGAAGTTTTCATGGAATCCTATCCCTAGACAAAGAACTGTAGGCAACAAATTACTAATGACTGATGGGAAAAGGAGAATTATGTTAGGTTCTTGTCACAATGGGTGGAGCTTAGGGAGTCTTGTAGAAGGATGGAAGGAAAATTAGAGGGACCCAGAAGGGGACAAGAACTTCACAAGAATACCAACAGAGTCAAATAACTTAGGCCCCTGGGGGTTTACAGAGACTGAAGCACCAACCAAAAGCATATATTGTCTGGACTTAGGCCACCTACACATACGTAACTGATAGGAAGATCATTCTTCATGTCAATTACCCAGAAAGTGGAACAGAAATAGTCCCTGACATAAACTCTATTGCTTGATTTATGATCACCTTACCCTAGATGGGTTGCCTTGTCTGATGTTATCAGAAGAGGATGCTTTTAGTCCTGATGTGATGTGAAGAGTCAAGGTGGGTTGATGGGAGGGGGCCCTTTTTCTGAAGAGAAGGGAAGGAGGAAAAGCAATAGAAGGTAGGAGGGTGGGAACAAGTTGAGAGGAGGAAGGTGGATGTGAATGAATAAATGAATAAACAAATTAAACAAGAAAAGGAGAATTAGCCTCTTTCAAGGATGATCCTCCGTATTGATTGTCCACTGCAGTGATCAGTCCCAAAACCATGCACAAAAAAGACTGAGCAGATTGTATTTTTATGTTTGTGCATACATATGCATATATATATATATACACATATATGTATGCATGTAAAAATAATGAAAAAAAAAAGAGGTTACTCATCTGAGATTGGAAGGGTAAGGGAAAAGTTGGAGGGTCAGAACATGGAGGGATCTGGAGTGAGGAAAGCAAAGGGAGACTGTGATGCAGCTTTAATTATAAATGTATTAAAATAAATGAAAAATAAATATGATCACTAACTTTAAAGAAAGCAGTGTATGTTAGAAGAGGAAGCAATAAGAAAGAAATAAAAATGAGATCAAACTATTAACCACATGTGTATAATCTGTAAAAAATGTAGAATATAAATACATGAATAGATGATAGATAGGTTCCATGTTAAGTGACAAATAAAAAATAAATTTGGAACCCCCCAAAACTACACTAATAGGTTGTAATAAGTAGCATTTAACTTGTCTAACTATAATATTATTTTAAAGTGCCTTTGTTTTTTTTCTCCCTTCTCTTTGTATCATTTGATTGAAACATTACTACATAAGACAGTTCAACTTTGTATATTCTTATGAAGTTGATAAATAGATGGTATACATACCTAGGACCATTAACATACCACAAACAAAAAAATTTTTTTTTCACAGAAGTGGATTTATAAATTATTTGCCATGATTTCACAGATCTGAATTCTGACCCATCTGCTTCTCAGGGTGTAAATACCATGAGAAAATGACTATTTCTTTTAGTTTCTGCTTATCTTCTTTCACTTGGGATGGTTCCATCGTGTTATTTATCTAAACAATAACGTTTATCAGAAATGTATTTCCATTTATTACAATATGCATTTGTTATAGGGATATACTAGTTTGCTTACATATTCACAGCTACATACATATTTGATTTGTTTCTAAAAATTTTGCCAATGTTTTAATTAAGATTTTACCACAAGGCATCACTTAGTCAATTTCCTATTGCCTTAGTAGAATACCAGAGAGATTGCTAATTTATAAAGGCATGTATTTCTCACCATTCTGGAGGGTGGGAAGTATACCATGAAGGTGTGAGGATCTGAGGCATGCCTTTTGCCTGTGTCATGCCACAGTGGGAGGCAAAAACATCATAGCCAAGGTAGCAGGAGAGAGAATACAGACCAAAGCGGGCCAACTCACTTCTAAAACATGCCCACTGTTGTCATAACAAACAAACTCCCACCATAAGCACACTAGAATATCACTCCTGAAGATACCAACTCAGATGTTCATTGCATTGTGAGTTTTCTGTAGTACAGAAACACTGAGGCTTAACTCTTATCAACAGAAAAGTCACATGGTGACTTGAATAAGTAAATTTTAATGTAAAAAATTAGGAAACATCAGAATTTATTTAAGTGGGGAATGGTGAATTAAAAGCAAAAAGAACTTTTAAATAATGAAGTAATAGCATACATAGGAAGTGTCTTTACCTCTAAGATTGAGAGGCTCCAATGAGCCACTTCTCTGTCCTTCCCAGGATTAAGATTCACAAGATCAGGGAGAATCATGGCAAGAGGCTTGGTCAAGACTTGGCAGTGGTCATGAAAAATGTATTCACTAATACCAGGGAAGACAGATCTGTTCTTGTCCAGTTATTTTGGCTCTTATATGTACTTTATTTTCCATATATTTAAGAATGAACTTGTCTATGAAAATGAAGAGTGCTAAGATTTTAATGGGAAAAAATGTTCATCTACAGGCCAATTTAAATCATATTGCCTCATTAGCAATGCAGAGTCTCATGATATGAATAAAGACTATTGTTTTAACTTTCAGAAGCAATATATGTTGATAATCAGAGAAATGTAAATTATAATGAGTGAATGGAATTCATATTCTATTAATTCTAACAATGTGAATATTGCAAAATGATTGCCAAAGCAAGTAGGAAAAAGTACATGTGAGGAGAGCAATATATATATATATATATATATATATATATATATACACTATTTTTCTTTAAAATGCTGAGAAATCCAACTGTCAAGAAATTGAATTGTTGAATTTGAAATGGAAATGAAAGCCTCTTGTAGGAAGTTTGTGAAGACTCATGCACACAGGTCAAAGAGTACTTTGTTATATAAAGAAATTAGATATAGGACGCTCAGTATAATTATCCTATATCACACACACACATATATAATAGTATATATATATATATATGTGTGTGTATATATATATACATATATATATGGAGGATAATACTGAAATTTAGAAGACTTGTAATGGTAAATGATTCTACTAAAGGCAGTGTCACCTTGGACAAAAAGTTTAGGTAACAATTGGCATATTTCTGTTCATACAACAGGCTGTTTTACCAAGTTCATTCTGGTTACCATTACCGCATTATGGAGAACAATTTTCTGTTTGTATAAAAAAAAGGAGGGGTGCAAAAATGGAACAAAACACAAAGTTAACTTATTTCACTTGCCCAGCTGAACTCCTGTTACTGTCATAATCAGTTTAACAATAACACTGAATTTAGCCATTCACCTGGGGTTTGGGAAGAGCCATGGTATGCATTTATCTACCATGAAAAAAGTTTTCTTTCTACCAAAAGCCTGAAAAGCACAGAATTGTGTTTCCTTTTTTGCAGTTGGAAAATCTCGGTGGCCAGTTCACATTCACGATATACACTTTTTAGGTGAAAGCAGAAAATAAATGAAAAAAATTAAAATAAAACCTATTGTTACAAATGAATATCAGTTACATACATGGGTTTCATATCAGATATTAAGCAGATTTCAACAGAGTATGAAAATGCCTAATTAAATAATATGACCAGAAACCTCTGAACTTGTTAGAAGTGAATTTTTATTTACTAGGGTCAGCACACATGGTTTGGAGGTTTATTAGGCTGTTGTGCTGAGTGTATAGTTGTGTGTGTGTGTGTGTGTGTGTGTGTGTAAATTGTGCATATGTGAACAAGATGTATGCACAATCCTATTTTTGAGTATGGTCACACAGATATCTGTACACATATATAGAAGTTAGAGACAACCTTTAGTATTTGTCCTCACCAATTACCTTGTTTGACTGAGATGAGTTTTGTTGTTATGTGGCATATTGTAGAATAACTGACCAGGGACCTTCAGGGATTATTCTGCCTTCAAACCTCATTTTCAAAGATGAGTGTTTAGATACTTGTATTGTGCGTCCAGCCTTTTGTGAATTATGAGATTTGAACTCAAGTCCTCACACTTGAGGCAAATGCTGTACCTGCTGCATAATCTCCCTGCCCTGAGTCTGTGGCCTTACATGAATAAAGTATTGACTGGCAACACTCTTATAAAAACAGTGTTCCCAATGAGTGGAACAATCAACTTTCACAGAGGATTAACACATCTCTAACAACAACCGCCCTTGAAGTGAATCCTGATTTCTGTAGTAGTTATCCCTGATCATTTTCCCAAAAAGGTTTAAAGAAATTAACATACATATGCTTTACCCAAAATGTTAACATAAAAGAGATTAGTCATTAAGGGAATGAAGTTATGTATACATTTTCTCTTTTAACTTTTCTAAAACTTAGAGTGTTTAAAACCTCAGGAAGTCTTATTTAGTATATGAAAGCAAAAATACCATTTCAGAGTGAAAGCAAATATCAGAGTTGCATTAAAATTGATTATACTAACTGTGTTTTGAAAAGCTATAAAAGAGCTGTTCTTGCCTCAAAAGTTCTAAATATTTAATAAATTATAAAGAAAGCATATTATTCAGGTGTTAATTTTACTTGCTTCCCCTCAATGCCAGTTTCCCACAGGAGGCTATTACTTAGTCTACATTGTAAATTTCCCTTTTTTCATATAGAATTCTTAGGAAAATATTTTATACAATAAACATTTAAGCCACTAGTGAAAGATGACAAACTAAGGACCAGAGTTTACTTTCTTCCCTCTAAATATCCTGTGGAAATGAAGAAAATTATTTTAAGATGTTTAAATCCAAAACATGGTTCTGGAATCCAGGAGGGTGTTGTTCTGAGGACACTATGCAGTAGTATTAAATGAAAGGAACGATTGAGCACAGAAACTATAATCAAAAACAAGCAAACACATCAGATTACAGCTCTGGAATCATCACTGTGCACAGCTCTTCCTCCAGAGGGGACAGCTTTGCATGAACACAGGCCAAGAGAACAAAATGACCCTAGGACACTAGCTACACAGAAGGAGAGGCGCTCATTCTGTAGTCTTTGCCGACTTCTTACCACTTACCCAGCTTCCAAAGCATGGGTTCCCATTTCCTGCCATGTACATCTTCTCTTCTGTATACTCTATTTTATTATTTAGGCTTCTTTCAATTAAAAATCATCTATTGATGACTTCCAATTTTCAAAAATTTTCTGGACTTTTGTTTTCTTCCACAAGATATAACATTTTGAAACCTTTGGAATTTAGCCCTGTGTTGGGAGCTCCCTCCTTACCAAATACTCTGAGATCTGTGTCATTTTTCCATCTGCGTCCTCCTCAGACTTCAGACTCAGTCTTAACTTATCTCTTAGGAGTTTGCTCAACACTTTGTTCAAAATGGAGCCTTTATTTTCTATGAAGCCACAAAAGCATGATTTATCTTTCATATCACTCTGTGATTACCTTATATGTTTAGTCCTTTATATCTAACATTTCCCCAAAAAACAAGCTGTAATTGAGCATCTTTGCTGTGAAACTGAGATTCTAAGCCATACATGCTATGGGCTCAGTCAACGTTTTAAATAAAGGCATTAGTAAATGTTCTGTAAACAAGAATTTTCCTTGCTATCAACATCTTGGAAATAGATAGAAGACAAACGAAATTAAATATATTAAATGCCTCATCTTATATGAAATTCTTAATAATCAATGCATTTGGGAATCATGGGCTGGTAAAGCATAGCACAGTTAAATAAACAAACAAGCAAACCCAAACACGTTCTGTGCTTCCTGTCAGGAACTTTCCCTTACTATCATAAATGAGACAAGGTGAATAAAAATTGTGTTTAAAGAACAAAGTGTTTAAATGCATTTTTAAAAATTACCTTGGACAATGACATTTATTCATTGTGAGACAGAGATGGTTATCTGAGAAGATGAGTTTGGGTTTAGTGAAAAGAAATAAATTTTTTTCCAAAAGATTTTTGACTTTTTATTAATACCAAAACTCAGAGTTGGAGAAACAGACCAAACAACATTGTGCAATGCTAATTCTTTCCTCCTCCATTCATAAATAACATTTCTTCCATTTGAGCACAGTTTCCAAATGCAGTCTTCAAAGATCCTTGCTCTGAAAATAAAATACAGTTTTTTTTCAGGAGTGTTAGTTAAATTATATTGAAACTTAGAAGTATTTCTGAAAGTAGCCTTGAATTTTACTAAAACCAAAGTTAAAGTACATCTATTTTTTCTGGGGGGTAGGGCTTCTGATGAGAGGCTTTAGGAAAATTTCAACTTCACTAATAACTTCTGAGCAAACTAAAGTTATCATTATTTTTGAAATTTACACATATGAACTTTATCTCACTAGTTAATATCTTTCAAAGTGTCTTGATATTAAATTTAATTCTGATGTTCATAAGTGACCTTAAGAAAAATCTTCCGATCTAATTAATATATAAAGCAAATACAGCTGTGTCCATAAAGATGTTCCTTAAATCCAGCACACTCATATGCCGCTGTGGGTATTTGGAATGTTAATTACCTTATATAAAAATCACATTATTTAAAATAATATTCTGACTCTAGGAACTAATAATTCAAAATAATTCATTTGGTGAAGTGACAGATTATCATTTTGACAGATATATGGGTTGGAATCAAATTTGGAAAAAATAAAAGAGGATAAAATGGTCTATTTAGTTCCATTTCATATTTTCTTTTAAAGAAATTGAATAGCAAAATACCTTAGTACTTTTATTTTAGAGATTTTTTGAGCTTTCTGATCTTTTTAATACTTGTTTTATTTGCTAATTTTACTCATTTATCTATCATCTATCTATCCATCTATCTAACCTATCTATCTGTTTATATGCATCATGTGTGCATTTTTGAATATCAGAAGACAACAGAACAACTTTAAGTAGTCAATACTCATCTTCTGTCTTGTTGTAGCTGGCTCACGTTGATTTTGCTGGGATTCATACTCCAGTGTAGCTGGCCCAAGTTTCTGGTGATTCTTCTGTTCCCACCTCCCATCTCTGCATCAGAGTTCTGGGATTACAAATGCTTGCCACTGCATCATGGGTTCCAGGAATTTAACTTAGGTCATCAGTCTTAAGCAGTGAGTGCTTCTGTCTGCTGAGCCATCTCGCTTGTCTCATTTTAGGGATCTGCAATGTAAGTATGACCTGAGAAACTTAACACAAATGCATATTCTATACATATTAAAGCACAATTCAAATTAGCCTTATTATAAGTCAAGTCAATAATATTTAAAAGTCCTGTTTGCTTAGAAACACACTCTGTGGGCTGATGTACATGAGAAACAATATTCAAAATTTGTAACAGGTATTTTACTTGAACATTACAAACATAGCTTTAAACCTGAAGCAGGTAAACAAATGGTAAACTAGTAGAATAATTAGTGTAGTTTCTTCATGAATCATATAGGTAACAGGTACAGGAACAACATATTATCTGTGATGCATAAACCCACAGACGTAATCAGAAAGAGTTCAATGCTACAGGAAATCATGATCATTCTGGCATTGCTTCCAGGTAGATCTTTGGCAAAACTGGGCTTGTACAACTGCAAAGGCTGAGCTTGGCTGGAACTGTCCAATGTTGTTGGGGCTAATAACATTGCTTCTGAAATTTACTGTGGTTATATTTCTGGGAAGTCTAAGGGAATCTAAGACTCTGAGCATCTAGGCTCTGAGTTAAACAGCTTCTCTCTGCTATGATATGAATACTTGTGTGCCTCCAACCTGTGTGTGTGGAAGCCATAGCCTTCCAGATGGTCACATGAAGAGATGTGGCCTGCGAAGGTGATGAGGTTTTTGGGATGGAGTTACCATGAATAAACTTCTACTCTTCTTCTTCTTCTTTCATTTTATTTATTTCTATTTTTAGGATTATAATATAATCATCAGTCTTTCCCCTCTGTCTTGCCAACCCCTCCCATGTATATCTCCTTGCTCTAATGTGCATGACCTCATCTTTCTAAATACACAAACACAATCTTCTCAGTCCTTATAATTTTACTTGCATGTATATATTTTCTGGGATGACTATGTAATATTGGATAACCAGTTGGTATTTTTTCCTATAGAAGTCTATTTCTATCACTCTCAGCATTTCTTAGTTTTGTGTAGTCCTTTGTTTAGGGCTGAGGCCTCATGGGTTTCCTCTTTCACATTAACGTGTCTATTGGCATCATCCTTATTCAGGTTGTGTTTAGGCAGCAATGTTGGTGAAACTTCATAGGTGTAGTCTCTGACATTTCTAGGAGTACAATCTCACAGCAAACTCCTTGCTCTTCTGGTTCTTACAATTTTTTCTCACCACTTCACTTCTACAGTGATCTCTGAGCCTAAATTCAGGACTTATATTCTAAATATATAATTTGAGAGTGGGCTCCATAATTCTGAATTTTCATTGGTTGTGATTTTCTGTAATGGAATTAGTCTATTGCAAAGAGAATGCTTGGTGACTGATGAAAACTATACTCATCTGTGGATATAAGAACAAATATTCAGAATAGAGTTAGGGACTTATTCTAGTTCAGCAAAGAGGTCACTGTAGATTCTCCTCCATAATCCATGAATTTACTACAGCATATTATACATAATAAATTATTATGTTATAATGGTATCATCCATAAGATACTTTAGATGTCTATTGAAAAACAGCTAGAAATGATAAACAATTTCAGTTATATAGCAGGTTACAGAATCAATTTGCAAAAATCAAGGGAAAGAGCTCATGTACACACTCCCATTCATGGTAGCCTGAAAGAAAATATAGTAGTTAGGAAAAAAAACCTAACCAGGAAGTTAAGTATCTGTACAATGAAAACTTTAAATCTATGAAGGAGATAAATATGTTAGATAGTAAAAAAATATGATGCTCATGTGTTGGAAGAATTAATATTGTGAAAATGATCATTCTACCAAAAGCTATTTAGAGACTCAGTGCAATTCCAACCAAAATCCCCATTGCATTCTTCATAGGCACAGAAAAACTAACCTCAAATTAATATCAAACTGGAAGACCCCAGATAACCAAAGCACTCTAGTAAAAATCTCTAGAGAGATTGTCATTCCAGATCTTAAAATATACGTCAGAGCCATACCAATAAACCCAATATGGTACTAGCACAAAATCTTACATGTATACCATTGGAACGAAATTGAAGACCTTTGATATAAGACAAAATATGCCAAAATACAAATGCCTGAGAACAGAAAGCATCTTCAACAAATGATGGTGGGAAAACTGGATGTGCTCAGGGAGAAAAATGAAACTAGATCAGTCTTCATTAAAACTAACTCAAAATAGATCAAAGACCTAAATGTGAAATCTGAAACTGTAGAAGAAACATAGTAATATCCCACATTGTACAAGCATAGGAAAGGATTTCCTGAACAGGACTCCCATTTGCCCAAGTATTAAGGTAATGCTTGTACCTTTTAAAAAAGAGTCATCCAGAGAGCTTTTCATCTTTCTAGTAATGTAACAACACAACAAAACTATGACTCAGAGCAAGATCTGATAGCCAGTAACAACACCAAATTGATCTCTTCTTTGATCACAGGTCCACTAATCACTTGACTTTGAAAATAGTGCTCACTTGTTTATGTTTAGGATCTAATCTTATTTATGTATTTTATTTATTTATTTATTTATTCATTCATTCATTCATTTTACATCTCTATCATAGCCCCCTTCCTCCTCTTTACCCAGTCCCATCTTCCCACATTCTTACCTCTTCCTCCACTCCCCTTCTACTTTGAAAAGGTAACCTCTCTTCTGTACCAACCCACCCTTGGCTCATCAAGTAAGATGAGGGACAAAGCATCCTCTTCCACTAAGACCAGACAACTCAGCTCAACTAGGGTAAAATGGTCCACAAACATGCAACAGAGTCCATGACAGAGACAGCACCTGCTCTACTTGCTAGGGTAGCTACATGAAGACCAAACTGCCTATCCAGTACATATGTGTAGGGGAGGGTCTAGGTGTAATTTATACCTGGTTTTTGGTGGTGTTTTAGTATCTGTAAGCCGCCAGGGACCTAGTGACTCTGCTTGTCTTCATGTGGAGTTCTTATCCTTTCCAGATCCTTCTATTCTTCCTCCCACTCTTCTCCAAAACTTCTGTGAGCTCCACCTAATGTTTGGCCGTGTATCTCAGCATCTGTTTTGATCTGCTGAGTGGGAACTAGATTGGAGAGGGAGAGAGGTGGGGATTGCATGTGACAAGGGTGGGAGTGGGAGGTGAGAGGGCTGGGAAAGATAAGGGAAACCAAGGGGGGCATTTCTGAGATAAGTCAGAGACCTGCAAATGCTATGCTCCTGGGGGGATATGAGGGTGACTCTAGTTGAGACTCCTAGCAACAGAGGACATGGAGATGGAAGTGGCCACCTCCTAGGCTGGCAGGACTTCCCTGAAGGGAGGGATATGTTAACCCACTCACAAATCTTTCAACCCACAATTTACCCTGTACACAATTTGTACAACATAAAGATGGAGCAGTGATCAAGAGAATGGCCAACTAATGACTGGTACACCTTCAGACCAGATCCTTGTGGAAGAGACAACCCATGACACTATTAATGGTATTTTGCTATGCTTGTAGACCAGAATAGAGCTAATCATTTTTTATTCAGATATAGCATCCTAAAAGGTCTAAGAATGGCTTTGGGAGAGGACAACAACGAAAAGGATAGAATTTCATGGTTATTATAACAATACCTGGGAAACCATCTATCTTCTGCTACATTTCATTTCCTGGGACAGTCAAGTGGCCCAAAGTCAAGGAAAATTAAAATATATTCATTAATTAATGAATAGGTATCCAAGGATTTGTGGCCAACTTTGTAAGTGCAGATGCTGATCTTTTTTTTTTTCCCACAGAGTACCTTACCCTTTTCCATGCCCCACAAAAGATGATGAGATTGAGAGTCAGTAGTCAAATTCCCAATCTAAATAGCTACGAATTATTAATTCCAATACCAGAAGAAACATGATAAGTCAGCTTCCCATCATTAAATGGTGAAGGTCAGGGAAGAGGGAAAGATATATCAGAATTACCCTACATTTAAATTAAGACATTTCATTTACTAGAGCTCTAGGAAAACTATCAGGCTTATATTTTAATGCACCACATTATAAATACATTATTAGATATTTTGTCCCACATAAATTATATATTCATCAGCAGACTCAAACCATTATCAAGTAGATTTCAGTACATTAAAGTTGAAAGGAAGATAATACAAAATAATTTCCCTTTCCGAGAAATAAGAAGAGGAAAACACATGCTAGATCATCAAATACTTAGAGTGATTGCCAGTAGATTAAGTGATATTAAATACAAGTGGGGAAGATGAAAACTTGCTGAAGCATGAATTGTGTCCTTGGGGTTATTAAAACAACAGTGACTAATTGCCAGTTAACTTCATGGAAATAAGCAAACAGTGAAAGTACGGATCTTACACACCTTACCTCATGAAGTTGAGGGGGAAATTCTTTGATCTTGAATATTATAGCTATTTCCATTTTTGTCAAGGAAATAATACTATGTGCTGCTCCTGGAAGAATGAGCAGATAAGTGTTTACAACACACAGCACAGCGTCTTCAGCAGAGAAACCCTCTAATCTAGGAACTAATACAACATTTCAAGTCTCAACAGGAAATAAAAAGAAAACCATTCTTCTTCTCCATAAGTTATAACAAATAGAAATAGTGTAGTTATGTTGATTAGATCAGCTGACCCTTTCTCTTAGACAAATCAAACAAGTACTGAGAATATTCAAGGAAGGTAATCATAGAAAATAAAATCCCACAAGTATTCTCTTAGTGTAATCTTCAGATGCCAAGAGTTTGACTGAAATCAACCTCATTCCTGTGCTGGAAGTACACATATTTTGTTTCTTTATTTTACAAGTAAAAGGAGTATTCTTTTGACAGGGTCGGGCCTTTTAGTTTCTGGCCCATTTTCACACTTCACATTGTGCCAAGGCTAAGCTTGCCTCCTTTCTTGGAGACTTAAATACAACTATTCATTTTAGGGTGTTGATTTTGCTCCACAGGAGACCTCCTGCTCTTAGATTGGTCCTAATAATATGCTTAATAAGAAATGAACCAGAATTCCTAGGAAACAACTAATCTTAAAAAAATTAGAGATTTCTTCCTGGTAGTGACCTGAGTAAATGAGATGATAGGGGAATTCCCTGACAGTATCCAGGAATTTCCACAAGTTTCTTGTATGTGTTCTGGGAATACAATACTTCTAATAGTAATTAGACTAATTATTTCAATAGAAACAATTATGATCCATTAAATACAAAACAAACAGGGCAACATTAAATGCTTCCTGTGACCTGAAAGCAATCTGGATAAAAAACTCAAGAATTATTGAATGTGTGTGTGAATGCATGTGTGTGTATATACATATATTTATATTAACTATCTATGTCATCTAGCCTCCTCTTGCCTATGTAAACTTTACATTTTTTGAGAACAGAAATTAATCTGTTCAGTTTTCCAAATGGTAATTTTTATCACTAGAACATGAACTATAATTGAGGGAAGCAAGATATTTATAGAGGTATTTTAGTCCAGCAACATGACTGCTATGATCATATCCAAAGGCCTTCTAGGTCTATGTGAGGGGCAAACAAAGTGATGAGTTGGAGAAATATTTGACCGAATAGTATATGTCCAATCATCATGAGAAGAGAGAGGAAAGGGAAGCTACTTAACGGAGCAGTACAGAGAATGAGAGAGAGAGAGAGACAGAGAGAGAGTCAGAGAGAGGAGTACATTTTATGGGGAGAGTTTTACAGAGACACATTGAAGAAAGAACAAGCTATACACAAATGAAGACAGAATGAGCAATAGAATGAGAAGCAGTCAGAAGATTAGAAACAATAGAGTTAATTTGAGGCCAAGGAGCACAATTCAGTCAAAAGCTGAGAGAAGCTAATTTGAATCAATAAGCTTCAAGAAGAGTTTGAGCCAGAACATCTGAGTTGAGAGAGCCATTCAGAGTTCAGAAAGAACTAAATGGAGTGAGCATATTATCAGTAAGTCTCAGAGGCTGAAAACATTCTAGGTCTAGTACAGAGGCTAGAAGTTTCCAGAACTAGTCCATAGTTACCAGATGGAGGTAGTAAATCTCAGAGACAACAATCATATTTGGTGAATAAAAGATACATTTACAAATTCCTGAAACAGAGTTGTTTAAATGAAATTATAGTAATTGGACTAGTCATTAACACCTAAGAAATTTAAAATTAATAATCTTATAAAGTGGATAATTTATGTCTAAGATACTTCAGACCATTAGTTGGATTTGCATATCTACATAAGCACAGATATGTTTATCTAGTGATAAACAACCTGTAGAGCCAGCTGCAAACATAAATATGCAGATGATTAGATAAATACTATGCAATATTTCTCAAGAAAAAATATTCTATGTTGTGAGTGTGAGATTTACCAATTTTTATACTTTTAAACAAATTATGTCAATATGCTAAAACAGTTATGAACAAAGATAATGAAGACACACATATTTAATGAAGTCCATTTTAAAATTAACCTCATAAAGCAACACACATTGACACTAATTACCAGGGCTATCCCTTCTTAAGATGTCATAAGCAATCAAATTGAAGATTTTCAAGACAGTATTTAAAAGTAACATTAATAAACAGTATTTACATATTACTATGCCTTAGGGAATACATATTTACAAAAAAAATCCTCCCCTAGGCCACTGTCTAGACCATGGATCCCTAGATGATCAGCAGGCATATGTGACATCACAAGGTTCCAACACTTAAGTTTTCACAATACTGTAGCCAACCACTAGAAACAATGAGTCACAGAAAATTGAAACCCTACTGACAATGCAGACTCGTTAGACAGTGGTGAGTCTGATCTCAAATCAGGCCAAAGCAACATCAAACAGGTCAAGGGAATGATTTGTCTTTGGTGCAGTAGAATTTCTGAATTTAGCAGAATCCAGGCAACTTTGCCAGAGCAAGAAAATTTTAAAAATTTAGAAATAAGCAATTTTTCATGACCCAACTTCCTTCAAAGAAGACATCTTTGGAGTAACAGATTCAGTCTAAGTATCTACAGATCGCCATATCTATGGAAGTTTTCATATATCTTCTAATTTAATTTTATCTGAAAATCTGTTTAGTTTATCTTCACTATTGAAGAATGTTCTTGCTGGATAGAATTTTGATTTGAAAAAAATTTTTTTTTGTTTTTTTCGAGACAGGGTTTCTCTGTGTAACAGCCCTGGCTGTCCTGGATTCACTTTGTAGACCAGGCTGGCCTCGAACTCACAGTGATCCACCTGCCTCTGCCTCCCAAGTGCTGGGATTAAAGGCATGCACCACCACACCCGGCTTGATTTGAAATTTTTATCTGAATTTCTTTTTTCTCAAAATTTGAATGCTTTTGATTTTTGTTTGTTTGTTGGTTGGTTTGGTTTTTCAGAAACTTTATGAATTACCTTTTCAGGAACTCTTGCTTCTGTGTAAATTCTTCTAATTTTCTCCTATATTCAAGATGTGGACTCTGATATTTGTGGGGCTTTGATGCATTGTGCTATTTTGCATTATTTCTACTTGATATTTACAAAGCAACTTAGATCTGAAAATTATGCATTGCTATCATTCAGTTTGGGAAATTTTAAACCTGATTCATTATGTTAGTTAACTTTTCATCTCTGTGACAAATATCTAAGAAAAGCAAAGGAAGAAACAATTATTTTGAGTCAAGGCATGAGAGTTTTCAAAACCTGATCAGCTGATCCACTGCATTGTAGAGGTGAGTCTCACCATCATTGAGGGAACCCGGGGTGAACCAGAGCCACTCACCTCATAGAAGACTGTAAGTAAGGACTGACAGAATGAGACAAAGGACCAATGGCAACCTCCCAAATCACACCCATAGTTACTTAGTTCCTCTAAAATGGTCTAAATTTCCATATTTTCCATTGCCTCCTAAATTGGTTACTAACTAGGGACTAAACCATTAACACAGGAGCAAATGAAAGACATTGAAACTTTGAGCCACAGTTTACTGTTTTATGTCATTTTTTCAGTTCTTCCCTTTTATAATTATACATATGTTGGACTTTCTCAGCTCCTGTGGCCCATTCACAAGTCTCTGTTCTTCTTTCTAAAATTCTTTTATTACTATATAAGTCACTAAACTTATTGCCATGGATAACTCTTATTGACTTATACTTAGTTTGTTATATCTATTCAGCAATTAATCTCATCCAAGAATTTTTATATTGTTTCAGAAATCTTACACTCCAATTATACAATCACAAATTAGTTCAATGGTATTGCTTCCACTTCATTTGGCTTACATTTTGTAAAAAAAAAAAAAAAAAATGTTTCCAGAATGGAGAAGAACAAAAATCAAGGAGGAGGTGAACTATTTATGCCATGCTCTTGCCTATGAGAACTTTGGGACAATTTTGATTTCTTAGTAAAATATTATGGACATGCTTTGGAGCTCTTGTTACTAGGTAACACAGTTCACTAACATAACTATTGTTAGTTCTTGGAAGCTATCCACACTATGAGCTCATGTTCAATTATCTAATTCCTAAAGAATCTTAATTAAAAATGAACTTTGGGGAGTGTTACATAGATATAGTTAATGTCATCATGAGTTGTTGAAATAAGTTTATTGCTATCATAACATTAAGAAAAGCTGTAGAAATATAACCATCAGAGGTGGACAAGTGGTAACATAAGGCTAATTGATGTTCTTGTAATGAAACCTCACTTAGAAATATTTTAAAGTTGTTGAAAAAGCATATTTTAGCTACTTCTTGGGAAAGAGTGAAAGCAGAGATTAAGTTTAGATACATTTTGAGTTGCTTGAGGAATTCTATCTATTGAAATGCTTTATAAAAGAAATAAAACCACAGTATGGTTTAATACAGGAACAATTTGACTTCATGTTAGATGTGCTGATAGTGTTCCAGAATAATGCATATTAATTCACACCAACATTCTTGGACTTGAACTATATAGAAATATGCAAATAAACAGCATTTTTCCTATCTGATGATCTTACTTTCCTCAGTCTGGAAATGATTCACCTCTCTTTGCAGTGAATTGGGATATTTCAAACTTCATGGGCTAAAGTCTCTTTACAATGTCTACCTGTGGAAAAAAAATGCCTTAGATGCATATACAGGATCTGATTAAAGAGTCTGGAAAGTTCATAGTATTTAAAGGAAACAAGATTATAATGTAAATTTGTTGACTATTTTAAATAATAATTTATTTTTCACTTCATGCATGCATACCATGGCACAATCAAATGTCAAAAAAGAAAAAAAAACAAAACAGAAAACAAAGGGGTGTAGAGATGACTTAGTAGTTAAGAACACTGGCCCTTCTTCTAGACAACCTGGTTTCACATCAGTGCACCAAATGAAAACTCAGCTATTTGTAACTCCAGTTCCAGACTATCAAATGCCATCTTTTGCACTCTATAGGTGCAAATAATTAGGACAAAATGAAACAACCCTTAAGTTTAACAACTTAATCTGTTATTTGATAACAGTGCTGATACCACTTAGAAATATAGTCACTATTTATGGAGCCTTTTTTTTCTATTAAAAAATTATCCACCTATAGAAAATCACCTTCACACAGTTCTGATTTGATCAGTCACTTTACTTATGTTTTTAGTGTATGCAAGGTGGATCCTGGCTTAACTAATATTGCACTGTGAATACATATGTGTGCTTATGTGCACGATTAGACAGGTATTTTACATAGGAATGTTGCTCCGAAGCACTATTTGTAAGACTTTCAAACTTCTATATTTGAAAAAATAAACAAGTTCTAGTTCCTATGAAAGTAATTGGATGTAAGTGTTAGGTCTGGACTGTAGAATGGAAATGTTCTGGTTTAGCAAAGTGGCAATACACAATTCTTTTCAGGAGCTCATCACCTCAGTACCCCTAGCAAGCAGGTCATGTTTCTAGTAACACACATAATTGCCCTCCTATTGAATGGACCTTAAGTCTAGTAAGACAGCTTTTGGTTGCCACCAAAATATGAGTATTATTTATTGCACATTTTTCCATATCTTGCTATGCTGGTAATTGCCATGAATCACAGATATTGCAGCTGGGTAGGACTGTTTCCCTCCTTTGGCAGCTTGTATAGTATTTTCTGGAATAGCAGAAGCTATGCAGAGGGAAAGAAGTTATGTCTAGTTCAAATCATCCAAGTCCTGTATATTAAGTGTGTGATTTCTTCAGATAGAGGGCTCACCCTCAACCCCTGAGAGGCAACAAAGGGCTTCAACTATAATCAATATAAAGAGTAGTTACCATCCCTCATCAAAGAAGGCTTTCTTTTCAGCAAATGTAGTCTATAACAGAAAATTATAACTGGACACAGTGTAGAGCTGATCAACAGATTGTGGGGAGTCAATTTCTAACAAATACATCTACATCATAGCTCCTGCATATATGGCTCAGAGGACATCACAGAAGGAAGCATGAAAAGAATGTGAGCTAGAACAGCATAAAGTCTTCTGTGAAACAGGCTCACCTAGAAAAGACTGAATATACAAGGCTGAAGTCATGGTAGTATCTATGGATGTATCCAAGCATGAAAGGGGAGAAATTTCACTGGGCTCTCCCACTAGACAAAGGACAACAGTCAATTAATCAGAGGGGAAGAGGTCTGAAAGGATAATGGAGCATAACTTGGAAGGAATGGGGATAAGGAAGGGAGGAAGGAAAGTGATATATTCTATTTCAAATAAAAACACCATCATCTGAGAGCAGATGCAGAGACCCACACCCAAACATTAGCTAGAGCTTAGGAAACCCTGCAGAAAACAGACAGGTAGGATTGTGGGAACCAGAGGGTTTGAGGACACCATGAGAACACAGCCACAGATTCAGCTAAGCAGGTTCATATGGGCTCACAGCAATTGAAGTGGTGACCATGGAGCTTACATGGATTTCCACTAAGTCCTCTGCATACATACTGTGGTTGATCATCTTAGGGTTTTTGTAGGACTTCTAACAGCAGCAGAGGGGGTATCTTTTGCGTATATGTGGGAACCTTTCCTTCTACTGGGTTCTTTCATCCAACCTTAAGATGAGAGTTTGTGCCTAGCCTTACTGCATCATGCTATGCTGTGTGTGTTCCATTGACATTCCTGGGAGGCTTGCTCTTTTCTAAAGGGAAATGGAGGAGCAGTGGATCTGGGGAGGAAGAGGGGGAGGACTAAGAAGAGTGAAGGGAGGGGACGTTGAAGTTGAGATATATTGAAGGAAAGAAGAATAAAGAAAGAAAGAGAGAGAGAGAGAAAGAAAGAAAGATCATTTTCATCAATTTGCAACATAATTGAAGAACTTTGTTTGCAGTGGTTTTGGTTTCCTCTTCAGCCTTCATTAATTGAAGTGATGTAGCCAGCATGCTTTGCCAAAGCCTCATCCTTGTGACAACCTTACCAAGGGAGTGAGTGGATAGAGATGTCAGCAACCAAAGGCATGAAGCTCAGAATCTCACAAGGAAGAAGGATTCTACTTCCCAGCAAGGGGGCAGGGATATAAAGATAATTTCCATCATAACTTTGATAACAAAAAGATAACTCTATTATTATTATTATTATTATTATTATTATTATTAGTAGTAGTAGTAGTAGTAGTAGTAGTATTTAATTTTCTCATATATTACATCCCTACAGAAAACAAGAAAAAGGGACTAAAATTAATGAAGTTGTTTACAGTTAAAACAAAATAAAAAAAACGGTGTATGCAAAGTCTGTAACTAATACAAAGACTATTTTTGCAAACATGTTTTTGTTTCCTCAAGGTCCTTGTTGAAAAATGTGTATATATGTCTTCACATAATTTTAAACAAACTAGAACACTGTTCTTTGTTTTTAGCCTGTTTTACTCAAAGATCTGAAAATTTTGTGTTACAACACCTATGACGACAAAACTGATTTTCCAAAATAGACAATTCAAATAATTTAAGAGCTCATTAAATTATATCAGACACTTAACATTAGAAAAAATATATTCATATGAGTCATAATGTCTAAAGAAAAAAGTTCAGGAATATGTCAATATTTTTACATTATATTTAAATCATATTAAAATAAGATCATTAGGACAAGTCAAGATAGAATAAATGAATTTCAAATATCATATATTAATCTATCCATCCATCTGTTTCTCTCTCCTTCCCCATATTTCTTCATTTCCTTTTCTTATTCTATTGCTTTCTATGCTTCACCATGATCTGCTACATTTATAACTTTTTATCCTGTCACATATAAAAAAATTCTTTATCAGTATTCATGAACTCCAAAGACATCTTTTCTTTCTTATTTCAGAGAAAAAGAGCCATTGAGGAGCCATTATACTAACTTATTGTCACTTTCACTCAGAATTCATGCATTGGTCATAGCAAGAGATGCTGCTTCCAGAAACTGTATGCAATACAATACGTTGCTTACAGAAACTGTATGCAATATGTTCCTCATAGATAGCCCCAAGATCTCTGTATAGGGTGCTCAGCATTCCAGGCATAGAAGATGAAGCCCCTGAATATAAGTAACTGAATAGAACCACTGTAAGCTGTCACATCACACAGCAGCAACATAAAATTACACCAGCATGCAACAGAAGGTTGGAATTCCAGCTTACATCTGGACATTGCCAGAGGGGAATTCCTCTTGATTGCTTAAGAAGTTATGTCCTGGAGTTGAGAGGCCTTAAAATAACATAAGTAAAAGACACATTCCATCCCTGCAGGGATAGAGACAGAAAACTGGGACAAGTCTGGTCTTCTCCTGATCTTAATCCAATCCTCCCCCATTACTACTACAGTTTACATTAGATCATGCTGAGCTAGAAATATCACTAAGGAATTTACAAACATTAATAAATGACATATCTAGTTTTAAATTTCACTCTTCAATCTTAAACATTTATCATCAAACAAAACAGGAAATAATATATTTGACTGGTAATAAACAGTCTAATACTCAAGCTTCATTCAAACATATTTAAATAATACAAGGAGGACTTGTCACCCTACAGAAAAATGAAGTGAAGTTTTGATAGGTAAGAAGGTAAGAAGTGGGCGGCAAGGGGACAGAGAGTGGTAGGCACACAATGATGGGCATTGGGTGAAGGAAGGCCTTCTGTAACCCTGAAGAATGTCCAATGTCAGAAGAACAAGAGTCCTTGTTTAGACACTGTTACCTCTGTGAACTCACAAAAAAACATGTATCCCATCTCCAGCCTTGATTGTTCTAAACTGAGGAAAGACTCAATATTTAGAATACATGAGGGTATTTATTATCTTGCATTTTTATAAGTACAGAGATAGTAGTGGTGTTAATATCAAAGGTCCATTGAATTCAATTAAATTTTAAATACTGAGTGATAAGATAAAAAGTCAGTCTAAATACAAACATTTAAAAATTGCAGAGAGAGCCATCTTTGATTATTTCTGCTAAGAAAGCTAAAATATTTCCATTTTCCTAAGGTGGCTATGATGGATGACAAGAAATTATTGAAAAGAAAACATTAGAAATATGTAAAAATGTGTGTAACTGAGTAAAAAGCTTCTCTCCTAGAATTAATTTAACAAGCATCTGACTGACTGACTACCTACAGTAGGAATTACAGACTGATATACTCTCTCTCTCTCTCTCTCTCTCTCTCTCTCTGAAAATCAGTAACTCCATTTACAGATCTCATATAATCAAATTATCCCTTTCACTTTTTTTCTCACTCTGCATAATCTTGGGTTGGATTTTAGTGTTTCTATTCCTGTTTCCTTGCTCTGTCTTTGTTGTCTTAATGTTCTCTTCTTCAATATTCTGCTTCTTTCACTCTTAAGCTCTTTGTACCTGAACTTGCACCCACTACATGAGTAGCAGCATAGTAGAGTCCTTTCTAATTGAATGTAAAGCACACTAGCCACTTCTTAAGACTAGACAACTGCCATTACACTGACACCATTCTGCAAGAAGAATCCTCAACGTTCTTCTAAATTCACTTACTTCAGTGCTCCGATTTATTATTGTTCTTAATTATTGTATATATAAAAGTAAGCTATCTATCTAGAGATAAGTCTACTATATGAAACAGAAAACAGATCCGTATTTATCTGGAATAGACTCTATGTTCAAAAGACTAAGGGCCAAGTTAACTTTTTAAAAAATATAGAAACATTCTCTTTAAGTTCATTTTATACTACATAACTACATTTTGTACTACATAAATACTCTTGTGTGTGATCTTCCATAAGGTGTGCTCAACCCATCAGGAGCAACACCCTTAAAAAATGACTCCCACTCTTCCAACACCTATCAATTGCCAATAGCTTTTTAGCTAGGGGTAACCCACAATATCTGAATATTCTAGTGATTATTTTCCCTGGAACAATGTTCTTTTCCTTGGACCATCCTTCCTTCCAGCACATCATCCTTTTAGTATTGTTTAGGTGTCTGCTCTCTGTTCTCACATTTCCAGAATAATTTTCTAGTTATCTTTCAGTTTTCCTTCTCATCTGACACTTTAAGATGATGACTTTCTCACCAAAATGCCTTTTATTTACATATGTATCTTATTAATTTTGTTTGAATTCAACTAACTATGTTCTAATGTTCACATCCCCAGCATTACTTTAAAATGAAGATTGCATTTCAGTCCATGGTCTCCATAGATAAGCAGTTCATGACTGTTTAGAAATTATGCTATGAGAGTATCTAGCTCTCCTTTCTATGAGATTTTCTGCTTAGCATAAGAATAGTTAATGTGACAAACTACTGGGTGTCCCAAAATGGTGTACTCTAACTCCTTCATACTTTGCATGTCTAAATTTACAGTCATCTAATTTGCATTAAACCCAATTTCTCAATGCCTACTATAACAAAAGCCAATTTTACCTATTAGTCCTTTTGAGAAATCTGATGTCAACTTCTTCTTTCTCCATATGTCACTATGTCTACAGATTTCAAATATATATTGTTATCCTTGGTTATCCTTCATGATTTTAAGTTTGAATTATATAAATTAATGTCTATCTGTATTCAGAGACTCTGCCATAAGAAATGTTTGTAAAGCAGAGGAGATTATATTTTGTGACTAGAACAATTCATGTACTAATGATCAAATAGATTATGATGTGAGCTTCCCAGATCTCTGTCACTTCTACTGAAAACTCTGGCAGTATTATCCTTTCATCACTGCATAAGGGAAAGTCCTAGTCTGAATATTTGTATATGCATAGCACATGTGTAAGTTGATTAAGTAATGTGGGTGTTTATTCTCTTACCCTCAGGTGGACAATTTAAGGTCTTCTAGAACTTTCGTTACATCAAAAATATATGTATGCATTTATGAGAAAAGATTTTGGGGTGCTTGTTACAGTCAATATAATTATGTTTATAAGGCCTAGAGGGCAGTCAATGCAAAAATAGAAATTTATGTCATAAATGAAGAATATATGAGATGGTGAAAGCACCATGACACCCTAAAACAGAATAGAAATCAACAGTACTCACCTTTCTTCTGAAAAAGTTCAAAATGTTTTACGTGTATTTGCTATATTTAAGTTGCTGCACAATAAAACAATGTCTACCATTTTATCTTTACCAATGAAGATATGCTGCTATATCTGCAGTTTGTCAAGACCACACAGCTTCAAAAACCAGACAAGTTTAAAAACCTAAATAGCAAACTGTAGTTTCTTTCTGCGTGTCTCATCACTCATCAATACTGTGTGCCCAGAAGAGAACACAACATATAGAAAACTCTGAAATGTAACATCCAAGTACTAGGAAATTGGCATTCAAATGAAAAATGAGAGTTCCCAGAGTCCTACTCCCTGGTGTATCCATAACAGACTTAATACAACCGCAAAAACAACCAAGCCCAGAAATCTAGCCCTAGAGGTTAGACCAGGCTGGTGGCAAGCCAAAAATGAGCAAAGGAATGTTGAGCAGCAGAGTTTAGAGAGTTTACACTGAGTAAGCCTGAGGAGGAAGGAGCAAAATAAGGTTAAAGTTTGCAGGTTGTAGTATAGATCACAAAGGTCAAAACAGGCCAGTGAAGAAAAAAAAAGACAAAAAAAAAATTCAATCCATGGAAAGAATCATGAAATATGTTCCATTTTTATCTGTACAAAAGATGAAGGTGGGCACTAATTTACAAAGGACTGTGGAAAATAGAGGTTTCTGGGTCTGGGAAAAAAACTTATGGGTTTAAAAAGATGCTTTATTTGGAGAGTTTAATTAATTTTTAAACTAATATTTCCTTGCTTTGAGAAGCTTTTCTGGTCAGGGAAGAGTGTTCAACAGCATCTCTCCAAACAAGGTAGAGGAATGGCAGTCCATCACTCCTGGAGATACTGAGTATCCTAACTTAAAGCAATGGTTAAAATTTTGCTTCCTAAAGGGTATGAGATTTTAATGTTAACAATCGTCTGTAAAAAAGAATAGTAAATGATACATTTAAAATTAGACCCATATTTATCACCTTGCACAAAACTTAAGTTGAAGTTGACCAAAGACCTTAAGATAAAGCCTGAAACACTAAATCTATTAGAAGAGAAAGTGGGTAAAGCCCTTGAACTCATCAGCACAGGTGACAACTTCCTGAACAGAACACCAGCAGCTCAGGATCTAAGACCAACAATCAATAAATGGGACCTTACATGAAACTGTAAGGCAAAAGACACTGTCATTCGAACAAAATGGCAACCAACACATTGGGAAAAGATCTTCACTGATCCCACATCTGACAGAGGGCTAATATCCAAAATTTATAAAGAACTCAAGAAATTAAATGCCAAGAAACCAAATAATCCAATCACAAAATGGGGAATAGAGCTAAACAGAGAATTCACAAAGGAGGAATACCTAACGGCTAAGAAACACTTGAAGAAATGCTCAGCATCCTTAATCATCAGAGAAATGCACTCAAGAGGACTCTGATATTCCATTTCACACCTGTCAGAATGGCTAAGATCATAAGCTCAAATGACAGCACATGCTGACAAGGTTGTGGAGAAAGGGGAACACTTCTCCATTGCTGGTGGGAGTGCAGACTTGTACAACTACTTTGGTAATCAGTCTGGCAATATCTTAGAAACCTTGGAATAGCTCTACCTCAATACCCAGCCATACCACTTCTGGGTATACATTCAATTGATTCCTCACCAAACCACAAGGACATATCCTCATCTATGTTCATAGCAGGTTTATTAGTAATAGCTAGAAACTGGAAACAACCCAGATGTCCTTCAATAGAGGAATAGATAAAAAAAAAAAAATACTGTGGCAAATCTATACAATGGAATACTACTCAGCTACCAGAAACAACGAAATAATGCAAATTGTAGCCAAATGGATGGAACTAGAGAAGCTCACCCTGAGTGAGCTAACCCAGACTCAGAAGGATGCACATGGCATCTAGTCTCTTATAATCGGATTTTAGCCATATAGTACAAGATAACTATACCATAGCCAATGCACCAAGGGGAACAGGAACATAGACTTTGTTACCTGTCAATGAGACACTTAGTCCTAGTGGTGCTGCCTTGTAGGCCCCCAGTGTATGAGGAGGCTTTTGAGCAGTCACCCTCATATGACTGCTGAACTGGGGCAGAGGACTGTTATGTAGGGACACTCCACTCTGGAGGAGTGGGATGGAAGGGATGGGGGTAGAGAGTGGAAGGGTGGGCCTGGGAGGGGTAGAAAGAAGATAGAGATGTATGTAACCTGAAGTAATAAATAAACATTTAAAAAAATAAAATAAAATAAAATTTAAAAATATGTTATGGACTAGATCACATTAGAGTTTCTTAGTAAGTAGAAACGTCAATTTTTTAATAGAGTTTCTACTTCACGCATAAAGGAGTTAAATAATTCACTGACATTTTTTCAGTCTCAGACAGATGTCACTATTGGAGAGCCAATTTCATTTTTTAAGGTAGATATTCCACTGACTGGAACATCAATCTCTGCATCTGCCTTTAGGATGTGATATGTAGAACATGTGGTAAACTCACAAATTAGAGAGCTTCTCATTTTCTGAGAGTGAGCTTCAAAATCAGAGCAATAGGGGAGTTGTCTGACCATAAATAGATACTAAGTATCCAGAGGCAATTCTTCATGTGGATATTCAGGTTTCTTATCAGCTTGAGGTATCCATGAATATTTGTTGGAAAGATTCACAATTTCATAACAGCACTTAGTTGAATTTGGCCTAAGATAGTATCCATGAGTAGTGCAATTCCGTGGAAAATATGACATAGCAGAGAAGCCCCAACATTCTGAGTCCCTGATCCCCAAACACAGGAATCTGATAAGGAAAATGGATAATTTAACTGAGACAGCCACTTCCTATTTAGAGATTGCCAGGCAAGCACAATCTTTCATTTCTACTGAAATTCCCAGCAACACCATTCAAAGAAAGTGAGTTTTGTTTATGCAAATACAATACAGTTATATAACACCTCAGAATGGATTAAGAGGAAAATAATAGACGTTCATATAAAAAAATGGATTCTTGAAGATTTAATATCAACTATTCTGTACCTGTCCTCTACAGGGAAATACTATCACAACAGAATGAACGGTTAGTCTTCTTGTATGATTCTGACAGGTTTCTGCAGAAATTTTCAGCCTCTCCAACACCCACTCATCTGATAACTATGTGGGTTTAAAATCCTTGTAACAGCTTTCTTTTCACTGGTCCTTCTTACCAGTGTGAGTGCTTTGATGTCCATGAAGTTAATTTTATCAATATGAAAAATATGTTAATTTTTTTCATTTTTTAAGACACAGTAAAAGCTGGTACATTCTAAGGAACAAAGGCAGAGGAGTGTGTGTGGCTTCCTATTTCCTGCTGTGAATAGCTAGACTCTCTGATGCTTCCTTATGACATGCTCTCCAAAGTATATGAGTGAACAATTGACCAAAGCAAAGCTTAACAGTAGGCAAAGGTTGATTATATCCATTTACAGAGAGTCGTATTTTCTTTTAGGTCCTGGAAAGAGTCAAAACAGTATTTGTAAACTAGTAAATCTTCAACATTTAATACTCCAGTGGTCGCTGATCAGCTTAAAAAGCAAAGCTCAAACTGTGCTTTCTGTCCTCAGTTTTATAACCCTTCTGCTCATTTCTCCCTACCAAACTACATAGTGATGGAGCTATTGAATTTTTTGGTTTTCAGTTAATCCTTCAGGTTGCTGCTTACCTTTTATTAGCTAATATGATTATAAGACTCAGCTGTATTTGTTCATGTAGCTCTGTTCACAGGATTTTTTTTTTTGCAAAGAATGTAACATATATTAATTTATTTTCTCCTAGTGAATTTTACAATTTAGAATGTTTTAGATTTTGCTTATATTATGAGTTATTGTGATTTACTAGAACAAACACTACCATCATTGCAAGGGCTCATCACTGACTTATGTGGCTCCTGGCAAAGCTGAGACAATGTTTCTTTAAGATATTTTCCCAAGAGGATAATTATGAACACTTCTGTCTTCTCATTCACAGCTTCATGAGATGATGCCAAATTCTTTAAAATCATCTTAGCAGTGAACTGTCTGTCTTGTATGAGTTCCCATTATACTTTATCCTTGCCAAAATCTCATGTTTAGGGACTTGTTACATTTTGCCAATATGGTGGGTGTTAAATGGTATCTCTTTGTGGTTTTAATTGGAATTTCCCTTATTATAAAGTACATTGAAATTCTTTCATGTTATAAGTGATTCACTGAAATGAATGCTTCTGCGTATTACCAATGAGTACTTTAAGCTACAGAGTTGTGGGAATTTTAAATCCATAATAATATTTTTATAGACTGTGATTATTGGTAAATTATGAATTGCTTCTTCATAGTCTTAGTTTTTAGGATATGATATTAACTGACACAGAAAACTATTCTTTAGATTTATCTACATTTTCTTTTCAAAATACACCTTTGTTTGATATTCATTATTCTTTGATAACTTTTTAAATGTGTAAGATGTGTTTAAATCACATATACTCCCAATGGTAGCCTACAATTCCCCCAAGATCCCATATTCCTCTCATAACCCCATCTTCTCTTCTTTGAAAGCATTTATTTCTGTTTTAAATGACTTACTGAATTCAGTTAGCATTATCAATACTTGGATGAGTGCAGGGCTTTCCATTGGCATGTTGGATGACTTACTATGTACCATACCCCTGTACAACCCTGAACATTCTTCTCTAAATAGCCATCTTTTAACAACACAAAAATAATTCTTCCAGTTTTAACAAGGCATATTTTTATCACTGTGTCTTGAATTTACATTGTAAAGGTCAAAATAGACAATTATTATAAAGTGAATTTGAAGGCTTTTTCCCCCACATTTATTTATTTCTTCAAGTTACATCTCAATCACAGTCACCTCCTTCCTCCCTTCCTGGCCCCACCCTCCTACCCTCTTCCCCCTCTCCCTCCTATCTGCTTTTTTTTTTAATTTAAGGTGTGTCTTTTCCTCCCAACAGCTACCCCTTTTAGTCTGATAAAAGGCTATTTTTCTTGTAACAATAAGTACAATACAAAACCATAAGAACAATTAGGCAACAATTATGAATATTATAAGGTATAACATACATGCCCAATATTCAGGCCATACATATTTGGCAACTGATATTAATATTCTATTATCTATCTATCTATCTCAATGAGTTTATGTTCTATACCTAACTCAGTTTCCATACTAACTTGCATTACCAACTTAAAGACATCTTATTAGACCTAGAACATCTTTGTAATTCCTAAACATCTTAAAACTTAACTGTGAGACTATAACTATCTAGTCTTCAACCACATCAGAGACCTGTGAAGGATAAATATATCTGAATAAGCAGGAAGTACAGAGCAAGCTACTTCCAAAACTAAGACAGACAACTGGCTGCCTAGATAGTCCCCCAATTTCTCTCTGTAACTTTGGAGCATCTATCTATCTTTAGCTTTTTGGCCCAGTATCTCTGACAGACATTAATTGTAAAGTGGGAATTATAAAGGGCTTACCTACCCTGTCTTGGCAGAGCTAGACTGTTGACTTCCCTACTTCCAAGTTTTGTCCTTTTGGATAACATTCTGTCTCCAGTTGAAACAAGGGCTTTCTCTTGTCCAGTAACAAGCTTACCACTAATGCACCCAGCTCCAAATGGAGATTTTCAATGCTCATCATCTACTTGGATTAGAATGGGGGGAGAGTGCTGTCAGGAGCTGACATGTAACAAAATGATATAGCTTGGATTTATACTTCCATTACTGGTGATGTTTTGAGATACTGAGAGAGCAAATTTTAAATGAAACAGACACGTGGTGAACCATATTTCAAATACTATTTTTTTCTTAAAGGTAGAGCCAATCTGCAAGTAAAACATTAAAGCATTTTGACAAAAGTGTGGAAAGATGTATAAGTCTCCTCTTACACATTCTGTTGGGAACATAAACTGTAGAGTAACTGTGAAAACAGTTTGGAGGTTTCATTTAAGGAACTACAGCAATATCAGTATGCTACATACTGCAGTGTATTAATAGTAATTATCTATGCCCTAGGAAATAATTTGGCTTATTTTAGGTACAGTGAGTTTCTTCATTTACTACCCATTACAATTCTGTAAAAATTAAAATGAAACAGGTTTTAAAACTGTCCACCACACTTTCATGTTTCATGTGATGTGGAAATGAGACAGAATACTATTATCATTATTTAAATCCCAAGAGATATTTTAGTGACTTCATTAACTTTATACTATACATTTGAAAATCATATATTTGTATATTTTAAAACTGCATGTCATAAAATATGCACAAGTTCCTTGAAGAAGTTAGTTATAAAATTATGGATTTAACATTACTTAGCTGACCATTTAATTTTGTTTTACTATTGCAGTCTTTAGGCTTGGGCTATACCTCATGCATTGTTTAAATAGTTTCCTTAAAGAATCAAATACTCCAAAATAGAATTTTGTGTTCAGGATATATGCCAGCCCTCAAGCCTCAATTATGCTCAATTTGAAAAACAATGCTATACACCTCGTACCACCAAAAATGTCCTCATATCCATAAAGAGATTCTGATTGTATCCTAGCAGTCAGCCCACACAGTACCATACCACTGGCCTCATTTATTACCCTAAACTTGGCAACAGCATCATAGGTGGCTATACATGGGAACAGCTGCATCCTTCCTTTCCCCTCTCTTTCATTACCTCACCTCTCTTGGCCTTTGTGGTTGTATTTAGGACATTTAATGGTTTGTAACACTTTATACTCATGCCTAGGTTAGCAGCAGCATCCCCCATAGATGAGGCTAGAGAGAAACCCAAGATTCTCCCCAGAACACTTCAAGTTTTGGATAAGGTGTTTGAGTTTTATTTTCAGTATGTTTTTTGTAACTGTCTCTTTTTCACAGAATTACTTCATGCAAAGGTAGCTTCAAACATAAAAACCATCACCAGTAATAGTGATTATTGAAATGACAACTAAATCTTATGCCCTGATGCTGATTATTTCATATCAGTATCAACTACTTATCCACCCATAAAATGACAGTGAAATGTAAATATACATTATTATACACTAACCTTCATTTTTTACTTGATTAAGGAATTATGTATCTTTTGATGGTTTTTGTCAGTTAAAATAAAGTTCATAGATTTTAGATTTTATCATTTTGATAAAAGAATGTTAGGTATTATATAGAAAGAAATACTGTATTTCATTCTTGAAGGAAAGACTTTCTGCCTCTCAAGTTAGATTATTATGTTAGAGTAAGTTTAAACTGTCATATCCTGTTTCTTTATTAAGTATGTGTACTCACTTCCATATTGAAACTATGTATTGAAAAGGACTGCTTTGCCTTCTGTACTTTTCCTTCTGTGAATGAGTTGTTCCATTAGGACAACCACAGAGGAAAAGCACCTGGGGATGGAGCCCACTTCTCCTGCTGTGGGGAATCTTTCCTTGACTATCACATATATCTACCCAAGGCTCTTAAACACTTACTCATTTCTCAGTGAGAAGTTTCAAGGAAAAAAAAACTTTCAATAACTGTACCCAGTTGCTTTCGTATGAACCACAAAAATTATTGTCTCAGAAAGATATTCACAATGGTGAAATAGTGGTATTTTTATATTTTGTGTGGTGAGATGGGATAATCAACATTTGTCTAATTATATCTGAGGCCAGATCAATAGGAAAGAATCTATGCTTTTTACTGTAAACCTAGACAACATCCTGTGCTTGGAGAAGTCATAATCCTACCGGCAAACATACTACTGGCATTTTATTATAGCAATACAGTTTCTGCTTGCATAGCATTCATATCTTATCAAAGAAACTTCTTTTTGCACCATATATTGACTACTAGAGTGATTTAAAACTGATTAAAATGCATGGAACAGCTGGCTGCATGGTGTGTAACCCTGATTGACACACCTATAATACAACTCCTACTTCTACATAATCACTTGATACATTATATGAAATTTAATCACTAACACAGAGTTAGTGAGCACCAAGTTTGATAACTATTGAGTGAATCATTTTTATATGTATTTTATGAGATTGGTCAATGTATTCCCTCAACATTTATTACAGGTGCCAGTTTTTAATTTAAGGCTCAAGGAAAGTCACAGAAATCAGGACAGAAAGATTGTAAGAACCACAAAGCTTGTTGTAGATAGCATCGTGTAGAAACAAAACAGGAAAACTGCACCCACAAAACCTCAAAAATGTGGTACCTAAACAAGAGCTGCAGAACGACAATACAAGTTACTGTGCCAACATGGATAGAAGAAAGTTTCTGAGGCCCCCACCACTAGAGAAAGAGCTATAGAACATTGATGACTGCTAATTGAGATAGTATCAGTTTTCTCCAGGGACAAGTCCCCTGATAAGTTTGGCAATCCCGAACGGTCAGCCCTAAACATATCTACATACAAGCAACATTAAATGGGTCCAGTAGGTTGTATATGCAAATAATCAAACAAATACTATAATAATGATTAAAGAAGAGGTCATGAATTTGAAAGGGAGTCAGGGAATGGGAAGAATTGGAATGAGAAGAGGAAAGATGTAAATGATATAAATGAAGTATTCATTTATGAAATATTCAAATATTTAAATTAAATAATACTAAGAGGAAAATACTAAATTTTCTTCATTGATGTGTTGCTATTCCCAATAATGAACAACTAAACATCTCATATACAGTAAATATTACTGTAAAATAAATGTTATTGCTATTGATTTCATGAATCTTGGTATCTATTGGTCCCTTTATTCAAAGAAAAACACAGTTGGATTTTCACTATGGCTTAAACCTGAATTTGATTATCAGAACAGTTTGTTAAAAGTTACACGCTGAAGCTGGTACAGAGTCAGTTTTCACTCTTAGTAGGGGAGGCAGTATCTGATGACGCATGTGGCCTCAGGATGTCTCTTTGAACAGAAGTGGTAATTCCAGTCACTTGAAACACCCTGTTGCCAGTCACAGCATGTCACTTTGCCTGGTTTATTGCTTCCTCTTTACTTACCAGCAGATTTACATCAAATAATAACCATTGTCAAGGATGACTACCCTTGGAATATTATTCAAAAGGAAACTCAAATGGCCTGGTAAGAATCAGAAAAAAGGACATAGAGAGTCAGTGTTCTCACAGATTCCTCTGGTTTGCATCTTTACATAACAACTAATATTAGTACATATCATCATGATTGGTACATTCAAGAGAGCTATGAACAATAAGTTATGAACATGTCCAAAAGCATCTTATTGATGTGATCATTGCTCCCTTGTTGCTAAGGGGGAAGACCAATTGCAGCTATGTTCAAAACAACTCCTAGGTTTTATTTTATTCTCATAACTCCTAGTACAAATAAAGTTATATTTAAGAGAACCAAGGTTACCCTGTCAGATATACACAATTTTATTATGACTTCAGAACAAGCACAGTTATAATTAGTGCCTTAGTAAGTATTTCTATTGGTGTGATAAACACCATGACCAAAAGTGTCTAAGGGAGGAAAGCACTTGTTTTGTGTTGCAGCTCTTGGTCATATTCCATCATTGAGAAAAGTTAGGATCAGAACAAGAGTCAGGAACTGATACAGAGGACATGAAGGAATGATGCTTATTGGCTTACTCTTCATGGTTTGTTCAGCCTGCTATATTAAAGAACCCAGGATCACCTACCCAAATATGGCACTACCCGCAGTGAACTGAACCCTCCTAGATCAATCATTAGTTAAGAAAATGCCAATATAGTCGCCTATAAGACAATCTTAGGTAGGCATTTTCTTTTATGGAAGTTTTCTTCTCTCAGGTGACTCCAGCATGTAACAAGTTGACAAAATCCTAGACAGCACAATTAGACATACATTTTCAAAGTATTCTAACCATGCATATATTTACATTATATAACAAAAGAATCAAATAATTGAAGGTATTTAAGGTAGCATTTTAAAATTGAAAAAGACATTTATAAAGTTTATTTCCACAGATAAAAGCTACTAATTTTGATGGATACATACTATTTTGGACTAAGTATTATAAGATTTTACAATCTCTACACATAATCCAGCTGTGGTTTTTTTTTTTTTTTTTTGTTCACATCTATTAAAGGAGGAAGCTTCTGTGATGATAGTTGAACAAGACACTGATCTATGAGTGTAGCAGGATGTCATTGGGAGTTATTTTATTACTCTACTCCCTTAGGCCTATGGTCTATTGAGTCTCAGGTTCTTGGCCACCCAAGTAGTGTTGGGTCTGGACTCCATCTCCTGGAGAAGACTTTAAATCCAATCAGATATTGGTTCTTACTCCCACAGCTTTGTGCTACTATTGCACTAAAGCCAGAGTGGATGGAGAACACTAAGGAAAGAAGGCCTTCTCAACACTGTAGATCCAACATACACACAAACTCACAGAGAGTGTGGCAGCATGCAAATAGCCTGTATGGGTCCTGGCCAGATGTGGACCCAGTGAGAAGGGAAATGGCCACAATCCCCATCACTAATGCAGAAACTATCTCTTACTAATGTGTTCACAAATGAAAAAATAGTTTCTCTAACAGAGTCGCAATGGGTATACAAATCACTCTTTAGGGCAGGCACATGCTCAGCAATGTACGGCCAGCAGACCATGAACTCAATGGCATTATTGGAGGAGTATATGACATTCATTGGAATAACAGGAGAAAATGCTTCTTCTAGTGACCCTTTCAATGCTGACTTCACAGTTTGGCTGCTTATGTATCATTTAATGTAATTCAGTCTGATAATCTGAAAGCACATCTTTCTCCAATCATACATTCCTGAAAACTATTTCTTTATAAACATTGTTTTATTATACAGTTCAATTTCTTCTTTATTTTTAGATTATAATATAATTACAACATTTGTCCCTCAAAACCTTCCCATATACTCCTCATTCACTCCTTCAAATACATGACCTCTTTTTAAATAATTATCATTGAGCACATAGGAAAGTAGGGAGGGAGATAATGCACAATGAGGAGAAAAGTGGGTAAAAATAACAAAAATATGCTTTTAAAAGCTATGAGAAATCATACTATTAACTATATATGATAAAAAGTGTAGTATAAGTAAACCTGTGTATACATACACCATACATATATACATGCATACATTATATACATGTACAGCTTTAATGAAGTTTTCTCATTTGGGTTAACAGTGCACCCTCCAAGAGCCAAAGTCCATATAAACAAGCCCAATATCTGACATGAGAAAACCTCCTTTAGTTGTTGTACAGGACTGTTGAAGAGACTCCCAAAATATGCTGACTATTGCTGCTGCCCTTGGTTACCCCCAGACCTGGAAGATAAGTCCCTGTTGCCAAAAACGCCATGCACTTCAGATCACAGGGCCAAGAGACAATAATCTGGAGCTGATATGAAGACCTCCTCACTGAGGACTAATTAGTCCTCATGGCATCAGAAGACACCACAGAAGTTCATCCAAAGGAGGATGAAACCAAAATTCCTACCTAACTACTATGTCTATGAATCACATATTCTCCAATTTCTAGAATAATAGAGAGAGCTAATGTTAGAAACAGTAAGGTATTCCTTTGTAAATATGTATTTAAATAACTTTCATTAAAATTTAACTTCTTTTCGAGTCAATTGTTGATAATGTTTCCTTGCTTTGGGGAAAATACAAAAAAAAATAAGAAAGACTTTTGTGAATTTTGAAATAACTGTTGAGTAGTGTGTGGGTGGTAATTAAGCTCTTGTGTTTTTACCTACTGATTCACTACTTGCTCACAGATATTACCTCTTAAAACATTCATGTCAACTATTTTTCTACTAAGGAATAAATTTATAGTAAATGGATAATTTATTTCTTTGTCTCACCTAATAATTAAAACCATGAAATTGATGCTTCCTTTTGCTTCCAGTTACCATAATAATTTTGATGGATAAATATATGTTTATTTTTATTTTCAACAATAAACAACCCAGAAAACTGTAGATTATTAGTTATGTGCATGTCGACATCATTCCCTGTTAGTGTATTTCACCAGGTACAATGTTATAAGTCACACTTATATAAACTTTGGGCAATTGCATGGAGGCAGTGCCTGCCCTTCAAATCTCTGGCATCAGATATAGAGAAGAAGAGGAGCATGAACAAACTGTCATTGTTTTTTTATTCTTAGGCTTCTCCATAAATGTCGTTTGTGGGCAACTCATCCCACGTTAGCTTTATGATCCTGCAAGCAGGAGCACTTGAGAATGGGTGTCGTTGTAGCTTTAATTTGCTCACCAGAGATGGAGATTGAGAATGTCAGAGTTTGGGCTATCTCACTGTCTCTCTCCTTCCCTGAGCACAAGCCCTGTATTCTCTCTAAAAATTCAGAAAGCCTGTAGATATCTGTCCTTTTGTTTCAACCATGATGAAGAACTTTGCCTATGGTTGTATGGAAATTTGAGAATACATGAACTGGCCCATCGGTTGTGATTGTAGAAACTTGGAAGGGTAGCTTATCTACTGATAATATTTTGTCTATGAAGTTAACCTAGTGGGAGATCAAAGCATCACATGAGTAAGGTAGCCTTCCAGCTGTAAGAAGATGACCATTCTGAATTCCTTCAAAAGTCTTCACATCGAGCACCACCATTTAAATATCTAGCTTCAAAATATCCCTCTTCTAAGTACAAACCAGAAAGCATAAAACTACACACTAGGTACTTCAGTCAACTCACTCTCAGGCCATATAGAGAGATGTTTTATTCTATCATCACTTGATAACAGTCCATTTTTTCTTGCCCTATGGGTAAGTTTCTCTTGGTTTTGTAGCCCTGGTAGCCTTTGCCTCTGCTAATCCTCCTTGACAAAGTCTTCAATGTGGTTTTCTGGCCTTCAAATGCACTCCTCTCCAAGGCACAGTCCCACAGCTGCCTCCCTCACTGTGAAACCAACAGGTTATGGAAGCAGCTGGCACAGCGGTGAGAATTTGTGATGTAGAATGAAGTAGTGCCTTCTGCTTTTTCATGGGTCTCCTCAAGTCACTTACTTTCTTCTTCTTTCTTTAGTTACTTAGAAACAAGCAAATACCACCCCCCCAAAACCCCACAAAAACAGAGAATATCTAAACGAATATCTAATACCCTGGTCATTACAGAACAAAGAGAACATGCATCTTTTCAAAACCAGTTTCATATCAGACCCAGGGTTGGCTGACAGTGAGACAGTCTAGTGACAAAGCCGTTCAAACAAGTTCTCGCAAGATGAATCCCTCCTTCCCCCTTCCTTCTTTTTTTTCTTCCTTTCTTCCTTCATTTCTCTCTTTCTCTCATGGTAACTACCAGGAACTCATTTGGAGTGCCACATGTCACCAAACATGAATATGAGATGTCTATGAGCTCTTATAAATAAAACAATCTATTCTTGAGGAAACCAACGGTTTGTATCTGTATGTTAGACAATTTTCTGATAATTATCAAATCTATGAATTCTGTCTCTTTGCTATCAGTAAGTCCTTTAAAAGGTCCGTGTGGGGAAGCTGGCTTAGCTGCAACACTGTGGACAGGCCAGGCAACAGGGAATACAGAGGCATTAGGGAAAATCACCCAAAATTTCTGCTTCAAAGTGAAAAAAAAATTACACCATAACATCATCTTGTGTTTTTTCATAGTCTATAGAATAGTTTAATAATTGCATATTAATTAACTAAATGAAAATTCATAAAGGTCAAAAGTGGAAAGTGACATTTCTAAATTATTAGCAATTTCTGGATGAGAAGGTTTGATTTCAATTTGCTTGTTAATTAAAGCTGGATTTGTAAATTTAGAACTACTGAAACATGAAATTTGAAAAATAATTATACAGTATTAAGTAGTTCTTAATTTATCAAAAGGGAAAATGAAGTTATTTATAAGAATTTCTTAGACTGCAGGTGGCCACATAGATTACACAATTTTGATAGCAGCTTAAAAGTTCTTTTTTTTTTTTGTAGAGGTATAGGATATTTTCATGTTTGGCATTAAAAAAACAGGTAACAGGTTTAAAACACTGTAAATAAATTAAAGATTACAGCTGTTCAACCTGGTTTTTACAAACCTCCAAGAGTTTAAAAATCTTAGAGCTAAGGTAAAATACATGAAAGGCATGGTGTTAGCCCATGCCTTTACCTCCAGCAGAGACAGGAGGATCACTATAGAGTTAGTGGTCTTATAAATTCTAGAGTTACAAGGAACAGGGTGGTGATGGTGCACACCCTTAATCCCATCATTCCAGAAGAATACACCCTTAATCCCAACACACTAGACACAGAAGCAGGCAGATCTCAGAGCTCAAGGTCATCCTGATACAAAACAAGCTCTAAATAGAGAAAAATTTCGATCCAGGGGTGGTGGAGCACATCTTTAATCCCATCAATTGGGAACCACATGTCTTTGATACCAATACTTAGAATGCAGAGACAGGCACATAGGATTTGGAAGGATTTAAGTTTAAAAGCTACTTACAAAAGATATGCTGAAATTCAAACAAATTGTCCTTTGAGATCTCAAAATACATACACTAAAGATTTGTGTAGCTTCAATATATAAAAATAGTTTCTTCTTTAATCCAGATTGAAAGAAAATACTTTATATATTATCAAAAAACCAAATTTGCTCCAGGAAATATATTACCTGACACCCCCCCCCCACAAAAGGTAATTGTCCCAGAGTTAGGATTAGGGCAGGGCTCTGTTCTTATCTTTCAGGAGATTTAAAGCATCCATTAAAGGAATCCAGGGACAACTGGACAACAGAAACCTCAGCAGAAAACAGATCAAACACCAAAGAAGATAAATGGCCCAGACGATCCAGCCTTGCAGACTTCCTCAATAGCCGTTTCCTCAAAAGTCTACAACCACAAAAACTCAAAATAGCTAAGATTGTTCAGCCTCACAGACTGCTCCAGGCAGAACTTCAGTAAAGCCCTGAAGATCAGCTTTGTCTACGAATCTCTTAGGACATCTAAATAGCTGAGCACAAAAGGAATGAACATCAAATGATTCTATTAACATTTTGAACCATTTTTTTCCATTCTTATTTGGGCCCCAAACAGGTTTACTACGTCCCAAATCAGCAGGAAGTCATTTTAAGAGAACAATGTCCCATCCCCAGAATGTGGGGAGGGTGTCCCCCCCCACTTTGGTTATTTGATGGATAACAGAAAATTTTGTTATTTAGGGAAAAAGACTATAAGCTGTTAAATGGGTTTTGGAGGTTAGACCCAGGAACTTCTCTCTTTTTTTTTTCTGTATCCTTCTTTCTCTCCTATGTAGGACTGAACAGATGAGAAAAAATGGGACATAGACCTAGTATAGGAAAGATCAAGAAAAAAGGACAGATTATTGAATATGGCCTTATACCTTTGTATATTGATACAAAATTAATATTATATTTGGCTAAATTGGTATTGATCATTGTATATTCATGCAAAATTAAGATTGTATTGGACTACATCGGTATTGATCTTTGTATATTGATACAAAATTAAGATTATATTTGGCCACAATGGTATTGACCCTTGTATATTGATGCAAAATTAAGATTGTATTGGGCTACACAGGTATCGATCTTGTATATTGATACAAAATAAAGATTACATTTGGCCACATTTGTATTGATCTTTGTATATTGATACAAAGTTAAGGGTAATGCTTCTTAAAGTTATTGTACCTAGTAATGCTTAAAAATGAAATGTAAAGTTCTAGCCTCTGGTTACCAACTGTCATAACTGTTCAGGATAATTAAGAAATGGAAACTAATAGTTATTCAAGCATGTCATTTTGTTAGTTGCTATGACAATCTATCACAGTTATTTTCCAAGCTACGCAGAAATCAAATTGCTAAGAGGCAAGCAACATTTGCTTACCTAATATAAGAGATAGATAGGACATCTTCAAAAACCTCAAGAGATCTGCAGAATATGGCATTCAAAGATGTTTTCTTAACTTAAGATTTTTTGATATCAAGACATGTCATCTCCTGACAGCACCCCCTATTCTACTCCAAATAGAAGATGAGCATCGAAGAATCTCCAGTGTGAGATGGTTGAATTGGTGGTAAGCTTTTCTCTTGGCAAGAAAAATCCCTTGCTTCAACTGTAAACAGACTTCTGTCCAAAAAGGACAAAACTTGGAAGCAGGTAAGTCGACAGCCTAGCTCTGCCAAGACAGGGTAGGCAAGTCCTTCATAATTCCTGCTCTACAATCAATGTCTGTCAGTGAAACGGGGCCAAACGGCTGAAGATTGTTGCTGTAATGTATGGAGAGAAATTGGGAACTGTCCAGGCAGCCACTGGTATGTCATTTCTTACTCATGGAAGCTGCAGGCCTTGCACTTCCTATATAATCAGATATATTTATCCCTCTCAGGTCTCTGAGGTGGTTGAAGAATAGATAGCTAGAGTCTCATAGTTAAATTTTGAGTTGTTTAGGAATCAAGAGGGTGTTCTGGATCTAAGAAGATATTTTTAAAATTGTGAGGCAACTTAGTATGAAAGCTGAGTTAAATATAGAACTTTAAATTCATGGAGATGGTTAGATAGTAGAATGTTAAAGTCAGGTGCCAAATACATATGGACTGGACATTGGGAATGTATGCTAAGCCATATAGCTCTCATAATTGTGGCCTATTAATTTCTGTTGTTTTGTATTGTATTTATAGTTATAAGAAAAGAACCATTTGTTGGACTGAAAGGGAGAGCTGTTGGGGGGAAAAAGAAATACCTTAAAATAAAAAAAAGGGTAGAGGATGGGGTGTTGAGAGGGAGGAGGGTGGAAGGGTGGGACTGGAGGGGGGAGTAGGGAGGGGATTGTGATTGAAATGTAACTTGAAGAAATAAAAAATAAATTATTAAAAAAAGAATTTCATGTTAAATAAATAACCATTGAATTATGGAATTTATAGTGAAATGTTGGCATACTTTTCAGAACTTAGAAAGAGCAATATCCACCATTGCCAACCTTTCTTTTGAACCAGAGAGACATATACTAACATTTTTTCATAACATTTTACACTATTTCTATCTCTTCCTCTCTGCACATGCCCCAACAAAGAAAGGCTTTTAATAGGGACAAGGGAACACACACACACACACACACACACACACACACACACACACACATCTTTGTATGTAGAAATTACTTTACTTATCACTTTCTTTATGATATTTGATAGGTATTTTATAAGTTTTAATGGGAGAAAAAAAATTGAATAGCATTCCAACCACTTAATTGTCTTATAAAATTGGACATCGATATAATTTATAAGATTTATTAAAATAATATTCTTTAAAATATATAGATCTACTGGAGGTAAAGGCATGGGCTAACACCATGCATTATTTTACCTTAGCTCTAAGTTTTTTCAACTCTTGGAGGTTTGTAAAACCAGGTTGAACAGCTGTCACCTTTAATTTATTTACAGTGTTTTAAACCTGTTACTTCTAGAGTTACAAGAAACAGGGTGGTGATGGTGCACACCCTTAGTC
>CAJQZJ010032643.1:3550223-3648415 GCA_907164525.1 Lophiomys imhausi | reverse complement strand
CAAAGATGTTTTCTTAACTTAAGATTTTTTGATATCAAGACATGTCATCTCCTGACAGCACCCCCTATTCTACTCCAAATAGAAGATGAGCATCGAAGAATCTCCAGTGGGAGATGATTAAATTGGTGGTAAGCCATTCTCTTGGCAAGAAAAACCACTTGCTTCAACTGTAGACAGACTGCTGTCCAAAAAGGACAAAACTTGGAAGCAGGTAAGTCGACAGCCTAGCTCTGCCAAGACAGGGTAGGTAAGTCCTTCATAATTCCTGCTCTACAACCAATGTCTGTCAGAGAAATGGGGCCAAATGGCTGAAGATTGATGCTGTAATGTATGGAGAGAAAATGGGAACTGTCCAGGTAGCCACTGGTATGTCATTTTTTAGTTTTGGAAGCTGCAGGCCCTGCACTTCCTATATAATCAGATATATTTATCCCTCTCAGGTCTCTGAGGTGGTTGAAGAATAGATAGCTAGAGTCTCATAGTTAAATTTTGAGTTGTTTAGCAATCAAGAGGGTGTTCTGGATCTAAGAAGATATTTTTAAAATTGTGAGGCAAGTTAGTATGAAAGCTGAGTTAGATATAGAACTTTAAACTCATGGAGATGGTTAGATAGTAGAATGTTAAAGTCAGGTGCCAAATACATATGGACTGGACATTGGGAATGTATGCTAAGCCATATAACTCTTATAATTTTGGCCTATTTATTTCTGTTGTTTTGTATTGTATTTATAGTTATAAGAAAAAGAACCATTTTTTGGACTGAAAGGGAGAGCTGTTGGGGGGAAAAAGAAATACCTTGAACTAAAAAAAAAAAAAAAGAAGAAGGGAAGAAGATGGGCGGTTGATGGGGAGGAGGGTGGAAGGGTGAGACTGGAGGGGGAAGTAGGGTGGGGATTGTGATTGAGATGTAACTTGAAGAAATAAAAAATAAATTATTAAAAAAAAAGAACTCTGAGATTCCATCTCACACGTGTCAGAATGGCTAAGATCAAAAACTCAAAGGATAGCACATGCTGGCAAGGATGTGGAGAAAGGGGAACACTCCCCCATTGCTGGTAGTACTGCAAACTTGTGCAACCACTTTGGAAATCAATCTGGACATATCTTGGAAAATTGGGAATAAATCTACCTCAAGACCCAGCCATACCCCTCTTGGGCATATATCCAAAAGATTTGAAGCGAAACCACAAGGACATTGCCTCAACAATGTTCATAGCAGCTTTGTTTGTAATAGCCAGAAACTGGAAGCAACCCAGATGTCCTTCAACTGTAGAATGGATAAAAAATCTGTAGTACATTTATATAATGGAATACTACACAGCTATCAGAAATGAGGAAATCATACAATTCAAAACCAAATGTGAGGAGCTAGAAAAGCTCATCCTATGTGAGCTGACACAGTCCCAGAAAGATAAACATGGTATATACTCTCTTATAAACGGTTATTAACCATACATCAAGGTTAAATATCCTACAACCCACAGACCCAAATAGATAGGAACATAGCATAACTATCCTAGAAAAAATTTCACCCACCAGTGAGTCATGGAATCTGCTGCAGTTTAGTGGAACATCTTACCCTAGTTGGTGTGCCATATCAAGCCCCAGTACAAGTGGAAGCTCTTGGCCCTCACATGACTAAAGAGCTGAAGTTGTATGATATGTGAGGGCCCACCGCATCTGAGGAAAATGAGACTACCAAGTAGAGGAACAATGAAGAATGGAGGGAGGGAAGTAAGGAAGGAAGGAAGGAGAGACCAGGAGGAGAGGAGAGAGGAAGGGAGGTTCCAGGAGGGGAGGAGTTAGGAAACTATGTTCTAGAAGTAACTTGAGAAAACAAAATTATATTTTAAAAAAAAGAGCTAATTTGCTTGAAATATAATAAAAATACAATATAAAATTTTCAAACTATAATTTACCAAAGGTATACTTGTCTTACTGGCATGAAAGGAAAATGGCCTTAATTTCATATTGGAATGTTAGACTGCAGGTGGCCACATAGATTACACAAACTTGATAGCAGCTTAAAAGTTGTTTTTTTGTTTGTTTGTTTTTGTTTTTGTTTTTGTTTTTTGTTTTGTAGATGTATAGGCTGTTTTCATGGTTTGGCATTAAAAATCAGGTAAGAGGTTTAAAATACTGTAAATAAATAAAAGGTTACTGCAGTTCAACCTGGTTTTCTAAACCTCCAAGAGTTGAAAAATTAGGATCTAAGGTAAAATATATGAAATGCGGGCTGTGAACCCATGACTTTATCGCCAGCAGAGACAGGAGGATCACTATAAAGTTAGTTGTCTTCTAAATTCTAGAGTTATAAGGAACAGGGTGGTGATGGTAACACCCTTAATCCCATTATTTGAGAAGGATACACCCTTAATCCCAACACACTAGAGACAGAAACCTGCAGATCTCAGAGTTCAAGGTCAGCCTGACACAAAGCAAGGTCTAAATAGAGAAAATCTTTGATCCAGGGGTAGTGGTACACATCGTTAATTCCATCAGTTGGGAAGCACTTGCCTTTGCTCCTAATACTTAGAATGCAGAGACAGGAATTTGGAAGGATTTAAGTTTTAAAGCTACTCATAAAAGGCATGCTGAAATCCAAAGCAAATTGTCCTTTGAGATCTCAAAATATATACACTTAAATGTTTCTTTAGTTCCAAAATATCAAAATAATTTCTTTTCTCATCTCAGTTGAAAGATAATACTTTTTATATTGTCAAAAAAAAAAAAGAATTTGCTCCAGGAACATATTACCTGACACCCCCCCCCCCCAAAAAAAAGAGTAATCCCAGAGTTAGATTAAGGCAGGGGTCTGTTCTTATCTTTCCAGGAAATTTAAAGCATCCATCTAAGAATCCAGGGACAACTGACAACTGAAACCTCAGATGAAAACAGATCAGACACCAAAGAAGACAAGTAGCCCAGACGATCCAGCCTTGCAAACTTCCTCAATAGCTGTTTCCTCAAAAGTCTAGAACCACAACAACTCAAAATCCTTAAGATTGTTCAGCTCCAAAGACTGTTCCAGCCAGAACTTTAGTAAAGCCCTGAAGTTCAGCTTCTACAAACTTCTTAGGACATTTCAATAGCTAAGCACAAAAGGACTGAACAATCAAATGATTTTTTTATCATTTTTAATCATTTTTCTATTCTTATTTGTGCCTCAAACAGGTTTACTACCTCCCAAATCAGCAGGAAATCATTTTAAGAGACTGACGTCCCATCTACAGAAGGTGGGGTGGGGGGTCCCTCCCTTTGGTCATTTGATGGGTTATAAATAACCTTGTTATTTAGTGGGAGAGATTACAAGCTGTTAAATGGTCTTTTAAAACAGGTTTTGGAGGTTAGACACAGAGACTTCTCTATTTTTTCTTTTCTCTATCCTTCTTTCTTTCCTATGTAGGGGTGAATAGACTTGAGAAAAATGGGATATAGACATAATATAGGAATGATAAAGAAAAAAGGACAGGTTATTGAATATGCCCTTATACTTTGTATATTGATACAAAATTAAGATTATATTTGGCTAAATTGGTATTAATCTTTGTACATTGATGCAAAATTAAGATTATATTGGGCCACATTGGTATTGATTTTTGTATATTGATACAGAATTAAGGTTAACTCTTTTTAAGGTATTGTACTTAGGTAATGCTTAAAAATGAAATATGGAAATTTTGGCCTTTTGCTACCAATTGTCATAAACTGTTTAGGATAACTAAGAAATGAAAACTAATAGTCATTCAAGCATGTCATTTTGTTAGGTACTAGGACAGTCTATCACAGTGATTTTTCTAAGCTAATCAGAAATCAAGTTACTAAGAGACAAACAACATTTGCTTATCCAAATATTAGAGATAGATAGGTGGTCTTCAAAAACCTCAAGAGATCTGCAGAATATGGCATTTAAAGATGTTTTCTTAACTTAAGACTTTTTTGATATTGAGCTCCTGATAGCACCCTCTATTCTACTCCAAGTAGAAGATGAGCATGGAAGAATCTCCAATTGGAGATCATTGAATTAGTGGCAAGCCTATCTCTTTGCAAGAAAAATCCCTTCCTTCAGCTGTAGACAGAATGCTGTCCAAACAGGACAAAACTTGGAAGCAGGTACGTCAACAGCCTAGCTCTGTCAAGACAGGGTAGGCAAGTCCTTCATAATTCCTGATTTATAATCAATGTCTGTCAGAGAAACGGGGCCAATGGCTGAAGATTGATGCTGTAATGTATGGAGAGAAAATGGGAACTGTCCAGGCAGCCAATGGTATGTCATTTTTAGTTTTGGAAGCTGCAGGCCCTTCACTTCCTGTATAATCAGATATATTTATCCCTCTCAGGTCTCTGAGGTAGCTGAAGACTATATAGCTAGAGTCTCATAGTTAAATTTTGAGTTGTTTAGGAATTGAGAGGGTGTTCTGGATCTAAGAAGATGTTTTTAATATTGTGATGCAATTTAGGATGGGAGCTGAGTTGGATATAGAGCTTTAACTCATGGAGATGGTTAGATAGTAGAATGTTAAAGTCAGGTGCCAAATACATATGGATTGGACATTGAAAATGCGTGCTAAGCCCTATAACTCTCATAATTGTGGCCTAATTATTTCTGTTGTTTTGTATTGTTTTTGTTGTTATAAGAGAAAGAGCCATTTGTTGGACTGAAAGGGAGAGCTGTTGGGAGGAAAAATATATACCTGAAACTTAAAAAAAAAAAAAAGAAGGGGATGGGGGTTTGAGAGGGAAGAGGGTAGGAGGGTGGAACTGGAGGTGGAAGTAGGGAGGGGATTGTGATTGAGATATAACTTGAAGAAATTAATAAATAAATTAAAAAAATAAAAAGAGGAGGAGGAAGAGGAAGAAGAGGAAGTGCTATACAACTGAGCTTATATGTTTTGACATTGTCATGGACTTATATTAATTTTAATTATACCAAATGAAACTCATCTTTTACCTTGTACATTTTTAAAAAAACTTCAAAGTTCAGAGCAATGACTTAAAAAGAATGGAAATAATGTCTTAATAAACGTATTAGAAACAGTAGAAAAAAAAGAATTTAAAAGAGGTGGGAGAGGGGTAGGGGTGATCTGGGAGGAGCTGGGAGAGAAGTCAGGGGTAAAGCTGATCAAAACAGAATGTAGACATGTTTGAAATTCTTTTTTTTTTTTTTTTTTTTTTTTTTTTTTAAAAACAATTTTTTTCTGTGTAACACTGGCTGTCCTGGACTCACTTTGTAGACTAGGCTGGCCTCGAACTCACAGAGATCCACCTGCCTCTCCCTCCCGGGTGCTGGGATTAAAGGCGTGCGCCACCACGCCCAGCTGTGTTTGAAATTCTTATAGAATTAATGAAAAATAAAACATTTTCAAAAAAGAAAAAGTAATTTGAATGGCTTCTTTGAATTAATAGTTTTCTCAAGGCTCATCCATGTCATAGTATGTATCACTAGTTCACATTTGTTGCCACATAATATTCCCTTTTATAAACTAAAGTATTTTATTATTTATTGGTAGATATAAGCTGCTTCCTTGATAATACTTTTATTAAGTTCTCATACATGATACTACAGGCATGCACATAAAAACCTGTGTGGATGTATATTTTATGGTTTTGGTCATATATCAAGGAGTAGTTCTTTTTGGCTCATATACAACCTATGTTTACTACTTTGCAGAAATGCCTAGCTGTTTTTGTTGTTGCTGTTTGGTTTTTTTGTTTGTTTGTTTGTTTCTTTCTTTCTTTCTTTCTTTCTTTCTTTCTTTCTTTAAGTTTGACTTACCTACCTCAATGTATCCAAGTCCAAGACACCTTCCCAGGATCTTGACTCTTATTAGTTGAGGTCAATGGGCCTAGAAGTCCTTGTGGCCTCTCTATTTAACACTGAAATCTGGAATTGACAATGCACTAGAGGCATGATCTGTGTTCCAATGCCCAAGTTCACTCTTTTTTTTTTTCCAAGTTCCCCCTTAACATTCATAAGGAAAGGTAAAGCTGCCAAATCTCAGCTTGTCTCTTGCTAATTGGTTTGAAATGTTGGAACTGTTACATCACATAATCACCACACATCTAGTGCCTGAGAACAGGGACAGTGAAATATAGACATTTCATAAACAAACCCTTCTCATACAGGTAGTTCTGGCTAATTGTGCTCTGAAGAACATATCTTAGGTGTAGGATGTTTTAGGTATTCATTGACTCATGCTGTAGCCATGCTCATTCCCTGTCAATACAAACATCTGAAAGGACAGCTGGAGTTTCTAACACCTGACTTAGGACAGCTGGAGTTTCTAACACCTGACTTAGGACAGCTGGAGTTTCTAACACCTGACTTAGGACAGCTGGAGTTTCTAACACCTGACTTAAATTCCCTGGCATTCCCTCTGCACGGCACTGAGGTGTTATTCTAAGCATCATGGTTTCTTTTACCTTGTTGGAAATACAGAAAAAGATTCCTTTAGGTGTTGTTGAGGAACAAAATAAGGATGTGTAGATCATGAGAATATGGTAAATTTGTCACATTCTTAGTCATAGTGAGGAAACATGCCCCAAATGACTTATTATGGGAAGTTGTTACCTAGTGCAATTTGACATAATGCCTGCCACAGAGGGAATTAGATGATTAATACAAAAAAAATGTGTGTGGAGCATAAGTTCCAACCTGTGATTCACCTTCTTCAAGAACCTCTAAACTAGTGGAGGAATTCTATTTAAAATTAACCTTTTCTGTAAACATAGATTATCTTTCCTTTTTTAATTTTTTTTGTTACTTCAGGTTACATCACCATCAGCGTGTCCTCTTTAAACCCCTCCCAGGTGCTCCCTCCCACCCTCTACCCCCTATCCCTTCCATCCCACTCCTCTGGAGTGGAATGTCCCTAAATAACAGTCCCCCACCCAATTTCATCAGTCATATGAGGGCCAAGAGCCTGCTATACACTGGGGGCCTACAAGGCAGCACCACTGGACAAAGTGTCTCATTGACAGGAAAAAAAAAAGTCTATGTTCATGTTCCCTTTGGTGCACTACTGGTTGTAGTATAGTTATCCTGTACTATATGGCTAAAATCCAACTATAAGTGAATACATGCCATGTGCATCCTTCTAAGTCTGGGTTGGCTCACTCGGGATGAGCTTCTCTAGTTCCATCCATTTGGCTGTAAATTGCATGATTTCGTTGTTTCTGAGAGTTGAGTACCATTCCATTGTGAAGATGTACCACAGTTTTTTAATCCATTCTTTGGTTAAGGGACATCTGGGTTGTTTCCTTTTTCTAGCTATTACAAATAAGGCTGGTATGAACACAGATGAGGAAACTTCCTTGTGATTTGGTGAGGAATCATTTGAATGTATACCCAGAAGTGGTATGGCTGTGTCCCGAGGCAGAGCTACTCCAAGTTTTCTAAGATATTGCCCTACTGACCTCCATAGTGGTTGCCCAAGTCTGCACTCCCACCAGCAATGGAGGAGAGTTCCCCTTTCTCCACACCCTCGCCAGCATATGCTGTTATATGAGCTTTTGATCTTAGCCATTCTGACAGGTGTGAGATGGAAACTCAGAGTCATCTTGAGTTGCATTTCTCTGATGATTAAGGATTTTGAGCATTTCTTCAAGCTGTAAGAGAAAAAGGTCAAGTAACATACAATGGCAGACCCATTAGAATTACACCTGACTTCTCCTCAGAAACTTTAAAAGCCAGAAGGGCCTGGGCAGAAGTCCTACAAGCCCTGAGAGAACATAGGTGCCCAGCCAGATTACTATACCCAGCAAAACTCTCTATCAACATATATGGAGAAAACAACATATTCCATGACAAAATCAAATTTAAACAGAATCTACCCACAAACCCAGCCCTACAGAAGATCCTAGAAGGAAAATTCCAACACAGAGAAGATAACTACACCCAAGAAAACAGAGGAAACAAAAAACTCCATTGCAGCTAAACCAAAAGAAACACATAACTGCCACCTACACCAAAATAATATAGGAAATAACCTTTGGTCATTAATATCCATCAACATCAATGGACTCAACTCCCCAATAAAAAGACACAGGTCTACATACTGGATCCATAAACAGGACCCATTATTTTTCTGCATACAATAAATGTATCTTACTAACAAAGATAGATGGTACTTCAGAGTAAAAGGCTGGGAAAAAGTTTGCCATGCAAATGGACCCAGGAAGCAAGCTGGAGTAGCCACCTTAGTATCAAATAAAATAGACTTCCAAGTGAAGTTAATCAAAAAAGATAGAGAAGGGTATTACATACTCATTAAAGGAAATATTCATCAAGAGGACATCTCAATATTGAATATCTATGCCCCAAATAAAAAGGCACCTACATTTGTAAAAGAAACTCTTCTAAAGATCATATTTCTCCAATATAAACATCTGAGTGTTTTTTAAAAAATGCTTACTCCAGGCCGAAAACATCCCTGCAACCTCAGAAGTTGAGGTGTGTGGACAGTCAGTTGTCTGTAACTTACTGGCCAACCTGTCTAGCTAAATTGGTAAAGTCCAGGTTCAGTGAAGGACCTTCTCTCAAAAAATAAGTTAGAGACCCATTGAGAAGACATCAAATGTTTTTACCTGGTCTCCAGAAGCCCCCGGGGTACATGTGCATGTCCTCATAGGTGAATGCCCCCCCACACAGCTATGCACAGGTATGCTAACACATGCACACATATGCAGATATTTGTTCACTTTTGTTAATATATGATTACTATGAAATCAAAGGAAAGAAACTTTTCTTTTGGAGAAATATGGAAAGTAAATTCTATAAAAATCACATCTCAGATTTTGTACAATATTTGAAGTGAAGTATTAGATATTTAATTTGTAATACATTGTTCTGTGATTATAAGAAGCTGCATTGTGATGTGGAAACGAGGAATTACAGACTTTTATGGTCCAAGGTTTCCCCCTGGTGGCCACCTCACTATCATCCTATCAGGACAGTAGATGGGGAAGTGCCTTTCTGAAGCCCTGTTCAGAAGTGACATCAAAATGAAAGCTCAGAGGTCTTATCCTATAGAACCCTAGACATCTTGTCATCAGAGCTACCTGGGACTTGTCAGGACAAGACAATACATTTCTCTTCCCTTAAGAGATGGTACTAATAATATGGCCTCATAACAATCCTCAAACAGGTGGACAACAGGATGCTCACCCGTTTTTTTTTTCACTTGATAATTATTTTAATTCTGCATTTCCACTGCTATTAAAGATATGTGTGTGTTAATACACATGCTTGCATATACTTAGATAAACTTATGTGTTTATAATTATTCATAACCATTTATCTAATTTCATTAATTTATTTACTTGTTTATTTTACATCCAACTGCAACCCCACTCCCTCCTCTATTCCCAGTACCACCCTCCCACCCATTTCCCTCACACACCCTCCATCCAGGTACCAACCCACTGTGGCAATCAAACCACATCAGAACTAAATGCCTCCTTTTTCACTGAGGCAAGACAAGGTGTCTCTGCTAGAAAACTGGGATCCAGAGGGAGGCAACAGAGTCCTAGTCAAAGACAGTCCCTGTTCCAATTGTTATGGGATTCACTTGAGGACCAAGCAGCCCATCAGCTTCATATGTCTAGTGGGCTAAGACCAGTCCATACATGTTCTTCAGTTGGTGGTTCAGTCTCTACAAGCCCCCCTGTGCCCAAGTTAATTGGCTTTGTAGAACTTCTTGTGTCCTTAATCCCTCCAGCTCCCTCAAATCCTTCTTCTAACTCTTCCACAAGACTCCCTGAGTTCTGCCTAATGTTTGACTGTAGATCTCTCCATCTGTTTCCATTATCTGCTGGATGAAGTCTCTCAGATGGCAGTTATGTTATATTCCTGTCTGCTAGTATACCAGAGTATTGTTAATAGTATCAGGGGTTGGGTGGATTGAGAGAGTGAACTGGGTAAGAGGGTTGTAGAGAGGGAAATGGGGAGGGGCCAGGAATCGGGTATGGGGAGAGGTGATAGGGCTGCAAGAAAGAAGGGAAATTGGTATTGGAGCATCTATGGCACAAGCTGGAGACCTCGGAATGGGGAGACCCTTAGGAGGATATGGAGGTGACCCGAGCTAACTAAGACTCTTAGCAGTGGTGGATACTGAGACTGAAGTGACCACTTCCAGTAGCCAGGCAGGATTCCAGTGGAGGAAGGGGACACCAACCTACCCACAAAACCTGCAATCCCAAATTTGTCCTGTCTGCAAGATATGCAGGGATAAAAGTTGGAACAGAGATTGAGGGAATGACTGGCCCACCTTATGACTCACCAGTTCTTTGGTGTTTTCAAAATTGATATGGCAATTGACATTCTATCTAAATCAAAGTCAGGGCCTATGGCTCATAGTGACACTCTGTCTTTTGTGGTTTAATTTGTCTTCATGAAATTAACGTGAGTCCTTTAATTTTATTGTTCCCTGATACACGGGTCTCAACTAGTGGTTTGAATAGGTATGACCCCCATAATTCATGTGTTTGAATGCTTGGCCCACAGGAAGTGGCACTATTAGGCGGTGTGGCCTTGTTGGAGACAGTGTGCCCTTGTTAGAGGAAGTGTGTCATTGTAGGGGCAGGCTTTGAGGGCTCTGATGCCTTAGTTACACTCGGTATAGTAGACAGTCTCCTTCTGCTGCCTGCAGATCAAGATGTGGAATGCTCAGCTCCTTCTTCAGCATCATGTCTGCTTGGATAATGCCATCTTTCCCAGCATGACAAAAATGAACAAAACCTCTGAAACTCTAAGACAACCTCAATTAAATGTTTTCCTTTATACCAGTTGCAATTGGCATGCTGTCTCTTCACAGCAATGGAAACCTTAAGTAAGACACAACTTAAATCCTCTACTTGTGTGACAAAATGATTACAAATATTATCATTATTTTAAAGCATGGCCTTGGAGTATGATGTAATCTGGAAAGGATAAAGGCTCTTTAAGATCTGCTCCAAAGTCCTTAATAAGCCTTGAACAAACTTCCTATAAGTTCACTGTACAAAGACTTGAGAGAAAGCATGTTTGATGTTGAACTTTTGTGGCTGGATAAGAACGAGGTCTAGAAGATAAAAAAGAAACCTGTTTTGTTTTCTCAAGGATCTTATCACTTGTCCCTTTTGAAAATGCAGGTGACTGCCACTTCATCAAGAAGCACGGTCAGTGAGGATTGGGAGAAACCCTGTCCATTCACTCTTCTCTAGATAGAGGATCTTCATGCAGTGTGTATTTTGCTACAGTTGGAGTCCAGCATTTCTTAAGAAATGAAACAGCATGTAAAACAATGTTTTCTGCCATTGACGGAATTAAAACTCAGAAACAATTTGATGAATTCTAGGGGGGAAAAGGAAGTATTATGTTACCTATATAATATCCCTGGGCTATTTTAAGTCATGTAGACTGAAGTAAAGCCATTAATGAGAAGTTGATCCCAAGACAAGCTTCCTACACCTGTACCCTGCCTGCCTCATTCTTTCCCCCTTGTTTACATGGATATAAACTTCTCCAGGTCTCTGGTTCCTTCGTTGTTTCTCTTGATTTCTTCTTTAAAAATTCCTCAATTCTTTCTCTGAGGTCTATCTTCATCAATGTTTAAGTACATGCTAATTTTTAATATTTATAATGAAACAAAACTAAATATTCATCCTTGAATATACATTATTTATATGTACTGTATTCTTTTCACATCCACTTTCCTACCACATGCTTTTGGTATATTTTGCAAAATATTGTCCTTTGACTGGCTCTATAATCATCCTTCAAAGGCTTCTTGAATGACTATAATATGTTCTGCCCCATGGTTTATCCAAACACTTGCTTAAGTCACCAAAGACTTTTATGTTTGTCTAAATCCAGTGGACAGTTTTCAGCTGTTCTCACTCATGACATCCTGGCTCCATTCAGCACCAATAGATCATCCATTTTCCCTTTCAAATTGCTCTTTTCTTAACCTCTGTCCTTCACTGTACTTGTTTTTTATATGATTCTTTTGATTGGAAATTAATTTCCCATTTCATTTTTTTTTTTTTTTTACTATATGGACCATTAACAGAGTTTTCCAAGATTGTGCCTGGACATTCTTTTTTTTTTTTTTTAACTGTTTCTTCTTGGCAAGGTCAATCATACACATGAAATAATTTATATATATAAAGTTCATATTAATCTAAAAATGGCTAATTAAATTATTTACTTGTACTTATATTTAATTAGTCAGTGGTGTTGATTTTTAACCAGCCATTATAGATGAGCACACAGACACCTGATGGATTTTAAACAAGCCTTGGCCTCTATTGTGTAATCTTGAGCCATCTAAGTTAGTTCATAATTCTATCCCTGAATAAATCCCCATATATACATACATCCCCTTGGGATGCTATTTTCCACACTATGCCAATGTACCACACCATGTGGAATGAAGTTCTTTTCTCTAACCCATGGCGTGTATCCTCCTTCCTGCTCTTGGCTTCTTCCTCTTCTTCTCTTGGAGGCTTCTTCTTCCTTCAGAGGCTGTTTCTTCTGCTGCTGGAGGCTTCTTCTACCCATAAACCTCTCTGATTCAAAAGTATGAGCACCTTAGCTCTGCCTACCTCTGTCTTTGCCCAATTTCAGGCCTCAGCATTTATTTAACCAATTGGAGAAAAGCAAGGTAACACAGCTTTACTTGAAGTACAGCAAGCAAGGTTCTGGGAGAATGTTAATTCACACTTAGAATGCGTAACATTACCCCATCATATTAGTGACTTCTAGGTTCACAACCTCTTCCACTTCTCAGAAGGCCAGACATGCAGCTCAAGTATTTGAGATCTCCATATTGACATGTATAATACCATTGTATTGAACACCCTTTAATCGTTTCTTGTTGTTTGTGATTAAAGAACAGAATATTTCGATGTTCTCTGTGAGATCTTGCAGAATTTGATCATTATTAACCTCTAAGGAATCTTAGTTTCTTGTACCTTGTAACCTCCCATCCATAACAACATTGTTATCTGTTTTTCTTTCTCCCACTCTTCTTCTATAAGCTAAATTCCTACTTAAATTTTGAGCTCAGTTCTAATATAACTTCATGAGGAAAGATATGTTTGTTCATTTGGAACATGTTCTGAATTCGTGGATAATTGTCATCCCAGGAATTCAGGGACAATTCAATATGAAAATCCATCAATGTTACCAACCATATAAACAAACTAAAAGGAAAAAGAAAAAAGAAAAAAAACATGATCACCTCACTGGATGCTGAAAAAGCCTTTGACAAAATCCAAAACTCCTTCATGTTAAAAGTCTTATAGCAATCATGAATATGAGGCACATACCTAAACATAATAGAGGCAATATACAGCCAGCCAATAGCCAACACCAAATTAAATGGAGAGAAACTTAAAGCAATTCCACTAAAATCAGGGGCAAGACAAGGATGCCCACTCTCTATGTATCCCTTGAATAGACTACTTGAAGCTGTAGCTAGAGCAATAAGACAACCAAAGAATATTAAGGGGATACAAATTGGAAAAGAAGTCAAAGTATTGCTATTCATGGATGATATGATAGTATACATGAGTATCCCTAAAATTCTACCAGGGAACTCCTATGGCTGATAAATACATTCAAAAAAAATGACTGTATACCAAATTAACTCTAAATATAAATCAGTAGTCCTCCTTTATACAAATGACAAATGGGCTGAGAAGGAGATCAGGGAAACAAAATCCTTTACAATAGCCAAAAATAATATAAAATATCTCCATGTACCTTAATCAAATAAGTGAAAGACCTATATGACAAGAGATTCAAGTCTTTGAAGAAAGAAATTGAAATGGATATCAGAATATGGAAAGATCTCCCATGTTCATGAATCAGTAGGTTTAACACAATAAAAATGGCCATCTTACCAAAAGAATCTACAGATTCAATGCAATTCCCATGAAAATTCTAACACAATTCTTTACTTTCATGGAAATACCAATTCTTAACTTCATATGGGAAAAAAAGCAATATAGCAAAAACAACACTATGCAATAAAAGAACTTCTGTACTACAGACCAACTGTAATAAAAACTACATAGTACTAGCATACAAACAGACAGGGAGATCAATGAAATCTATCGAAGACCCAGAAATAAACACACACACCTATGAACACTTAATTTTTGACAAAGAAGTCAAGACCATAGAGTGGATAAAAGACTTTTCAACAAATAGTGCTGGTCTAACTGGATGTCTATATGTAGAAGAACCCAAGTAGATCCATATTTATCACCCTGCCCAAAACTCAAGTCATCAAAGTGGATCAAAGACCTCATTATAAAACCAGATACGGTAAACCAAATAGAAGATAAAGTAAGGAATAGCCTTGAAGACATTGGTACAGAAGACAAATTCCTGTACAGAACACTAAAAGCTCAGGCACTAAGATTAACAACTGATCAGTGAGACCTCCTAAAACTGAAAAACTTATGTAGGGCAAATGATAACATTATTAAGAAAAAAAATGGTAGCCTACGAATGGGAAAAGTTCTTCTACATATGACAGAGGGGTAATATTCAAAAAATATGAAGAACTCAAGAAAGTAACACCAACAAACCAAATTACCCAATTAAAAAGGAGGATACAGAGCTAAAGAGAATTCTAAACAGAAGAATTTCTAATGGCTCAGAAGCACTTAAAGAAATGCTCAAACTTAAAAACATCTTCTTAGACCTAGAACATCCTTTTAATTCCTAGACAACTTAAAATTTAACTGTGAGACAAAACTATCTGATTTTACAGGAAATGCAGAGCCAGCAGCTTCCAAAATTAAGAAATGACACACAACTGGCTGCCTGGACAGTCCCCAATTCCTTTTCATACATTAGAGCATTTATCTTTGGTCTCATGATCCAGTATCTCTGACAGACATTAATTGTAAAGCAGGGTTTATGAAGGACTTGCCTACCCTGTCTTGACAGAGCTAGGTTGTTGACTTACTTTCTTCAAGTTAGGTCTAAGAAGATGTTTTTCAGTTGGTAATGCAAGTTAGGATGGAAAATGAGTTAGGTATAGAACTTTAAACTCATGGATATAATAGAATATTAATATCAGTTGCCAAATATGTATGAACTGAACATAGAGAATTTATGTTATACCTTATAATTTTCATAATTGTAGCCTAATTATTTCAAAAAAAGAAATATGAGTTCAGAGAAGGGGGAGAGGGTGGATCTTGGATAGGTGGAGGGAGGGGACTGTGATGGAGATGTAACTTGATGTAATAAATAAACATTAAAAAAATGAAATGCTTAAAGTCCTTAGTCATTAGGAAAATACAAAACAAAATGACTCTGAGATTCCATCTTACCCCAGTCAGAATGGCTAAGATCAAAAACTGAAGTGACAGCATGTACTGGCAAGGATGTGGAGCAAGGGGAACACCATTGCTGGTGGGAGTGCAAACTTGTACAGCCATTTTGGAAATCAATCTGGTGATATCTCAGAAAATTAGGAATAGTTCTACCTCAAAACTCAGCTATACCACTTGTTGGGATAGACATAAAACATGTTGTATAATACCACCAGGACACTTGCTCAACTGTGTTCATAGCAGCTTTATTCTTAATTGGCAGAAATTGGAAACAACCTAGATGTCTTTCATCTGAAGAATGGATGAAGAAAATGTGGTACATTTACACAATGGAATACTAATAAACTACTAAAAACAATGGTATCCTGAAATTTGCAGGAAATTGGAAGGAACTAGGAAATATCATCCTAAGTAAGGTAATCAAACCACACATGGTATGTACCCACTCATAAGCAGATACTAGCCATTAAGTACAGCATAATTATGCCTCAATCCACAGACCCAAGGAAACTAAGTAAAAAGGAGGTCCCAGAGGGGTACTTGAATCTCACTCAGAAGGCGTAATAAAATAGACATCTGCAGCAGAAGGAGGGAGAGAAATGAGTGGTAGAGGGATTTGGAGGAGAACAGGGTTAGAGATTAGAAGTGAGGAGCGGGGATCCCTGGGAGAGAAAACAGAAGTTATGGGAGGGCATCTCTGAGATGGGGGGAGACTTCTTGGAGTCTATGGGGGTGACCTTAGTTGATACATCTTCCAGCAGGGTAGGTATATATTGCCTGAAGAGGCTTCCTCCTATGGACAGGCAGGACTTCCAGTGGAGGGAGGGAGACATCAATTCATCCACAAAATCTTCAACCCAAAATTTGCCCTGACTACAAGTAGTGCAGGTAAATATGGAGCAGAGATCAAGGAAATGGTCAAAAGTGACTGGTCCAACTTGAGACCAACCACATTAGAAAGACCCAACCCTGACACTATTAGGGATACTCTGCTATACTTGGAGACAGGGGCCTAGCATAACTGTCTTCTCCACCTAGCATCAGAAGGAAACAAATGTTGAAACCAGAACCAAACAATAGCTTTATTGACTTTCCAAGCCAATAAAAAGTTGAAAGTCTTGTGGAAGAGTTGAGATAAGGATTGAGGGAGCTGGTATCTAGGATACCACAAGAAGACCTACAGAGTAAACTAACCTGGGCCTATGGAGGTTCATAGAGACTGAACCACTATGCAAAGGGCATGCATGGACTGGACCTACCCTTCTGTAGCAGAAGTGTGGCTTCTTCTTTATGAGGTTCCCCTAACAATTGGAGCATAGTCTGTCTGTCGCTGACTCTGTTGTCTTCCTTTGTATCCCTTTAACATAACTGGCTGCCTTGTCTGGTCTCAGTGGGAGAGGATATGCCTAGACCTGTTTCAACTTGATGTATAGGTGGGTTTGTACCAGTATGTCCCCTCCCCTTCTCTGAGGGTTAGGTGATGGAGGAGTGAAGAGAGTGTGTAAGGGTGGGACTGGGAATAGAGGAGGGAGTGGGGCTAAGATCAGGTTGTAAAGTCAATAAAAATAAATAAATAAAAACAAATACAAGTGGACAGTTCATGGATTGATGCTTGTAATTTATTGTGCTGGCTGATTTTTGTTATTTTGAAAAAAAAAATACCTAGATGTACCTGAGAAGGGAGTGGGGTTTCCTGGGGGCAGGTATTGAGGTTTATTGACCAGCCAACTTCCTATTAACCTCTGCTACATGGATGTGATGGAATGTGACTATACAGTCTCCTGCTCTTACCACTCTGACTTCTCTGTCCACTGTTGTGTCTTTCTCTGCCATGACAGACATAGCACTTTGGAACTGTAAGCCAAAATACACCTACTGCCTGAAGGTTGGTTTTGTTAGAATATTTTATCATTGGAATAAGAAAGCAACTAAGACTGTTCTGTTAAAGTATTCCTATGTTCGAGACTGAAAAGATCACAAAAACAAATTTTGTTATTTCAAGAGGGGAAAGATATCAGTGAGAGTAGAACCTTTGCATATCACCAATGGAAATGGACCAGTCATTGAGTGAGACATTATGAACATCTCTCAGTCAATTAGCCATGACATTATTGTATGGTGCAACCATTCACTAGTAGGTATACTCAAACTATGGAAAATGACGACTAGAAAAGATATTCATACCTCCATATTAATAATATCATTATTGGCAGTGTCAGTAATGAGGAAGCAATCTGAACACTCAGATTGCTGTCTGATGTGTGTAGTAGAATATTGTTAATTTCTGAAAAGAAATGAAATTTTTGCACAGGTTAAAACAGAGAAAAACTGGAGAGGAGGAAGTGGTTTATCAATTAACAACACTGGATGCTCTTCCAGAGTCCCAAGTTTGACTCCCAGTGCTCACATGGCAGTTCACAAATGTCTGTAATACCAATTCCAGTGAGTACAATGCCCTATTCTGGTCACCAAAAGTAACAGTCATACAGCCATACAAGTGGTGCATACACATGCATGTAGGCAAACACTCATGAGCATAAATTAAAATGTTTAAAATGTAAGAAATAGGTAAATCTTAAACACATTGTGATAAATGAAATACAATTTATTGTCAAGTAATGATGTTGTCATTCAATGATTTTTTGGATATGGATAACTTATTACTCTAGTTATTATGTGTTTTCTCATTTATTCTTTTATTTTTATTTCTGGATATGTTTTCAGATTTCTATTTTACTCAAGAGAACATAATTAAGATTCCACCAATTTCCCCACTTCTGGCTAGTAGAGCCCTTTAAAGCCTGGACTCTATGTCTGTATGACACGTTCCCACCTGCTTTTGAATATTTCAAATTTTCTTGCCAAACATAACATTCCTTCTTGTACTTCTGCTAACCCAGCCCTAAAACTTGTTATTTTTCTCCAAGAAACTTGGTTCCTTCCAATGGATGTTAATATGACTTTGAAACCAAGACCATGCCTAAGTGTATTTGCAGTAAACAGAGGAACAAGGCCTAGGTTCCTATATGAAAAATATCTAGAAAATATGTGTGCACACATACATGTATACACTTTCCTATTCACAGTTATTTCCTGTTGACTTCTACACATCAAAATCTAGAAGAGTCCACATTATCCCAACTGGCATATAGTACCACAACACACATTATTCCCTTCCCCTTTCCATATTGTAACCTCACTTCTATGGTGATAATAACTGTGGATGTTACATTATTCACCATTGTTGCATAGCATTTCCTGGTACTGTTGCACTGCTTCTGCTTGCTGCAGCTCCTGTTCCTGTCAGAATGTGGCTCTGCATTCCAACTCACTTGCAACAGCCTCTGCCCTCAGGGCTAAGTCCCTCTTTCAGTCCCCAGTTTCTGACAGACCAGATCTCCTTTCTCACTCAGCAGTACCTAATAGGTTTAATGTTCATTTATTTATATAAAAAAGAAGTCATGGGACTGAAGGAATAAAGGAGAAAGGAAAAGAGGGAGAAATAGAGAAAAGAAGAAACCAAAACAGAAAAGTGACAAATACAGAAGTCACTCATGTTTTCGGGTGATACATCCAGAACTCAAAACCAGGAATGACTGACTCAACACTCTTCCCATTGTCTCATATAGAACGTTATATCCTCACTCAGCTTATGTCTTTGTGTGTGTTTTTCTCTATCTGAAACTCCAACACAGAAATGGTAGTCTGATGTAAAAATGCATGAGATTTTTTTTAACAGTCCATATTGATTGCTGTATGTTTTACTAGTGAGAAAGTTTTTTTCCATCTCTTATATGACTATTAAAAATGCAGGTTGTTAGAAAGACGTATATTACCTAAAGTAATGTTCTGCAACAAAGGGATGAATTTGAAGACCGGGAAGGAGAAATAAAAGAATTTGCCAGTAGTTATGTAAATTCATACCTACCCTCATCTTAGCTGTTTAGATGTCAGTTATATGACATTTTCTATGACAATACAGCTCTCTGGTACAAGGTCCTTGTTGGTTTTCAGGGCTAGTTTGGGAACACAGAGCATCCAGCGTAGTTCGTTCATCACATCTTGATTTTAAAAATATTTTTTCAAAGTCTTTATAATGTTATACAATCCTTATTTTTGTTCTTTTCCACTGAAAATGATATATTCTCAAGATGTACCCAACATAAATATTTTACTCTGCCAAGGCATTAAGCAACCACAATGCACTTGAATAATGATATTTAAGAAATTATAGACATATAAACGTATACAGAATCAATAGACTATTCTGAGGAAAAATACAAATATTTCAAGGAGATCTTTTAATAGCATTATGTAGTACATTTTAATATTTAGATTTTTACTAACTATAATTTTTGGATTATTATTAATTCTGTAATGTACAATACCTTAAGTTGAATTAAACATTAGAATCATCACTGAAATGTTGAACTTGAACTTGAAGGAAATCATTAAATTATCTTTAAGTATATAACGCAAATCATGATTTAGATGTCCCTCTGCAGTCATGTCTTCAATATGAAAACATTATTTCTCTGAGTAGCTTATCTCTTAGTAGTCATGTTTTTTTCTTCTGTCTTTTTTTTTTTTAAGATACTGTGAGAACACTTGTCTGATATACTGTTCTGGCATGTCCTTTAAGTTGTGTCATTTTTGCTGACTGTGTGCACAGTGCTGAATACAGAACAGTTGGCCGTCCCTCCTTCACCTTGCATAACTCAAGCTTCAAAGTCGTTGAGTAGCAACTTCTCATTTCTTCCTTTCCACTAAGCTATAAAGCTACTGTTTTTTTAATCTCAATAATTTTGATACTCTAGGTACACATAATGAGTCTTTGTAAGAATATCTTGTCTTGCTTAGCATCACATACTTCATGTTTATTGGCATTGATACATATGACACAATTTCCTTTGTCACTCTGAATAATATCTCATTTTGTGTGTAGATTTTCTTCATCTCTCGATATATGCTTAATTTATTTTCATAACATATTAAATTGATAGCATCCCTATACTACAGTTAAAAGGAAAATATACTAAAGCAATATTCTTGGCTTCATGGGTTCCTGATGAGTTTATACACCTCATAAAAATAATTTATTTGTTTTTCACTATGTGCTCACACAAAATTAAACTGACACAAGAACAATAAACAAAAATAATATAAATCTGGAAATATTACCCCAGCATTTTGTGCTTAATATTAATTTTTAAAAACAAATTTCATATGTGTATAAAGGATGTAACATGACACTGTCAGAAGCCTTTAGAAGACAAAATGACTACAGTAATAAAACTATTGTATTGCCTTTAAAAACCACAGTTTCTGTACCACTGAAAGGCATCTTTCCTACTTCTTTGTTTGTGTTGTTATATGCAATCTCATTTCATACATTTGAATATAACTGAAAATTTTAAATTTTATTCATTCATTTATTCATTTTACATCCTTATTGCTACCCCTTCCCTATCTTCTTCCCTCCTCTCCATCCTCCTATCCTCTTCCCTCCTCTCCATCCTCCTATCCTCTTCCCCTTTCCCCCCTCCACTTCTCATCAGAAAAAAGGGCTACTCCCTCTATCACCTGGCCCTTCAAGTCACATCAGGACTAAGAGCACCATCTTCCACTGAGACCAGACAAGGCAACTCAGTGAGGATAAGATGATCCTCAAGCAGGCAATAGAGTCCATGTCAGGGACCGTCTCTGCTCCACTTGCTAGGGATCTACATGAAGATCAAGCAGCCTATCAATTATACACATGTAGGGATCCTAGGTCCAGACCATACATTTTTTTTTTTGTGGTGCTTCATTCTCTGAAAGCCCCCAGGTGTCTAGGTTGGTTGATTCTGTTGCTTCTTGTGAAGTTCTTGTCCCCTCCAGGTCCCTCTATTCTTCCTCCCACTCTTCTATATCTGTTGTTTGGCTGTGAGTCTCAGCATCTATTTCAATCCACTATTGCCTCTTATTGGATTGTTAGATTCCTGTCTGAAAGCATTTTGAAATAAATATTGCACAAGAGTCTGAATTTTCTATATGTTCTAATTGTTTGGAAAATAAGAATAGAAATGACAATTCAAAAGCAATTTTAAGATCAAATAAATGTTTAATTTATGTTTTTTTGCAAATAAATTTCAACAAAAACATTCATATGTATAAAATATTATATATATATATATTCCAAGGTTGTTGTGGTTAATGCATGTAAGCACTATTTTCTTTCTAAAAATATGTACAAAACACATCTCTGAGTTCTTACATTGTTTTCAGATGTCTATGTTAGACTTTAGTGGTAACAACAGTATTTCTGTTTGTAACAAATTGATTTTATTAGTATAATAAAAATTATGCCTTAATATATACATATATATATAAATTTTAAATTAATAACAAGTTGTTTGAAAATATAATATTTTTTCCAATTTCTCCCAAAGAGATCTTATCCACTATCTACATCCTGCATGAAAACACTGTTGACTTAGAGTTCCCAAAGGGAGAAGGAGATTCCTTCCTTATTCCATCAATAACTATTTTAAATTCATCTTCTATTTCCTTAGGAATTATGTGACATGAATAGTACTTTGCTAACTCATGAAAAGTCTATTTTAGGTGCATCCAAAGACATCTTCATCAACTAAAAATACTAGACACCCATTGCTTTGATCTTAGTTAATCTAGCTGGCTGGTAGAACCTGCTGCAAAGTGGACAAAGTGTTGAAAGATGCTCTTGCCTTCTGTTGTAGTTGATGAGAAGTCCAAATTTAGTACTGAAGTCAGGAAAATTAATTGGACATCTTATTGAGTAATTGTCTTCAGAGATGCATTAGGATGTAACCAAGAAAGACCACAACTACTCCTCTACAGGAGTTATTCCAATTACTTCTTCAACTACTTCTTTTATGGTTTTCTCTCCCTTCAATGGATGCGGCAGTGCTGTTTCTGGGTGTTTCTTGTGATGATTGTTGTACCCAAGAGAAAGGTTTAAGTTCAATTCCACCTGCCAGTCATTAACAGTAGAGAGTCTTACAGACTCTCTTGGAGACCTCTGACAGATATCACACAGAAGCATAATACACAAATCTAAAGAGTTTTTAGTATGATGTAAAAGAACCATTTAAATGAATGCCTTAGAACACTTTTAGAAATTGAATATAACGTGAATATCAAAAGAGAGAGACTTGTGTAACAGATTATAAATGTCAAGACATTTATTTTTTTATTTTAAAAGAAATATGTTTTGTGTATTCCAAGTGTCCTAAATTCAAAATGAAATCATTAGATCTAAATTATCTCATAAAATGTTAGTAGAAGTGAGAACCACTCTAATCTGTGACTACAAGGTCAAATGTTTTGAATGTAGTTAGAGATTATGAAGGATTAGTAAAGTCATAGCTGGAGCTTCTCCTTCAAGATCCATGACTTCATTCGCCTGGGTATTGACTAAATGCTCAGGTATAGACATGATTTCACTGTTGTTAAGCAGACCTTAAGTCTAAACAGAGAATCTCTGGTTACATTCAAGTTGCATATACCACTACTGCTTCTGTAGAGTTATTGTGACACACTAGCCATTGTTATGATTCATAGACAACAAGCTTGGTAGAACCTTTCTCAGGGAAGAGTATACCAATTGCTTATCTCATACCAAGTGGTCAGCCCTGAAAATATACCTAGAAATAATATTATACAGATTGATCAGGTTGTATTTATGGTCATAAATGTATGTAACAACAATGAATGAAAAAATACACCATGAATATAAAACAAGTAGAGGTATATGGGAGTATTGCAGGGGAAAGGAAGGAGAAATGACATAATATAATATCAAAAAATAAAAGATCTTTTAAGTTTATGAAAATTAAAGTATTTAATGCAATCAGATCAAAACTTGCTGATTATTGTCTGCTAAATCTCAGATTCTGCACCTCTGATTCACAATGCTTATATAACTAGCTATTTTTAGATACCATATGTTCCATCTGAAAATAGATATTACCTACATTTTGAAAGCATTTGAAAATTTTGACAGAAAATTGAAATGAAGGTAATTGAAGCAACCCATGTTTGGCAAGGTATTTGAGACAACTTAAGAAGAAGATAGAATATTTTCCTAAAACAAAATTGCATCCCCTTTTAAAGCTTTCATATGTGAAATTAATATTTAAACTATTGGGGACTAACTTTCATGGCTTCCTATTTTGGCTATCATTGCCATCTGCTAAAAACAGGAAAGTATGAGTCTCAGAACTCCTAACTTTTCTGCTTTCTCTTATATAAATCTTTAAGCGACTAAGAAAATAAAGGTTTTAGGTGGCTGCTTCTTCCAAATGAAAGAGGTGAATCCCTTGTTTGTTCGTGTGTGTGTGTGTTTGCTTGTTAATGTAGATAATGATTTCACAAATCAAGTGTCCTATTCAACTGCAGAGTACAACTTTTTTCTCATCTTCACAGACAGCAGTGTGGACAGGTCTCTGTCTGGAAGTAGCTGGGGCCATTTGAATCTACTGGGTTAAGAATGCAGCTAGCCAGCTAGCCATGCTGATGTTCAGACAGAGAGATATGTGATATAAATATTACAAGCAAAGCATTCTAGTCTACAGTGAAGCTCTGTAAGATGTCTCTAGAACTAAACTTTACCAGTCATGTTCTAACAAGGACTGTCTGTTCTGTTTTCCACTTAGCTTGTGAAATTTTAAAATGAAAATCGAGACTGTTTACTATGTTAGATTATATTGCTGATAGAAATGATAAGTTGGTAGAGTTGTGCTAATATAGCATATGATGGGTGTTTAAATTGTTTGATGTGAGTGTTCTCAATTTTCTTAATAAGCTTCTCTGCTTTGTGGGATGAGTTGACAATTATTTATACTGTTCTTGAATGCTCAGAAACTTTGATGTGATTCATCTGGAGAAGATGAATTACTTTTTCTCCCCTCAAAAAGAAAAGGAAGAGATTAAGGAATACATAAGTTCTTGAATTAAAAATAAGGTTAATAAAAGTGACTCCTTATCTTAGAGAAAAAGGAGGGATGGGCGATATAATAATTTTTTTTGTCTCTGTTTTTCCATGTCCTTAGTGAATGGATGGGAGCAGTTTGCCACACAGGTCTCATCTCATAAGATCCCCTATATGAGTATGTCAATGTAGTTTATTCCTAATGCTAGCATTACCTATATTAAACAGGGACCTTGAGGAGATTAACAGTAATAATTCTCTTGAACTTCCTTTAGGGTGACCTAAAGTTCCCAAGAGAAGGTGAGTATATGATGCTTCCTAAGAATGGCTTTGTATTTTTTAAACAGGGGTAAAAAAAAGATAGAGTCACAATCAGAGACAGATACCCCCCCCCCATAGAAGCCCACTAATGACAATAAAGAGAAGTTGGTGACCATGGAAAGACCTTATTTTCTCTTAATTGTAAATCCTATCAGGAAATAGCTTATTTGGGATATATAAGGGCTGTGGAACTTAGGATAGTACAATATCCTTTAAAATATAGCAAATATGTGAACTTATTCAAGTCTGTCAAAGTAATGTATTTTCTTTATTTCTATGGCTGAATTTAATTTTTTACTTGTGCCTGCCTGTAATGAACCCACTAAATGAACTCACTGTGGACCTCTGTCCTTTTCCAAACATATCTAAATGAAATCAGCCTGGCTCATGTCTTTGTGTCGGCCTGTACCTCTACTCCCCCAGTCCTGACCCAATCCTGAAGATTCACAAGTCTTTAGCCTGTCAAGGAAAGGACACATTATCCTAGCTGGTTTGAGCCCATTGGTGGTGGGATGGGAGAGGTCTGTTTCTCATCCTTCTCTGCTTCTTGGCAACGATGCTCCAGGCATCTGGAATTTGCCTGTTGGTACACATTTGGTTCCCCAGCAACACGTTGGCATTGCCTCTGAAGTTCCAGGATCTTAGTAAAAGCTTAATTGTAACATGAATATCATATATTCTTGTTGATTCAAAACAACAAAACATTTATTTTTCTTGTGGGTTTGCTGGGTCATCTCGAGTCATCCATCCACAGAACAATAAGACCTGTTCCAAAGGAAACAGGACCCAGGACCAAACATGAGTCTGTTCTTCTCATGGTGGATGGCAGAAATCCAGGAAACTAGAAACACATCTTCTCTGACCGATTCACACTTCCTCCAATATTTTACTATTAAATAACTCTAAATCCATCTTAAGGCCTGGGAAAATTGCTCTGAGTTAAGTGTTTACATTACAAATAAGACAGCCTGAGTTCATGTCCCAGAACCTTCATAAAAATTGCTATGTGGTATTGCTCACCTGTAATCCTAGTGCTGGAAATGTAGAAACAGGCAGGTTCTGGATCTCTAGTAGGCAGGCAGTCTGACCACAGAGCTAGCTACAGTTCAATGAGAGAAAATGCCTCAAAATACAGGATGCTATTCCTGACAAATGACATCCAAAGCTGTCCCTTGACAATCATACACACATCCACACACATATGTACAAATATGTAATACACACACACACACAGTAAATTTGGTTGCGATACCCATAGTACTTCTGGGGAAAACCGGCAATGATGATGATCAGAGTACACAAATAATAAAGTGTAATCAATCTCTGTCAATTAACTCCACTTTGAAATTTATATCCAAATATAAATACAAGCAATAATCAGACATAAGACATATCAAAACATCATTTTTCTTAAAACATAAAATTCATTGAAGATATTGATAAATATCTATGCCCAGCAGTACCTAAAAATGGAATTCTATGTAGTCAAACTCCTGAGTGGTAAATATATACTCTATTAATAAGGGTTCCAAAGAAACTGGACTAATATATCTCAAATGATTTATAGAAGATTGATAGATGGATGGATGGATGGATAGATAGATAGATAAATAGATGATAGATAGAAAGATAGATAAATAGATGATAGATAAGAGAGAGAAAGACAGATAGAAAAAGATAAATTGATGAAAGACTAATGTTATATAGGTGGAGACATAATTAGAGTTATATCAGAAGAGTTTTCTCTTGACTCTCAAATAGTGTTTGAAAGATGGATAGTTCTTCATGATCAAGATCGTAGCCTATATTGATATATATATTTGCTGGTTTATTTGCTCTACAATTAAATATTTTTTCCAATCACAGTAAGAATTTTAAAATGCCTAATGGATTTTCATAATTGTTTCCTACTTAACCTTAAGGAAACAACAAAGTTACCATCAGCTAGTACAACATATTTACTATTGGTATATTAAATATCAGCTATAATTAAAGCATTATACAATGAAAAAAACAAGATATGGTAGTTCCTCATATTCCTCATTAACCAGTAGGTTTTGTTTATGATATATTGTGAGATATTAATAGGAAAATATGTTGAGATTCTAGTAAATTTGTCAAATACTGTATATACTTATTTATTTTCTTTTCATACCTCTTTTTTGGTTTATTCATTATGCTTCATTTTTTGAAGAAATAATCATATAGGTTTAGGATCTTCTCAGTAGTTATATTTGTAAATAATATGTTTTTAAAATACAGTTTTGAAAGTATTTTTACTGAGAATTTTACCCTTGGGTTAGAAATCCCATTGTTTAGGAATACCCTAAACTATCACTTGAAACAAAGTGAGTTCCTATATCATGTGTTTATTACTTTTCAGTGTGCATAGAAAAGACATAAAAAAGACAAAAAAAAAAATGCCATGTAGCACTTAGCAGTCTCCAGATCCGGGAACTGGGCTTTGCTCTCTGCTTCTTCAGTAGCGGGTAGGGAACTGATTATGAAGGCATTCATGAGGAAGACAAGCAATATAACCTCGCTTCTCAAACTGCTTTAGAATTTGTCAAATAAATTAGCAGCAACAACAACCACAAAAACTCTTTTAGTGTCTTGAGATGAACTCAGAGGACCTTATGAAGGTAACCAGCAAAGTAGCAGTTGCAATGACGACAGGCAAGCTGGTATGTTTATTGGCAAACCATGAAAACTATGCAAACGACATTATGGAAACTTAAGAGTGTTTTTTTTTTTTTTTCTTATACTGTAGACTTGGCAAGAGATTCGCAGATTCTTTATTCAACCTCTAAGAATTTGGTCAAAAGTCAACTTTCCTGAAATGTATCAAGTTAATTTTTTGTACTTGTACTGTTTAATAGACTGAAATTCTGGTATCAGATAAAAGTAACAAATTTGAGAGAATTTCATAATTCTCTCAAATACTCAAATAAATGCTGTAGGAGAGTATTCATAATCAAAACCACAATAATGCTACTATCAGATGTGATTTTATGTTCAACTGTTCTCATGTGGTATCATAAACCATGCCTGACATGCTTGACCCACAATATTGTATTCGTATCAAAAAAATAGGGATCCAAGATGGCGGCGGCCAGCACGGACGTATTTTGATTTCGGAGTCAACAGTCACAAGGTGGCAAGTGTTGCAGGACGCTGTACAAAGGGCATGACCCCTTCTTTTTTTTTAATAATTTATTTTTTATTTCTTCAAGTTACATCTCAATCACAATCCCCTCCCTACTCCCCCCTCCAGTCCCACCCTTCCACCCTCCTCCCCCTCAACCCCCCCACCCCCTCCCTTCTTTTTTTTTTTTTTTTTTAGTTTAAGGTATTCCTTTTCTCCCCCCAACAGCTCTCCCTTTCAGTTCAAAAAATGGTTCTTTTTCTTATAACTATAAATACAATACAAAACAACAGAAATAAATAGGCCACAATTATAAGAGTTATATGGCTTAGCATACATTCCCAATGTCCAGTCCATATGTATTTGGCACCTGACTTTAACATTCTACTATCTAACCATCTCCATGAGTTTAAAATTCTATATCTAACTCAGCTTTCATACTAACTTGCCTCATAATTTTAAAAATATCTTCTTAGATCCAGAACACCCTCTTGATTCCTAAACAACTCAGAATTTAACTATGAGACTCTAACTATCTATTCTTCAACCACCTCAGAGACCTGAGAGGGATAAATATATCTGATTATATAGGAAGTGCAGGGCCTGCAGCTTCCAAAACTAAGATGCTCATCTTCTACTCCAAGTAGAAGATGAGCATCGAAGAATCTAAAGTGGGAGATGATTGAATTGGTGGTAAGCCGTTCTCTTGGCAAGAAAAACCCCTTGCTTCAACTGTAGACAGACTTCTGTCCAAAAAGGACAAAACTTGGAAGCAGATAAGTCGACAGCCTAGCTCTGCCAAGACAGGGTAGGTAAGTCCTTCATAATTCCTGCTCTACAACCAAAGTCTGTCAGAGAAATGGGGCCAAATGGCTGAAGATTGATGCTGTAATGTATGGAGAGAAAATGGGAACTGTCCAGGCAGCCACTGGTATGTCATTTCTTAGTTTTGGAAGCTGCAGGCCCGGCATGACCCCTTCTAAATCTCACCCAGCTACACAGGGACCACTGAAGATGCCTGGGCAGGATGCCCCTTCCAACTCTCGGACACTCTAGGAAGCCTCTGGACCCGGGAATCGGGATAACCCATCTCCCCAAAAGGAGAAATCCCCGGTAAGTTCCAACCTAATACACAGCCTGCAGATTCAGAAACCACGCAGAGATAATCCCCACCCTTCTGGGCACTCCCAGGTCTCACACAGACTATCCAATTATCTGGGAAAGGTTGCGACCCTTGGAAGTGAAGTAGCTCCACTGCAAAGCACCTTCATATCCCAGTCTGTGACGGCACTGGCCAGCTTCCAAGCCTCAGGAGCGGCAAGGCTATTGGAGCTGAACTGAAGATTTACCCCCTACAGGAACCAACCCCAGGCAAACTGTGAGATATTTGAAACTGTCCTATATCGAACTTTTGTACTAGTAAGGGCCCTTCTGGCGGGGAATCACAGCTTACTTCTGACCAGCTCCACCACCTGAATTAATTAGGTCCCCACCTGGGAGGCGGGACTGAATGACTCACCTTATAGGGGTGGAGTAAGGCAACTCTTACACCACAGTGCCCCCTTTGGACATAAGTCCAGAAGAGAGAAAAAAATAATTCCACATGGCCAGACGCCAGAGACAAAAAAACCAGAGCAAAATGTCTCCAACAAAAGAAAGCAACGCTATTCCGTCCAGCCCAAACCACCTCACCACAACTGAAACACATGAAAACGATGACAATTCTACATTATGGAAAGTGATAAATCCCTTCAAGAAGAACCTAAAACTATGAAGGAATTTAAAGAAGCCACAATTCTACAAGTCAAAACAACAAATAACATCATTAAAGAGCTCCAAGCCAAGGTGACCCAGCTTGAACAGGAAAAGGATAAAGCAATGAAAGATCTCCAGACAAAAACAAGCAAACTGGAGAAGGAAATGTACAAAATGAACACTACCATTCAAGACATGAAAATAGAAATGAAAACAATAAAGAAAACATAGTCAGAGTCAAAAGAGGAAATGGAGAATCAAGAGAAGAGAACAGGAACTACAGATGTGAGTATGAAAAATAGGATGCAAGAGATGGAAGACAGGATCTCAGGCATGGAAGATTCGATGGAAGAAATCAGTACAACATCCAAAGAAAATGAGAAGGCTAAAAAATCTCTCACCCACAACATTCAAGAAATCAAGGAATCAATGAAAAGATGGAACCTAAGAATTATAGGCATAGAGGAAAGAGAAGACTCCCGACTCCATGGTCCAGGAAATATCTTCAACAAAATCATAGAAGAAAACTTCCCAAACCTAAAGAAAGAGATGCCAGTAAAAATCCAAGAGGCTTACAGAACACCAAACAGATTAGATCAGAAAAGAAACTCCTCTCGCCACATAATAATAGAAACTCCAAATGTAGAGAACAAAGAAAGGATATTAAAAGCTGTAAGAGAAAAAGGCCAAGTCACATACAATGGCAGACCCATCAGAATCACACCTGACATCTCCTCAGAAACTTTAAAAGCTAGAAGGGCCTGGTCGGATGTCCTACAAGCCCTGAGAGAACATAGGTGCCCAGCCAGACTACTATACCCAGCAAAACTCTCTATCAACATAGAAGGAGAAAACAATATATTCCATGACAAAATCAAATTCAAACAATATCTCCTCAGAAATCCAACACTACAGAAGATCCTAGAAGGAAAATTCCAACACAGAGAAGATAACTACACCCAAGAAAACAGAGGAAATAGAAACCTCCACAGCAACTAAACAAAACAGAAACACAAGACAGCCAGCTATACCAAAATAATGGGAAATAACAACCCCTGGTCACTAATATCCATCAACATCAATGGACTCAACTCGCCAATAAAAAGACACAGACTTACAGACTGGATCCGTAAACAAGACCCATCTTTTTGCTGTATACAAGAAACACATCTCACTATTGAAGATAAACACTACATCAGAGTAATTGGCTGGGAAAAGGTCTTCCAAGCAAATGGACACAGGAAACAAGCTGGGAGAGACACCCTAATATCAAACAAAATAGACTTCTAATTGAAGTTAATAAAAAAAGACAGAGAAGGGCATTACATACTCATTAAAGGAAATGTACACCAAGAGGTCATCTCATATTGAACATCTATGCCCCAAATACAAAGGCACCTACATTTATAAAAGAAACACTTCTAAAACTTAAATCGCACATCGATCGAAACACTTTAATAGTGGGAGACTTCAACACCCCACTCACAACTATGGACAGATCATCAAGACAGAAGCCAAACAGAGAAATAATGAGTCTAATAGAGATCATGAACCAAATGGACCTAACAGATCTCTACAGAACGTTTCACCCAAACACAAAAAAATACATCTTCTTCTCAGCACCTCACGGAACCTTCTCCAAAATCGACCATATAGTTGGACACAAAGATAGCCTCAACAGATACAAGAAAATTGAAATAACCCCTTGTATCTTATCAGACCACCATGGAATAAAGCTGGACTTCAATAGCAAAAGAATCAACAGAAAGTCTACACTCACATGGAAATTCAACAACTCTTTACTAGAGGACCACTGGGTCAGGGAAGAAATAAAGAGGGAAATCAAAGACTTCTTAAAATCCAACGAAAATGAAGACACAACATACCCAGACCTATGGGACACAATGAAAGCTGTGCTACGAGGAAAGTTCATAGCACTAAGTGCCTTCAAAAAGAAAATTGCTACAGCACATATTAGCGAATTAACAGCTAACCTGGGTGAATTGGAAAAAAAAAAGAAGCAAACACCCCCAAGAGGAGCAGAAGGAAGGATATCATCGAACTTAGGGCTGGAATCAACAACTTAGAAACAAAAAGAAGTATACAAAGAATCAATGAAACCAAGAGTTGGTTCTTCGAGAAAATCAACAAAATAGACAGACCCTTAGCCAAATTAACTAAAAGACAGAGGGAGAAAACACAAATCAACAAAATCAGAAATGAAAAGGGAGAAATAACAACAGATATTGAGGAAATCCAGAGAATATTTGGATCCTACTTTAAAAATCTATACTCCACCAAATTTGAAAACATAAGTGAGATGGACAATTTTCTTGATAGATTCCACCTACCGAAGCTAAGTCAAGATCAGATAAACAGATTAAACTGCCCTGTAACCACTGAGGAAATAGAAACAGTCATTAAAAATCTCCCAACCAAAAAAAGCCCAGGGCCAGATGGCTTTAGCACGGAATTCTACTGGACCTTCAAAGAGGAACTAACACCAATACTTTTCAAACTCTTTCACAAAATAGAATCTAAAAGAACATTGCCAAACTCATTCTATGAGGCCACAGTCACCCTGATTCCTAAACCACACAAAGACCCAACAAAGAAAGAGAACTTCAGACCAATCTCCCTCATGAACATAGATGCAAAAATACTTAATAAAATACTAGCAAACCGAATTCAAGAACACATCAAAAGTATCATACACCATGATCAAGTAGGCTTCATCCCAGGGATGCAGGGATGGTTCAACATACGAAAATCTATCAACGTCATTCACCATGTAAACAAGATGAAAGAAAAAAACCACATGATAATCTCACTAGATGCAGAAAAAGAATTTGACAAATCCAACAACCCTTCATGCTAAAAGTTCTGGAGAGAACGGGCATACAAGGACCTTACCTAGAAATAATAAAGGCAATATACAGCAGGCCAGTGGCCAACATCAAATTAAATGGAGAGAAACTTGAAGCATTTCCTCTAAACTCAGGGACAAGACAAGGATGTCCACTTTCACCATATCTCTTCAATATAGTACTTGAAGTTCTTGCTAGAGCAATAAGACAACTAAAGGAGATCAAAGGGATAAAAATTGGAAATGAAGAAGTCAAATTATCCCTATTCGCAGATGATATGTTAGTATACATAAGCGACTCCAAAAATTCCACCAGAGAACTCTTACAGCTGATAAACACCTTCAGCAATGTGGCTGGATACAAAATTAATTCAAAAAAATCAGAAGCCCTTCTTTATACAACAAGCAAATGGGCTGAGAAAGAAATAAGGGAAACAACCCCCTTCACAATAGCCACAAACAACATAAAATAGCTGGGGGTAACTATAACCACGCAAGTAAAGGACCTGTACAACAAGAACTTCAAGCCCTTGAAGAAAGAAATGGAAAAGGCATTTAGAAGATGGGAAGATCTCCCATGCTCATGGATAGGTAGGATCAACATTATAAAAATGGCCATCCTACCAAAAGCAAGATATAGATTCAATGCAAATCCTATCAAAATACCAACACAATTTTTCATAGTCTTGGAAAGAGCTATTCTCAATTTCATATGGAACAACAAAAAGCCCAGAATAACTAAATCAATCCTGTACAATAAAAAAAAAAAACATCTGGAGGTATTACCATCTCAGATTTCAAACTGTACTACAGAGCAATAGTTGTAAAAACAGCATGGTATTGGTATAGAAACAGACCAATAGATCAATGGAATCGAATTCAAGATCCAGAAATAGACCCACACACTTATGGCCACCTAATTTTTGACAAAGAAGCCAAAACGGCACAATGGAAGAAGGACAGCATCTTCAACAAATGGTGCTGGTACAACTGGATGTCCATCTGTAAAAGAATGAAGTTAGACCCATACTTATCACCTTGTAAAAAACTTAAGTCCAAGTGGATCAACACCATAACATAAGGCTGGTCACACTAAATCTACTAGAAGAAAAAGTGGGAGAAAACCTCGAACTAATTAGCACAGGCGACAACTTCCTGAACAGAACACCAACAGCTCAGGAGTTGAGATCAACAATCAATAAATGGGACCTCATGAAACTGAAAAGCTTCTGTAAGGCAAAGGACACTGTCATTCGAACAAAACGGCAGCCAACAGACTGGGAGAAAATCTTCACCAACCCCACATCTGACAGAGGGCTAATGTCCAAAAACTACAAAGAACTAAAGAAATTAAATGCCAAGAAAACAAATAATCCAATCAAAAACTGGGGGACAGAGCTAAATAAAGACTTCACAAAGGAGGAATCACTAATGGCTGAGAGACACTTGAATAAATGCTCGACATCCTTAGTCATCAGAGAAATGCAACTCAAGACGACTCTGAGATTCCATCTCACACCTGTCAAAATGGCTAAGATCAAAATCTCAAATGACAGCACATGCTGGCGAGGGTGTGGAGAAAGGGGTACCCTACTCCACTGCTGGTGGGAATGCAGGCTTGGGCAACCACTATGGAGGTCAGTCTGGCGATATCTTAGAAAACCTGGAATAGCTCTGCCTCAGGACCCAGCTATACCAGTTCTGAGTATACACCCAAATGCCTCTTCACGGAATCATAAGGAAGTTTCCTCATCTATGTTTATAGCAGCCTTATTTGTAATAGCTAGAAACTGGAAACAACCCAGATGTCCCTTAACTGAAGAATGGGTTAAAAAACTGTGGTACATCTACACAATGGAATATTATTCAGCTATCAGGAACAATGAAATTATGCAATTTGCAGACAAATGGATGGAACTAGAAAAGCTGATCCTGAGTGAACTAACCCAGACTCAGAAGGACACATATGGCATCTATTCACTTATAGTAGGATTTTAGCTATATAGTAGAAGGTATCGATACTACAACTAACACACCAAAGGGAACTTGGACACAGACTTCTTATTTTTAATTTTTATTCTTTATTTATTTTTTATATATTAGTTATATTTTTTCTATTTTTTAGTCTTTTTTATCTGTTGTATGTTTATTGGTTTGTTTAGTAGTTCTCTCTCCCGGGCAATGAGACACTTTTCACTGATGGTACTGCTTCGTAGATCCCCAATGAATGAAGAGGCTCTTGGCCCTCATACAACCTCTCAAGTGAGATGAGGGACTGTTATATAAGGACACCCCACCCCAGAGAAATGGGATGGAAGTGTTAGGAGGTAACGAAAAAATTGAAATTTGATGTTTCGGCCTTTTACTACTAACTGTCATAAACTGTTTAGGATAATTAAGAAATGCAAACTAATGGTTATACAAGCCGGTCATTCTGTTAGGTACTATGACAGCCTATTGTAGTTACTTGCTAAGCTAATCAGAAATAAACCTGCTAAGAGACAAGCAACATCTGCTTACCCTAATATAAGAGATAGATAGGGCCTCTTCAAAAACCTCAAGAGATCTGCAGAATATGGCATTCAAAGATGTTTTCGTAACTTTAGATTTTTTTATATCAAGACATATCAACTCCTGACAGCACCCCCTATTCTACTCCAAGTAGAAGATGAGCATCGAAGAATCTCCAGTGGGAGATGATTGAATTAGTCGCAAGCCTATCTCTTGGTAGGAAAAGCCCCTTGCTCCAACTGTAGACAGAATGCTGTCCACAAAGGACAAAACCTGGAAGCAGGTAAGTCGACAGCCTAGCTCTGCCAAGACAGGGTAGGTAAGTCCTTCATAAACCCTGCTCTACAATCAATGTCTGTCAGAGAAGCGGGGCCAAACGACTGAAGAGTGATGCTGTAATGTATGGAGAGAAAATGGGAACTGCCCAGGCAGCCACTGGTATGTCATTTCTTAGTTTGGGAAGCTGTAGACCCTGTACTTTCTATAAAATCAGATATATTTATCCCTCTCAGGTCTCTGAGGTGGTTGAAGAACAGATAGCTAGAGTCTCATAATTAAATTTTGAGTTGTTTAGGAGTCAAGAGAGTGTTGTAGATCTAAGAAGATACTTTTAAAATTGTGTTGCAAGTTAGTATGAATGTTGAGTCAGATATAGAACTTTAAACTCATGGAGATGGTTAGATAGTAGAATGTTAAAGTCAGGTACCAAATACATATGGACTGGTCATTGGGAATGTATGCTAAGCCATATAACCCTCATAACTGTGGCCTAATTACCTCTATGTACTCTATTGTATTTATTATTATAAGAGAAAGAGCCATTTGTTGGACTGAAAGGGGAAACTGTAGGGGAAATAAGATATACATTAAACTTAAAAGAAAAAAAAAGGGAAGAGGATGGGGGGTTGAGGGTGGGAGGGTGGGACTGGAGGGGGAATAAGGAGGGGACTGCGATTGAGATGTAACTTGAAGAAATAAAAAATAAAGGAAAAAAATACTTACATGTGTTTCTAAAATTCTCTATGAATAAAATTTGTTGTTCAGACTTTCATAATGTATCCCACATTGTATAAAATATATTTCTAAATATTGTTGCAAAGACAAGCAACTTGTTGCTATGGTTCCAGAAATTGAGAAGTAATGCCGTTAGAATATGCAGAATATGCAAATGCAAATTTGGTTAATGAACCCAGAAGAAAAGGTTAGCTACAGAAAAAATTATCTCCAAATGTAATCAGAAGACCTGAAATTCAAATTAACCTGAATGTGCACAAACGGACCTCAATATAATCAAGCAAGTCAGTAATAACCAAAGCTAGAAAAATTAAAATATAAAAGAAAATCCTTAGAATCCATTGAAGAGAGAGACCTTGAATTTTGAGCCTAGCTAAGGATATCTTGTTAAAATGACTAAGATTCCAAATGTGATATGATAGAAAAGATGTCTCAGTTTATAATTGTTGAGGTAGATTTGAAAGTGTTATAGTAAAACATAAAGCTGGATATCATCAAATTGAGTTTATTAGAGATAATTAGATATCAATGTATAAAAATATTAACATTTTATAAATAAATAGCAGAATCAAGATTATTCATAAACTATGGTTGACTCTGGGTTTTATACCTGAAGAAATATTGCATGCTTAATTCTTGAGTCAGTATCAGTAGATCCTGAAATGGTCCACCAATGTCGGATTTCGTTACTAAGCATTTTGAAGTAAATATTACATTCTAATGTGATGACGTAGGAAAGTAACACACAGTAACATTACTGAATAGCCTGGTAATCATGATGAAGGACAAAAGCTTTCTTTTTTTTTTTTCTTTATTTATTTGTTGCTTCAGGTTACATCTCCATCTTATTGTCCTCTTTTCCCCCTTCCCAGCCCCACCCTCCACCCTCTACCCCCTATCCCTCCCATCCCACTCCTCTGGAGTGGAATGTCCCTACATAACAGAGGACAAATGCTTTCTAAGAGAGAAAACAGGATTGCATGCAGTTCTCAAAGTTGGCAGTTCTAAAATATGAAATTTCTTTTTCAGTCCATGCTGATACAAACAAGTGAAGGGAGTGACTAAAGTAGTGCATGAAAGGAAAGTGCAATTCTGTGCAGAATAGAGAAAAATAAATGGTGTAGAACTAAATGCATACTTTATCGTAGTGCAAATGGAATAGAATCCAAATGGAAATGAGAACGCACAGAAGTCTGATAGGAACTACTGAAGCTAGGTGCCAGGTAAATGAAATAGATTCCTACACCCTGTAAATTCAGTCAAACATGAAAACAAGCAACAAATTCAATAGCTGAGCATGCTTCAGTATAATGAAATGACAAGCCTCAAATTGTCGAGGGTGACTCTTTTTAAACTCCTTTCTTTTTTTTCTCTTTTATTTTTTTCCTTTATTTTTTATTTCTTCAAGTTACATCTCAATCGCAGTCCTATTCTCCCTCCAGTCCCACCCTCCCACCCTCAATCCCCCATCCTCTTCCCTTTTTTTTTCTTTTATATATATATATATGTATATATATATATTATATATATATACATATATATATATAATTTTCTTTCTTATGAGTATATAATTCAGGAAGCTTCTAGAGTAGTAAGTTTCAATATGGCTTTTCAAATGGCTTTTACAGTTAGTTGTCCCTCCCCATCTTTCTTCCTTAGCAGTGCCCTCCCACCCGTCTTCCATCTAGTACACCTATTGTAGATTCCCTTATCTTTTTATAAGCACTGTGCTATTTTTCCCGTCCTTGGAAGTCACCCTCCTCCTTTGCCATTTTCCAGCTACAAAATATCTGTGGTTAATCTCATTGAAAAGCACATATCTAAAGCTTAAAATCTAAACCCACACATAAGAGAGCTCCCTCCATGTATCTGCAAACATCACAATTTCATTTTTTCTTAACAGCTGAGTAATATTCCATTGTGTGTATATACTACCTTTTAATTATGTATTTGTCTGTTGATGGACATTTAGGCTCTCTCCAGTTTCTGGTTATTAGAAGTAGAACAGCAATGAACATGTTTAAGCAAATACCTTTGCTTAAGATACAGACTCTTTGGGCTTACTCCAAGAATAGTATAGCTGGATCTTCTGGTAGATTGATTTTCAGGTTTTTCAGGAACTTCCCTTCTGATTTCCATAGGGACTGTATCAGTTTGCACTCACACCCACAATGAATAGGTTTTCTCCTTTCCCTGCATTCTCATCAATAAGTGCTGATATTATTTGACTGATCTTGACCATTCTGACTGGGATAAGATAAATATTAAAGTACTTTTAATTTGAATTTCCCCAGTGGCTAAATTTTTGAATATTTTAAAATTGTTTCTCAGCCATTTCCATGGCATCTTTTGAAAACTATATACTTAACTCTATACCCCAGGTTTTTGATTGGGTTATTTCTTCCCTTGATGCTAAGTTCTCTTAATTAAAGAATTAATTTTACATTTCTTAATTATATAATATATTTCTATAAATTAACTCTTTATTAAATCCATAATTGGTAAATATTTTCCCATGTTATAGATTGCTGAGGTTTTTTTTTTCTCCAAAACATCACAGACAATCACCAAAGCTATTGGTTACCCTCCACAGCCTGCTTATAAGGCCCCATTGCTGAATACACAACTTACCTATGCCATCAAACATGAAGAAATCAAGCTGGTTCCCAACCACAATCATCATCCAGACTAAGTAAGAGTCATGATGCTGAAAGCTATTTTGCATATTTCTGGAAGAGAAAAGTTATTAAAATCATCAGCAAGTTACAAAACTTAAGACCTATAACAATAAACTGACTTGAAAGAAATGCCACTGTCATAGTGACACAAACATTTTGGGAAAAACCAGTCACTTACTTTTTTTTCTCCTTTTTTTTCCTTTATTTTTTTATTTCTTCAAGTTACATCTCAATCGCATTCCCCTCCCTACTCCCTGCTCCAGTCCTACCCTCCCAACTTCAACCCCCAATTCTCTTCCCTTTTTTTTTTTTTTAAGTTTAAGGTATATCTTATTTCCCCCAACAGTTCCCCTTTTCAGTCCAACAACTGGTTCTTTCTCTTATAATAATAGATACAATACAAAACAACAGAGGTAGTTAGGCCACAGTTATGAGGTTTATATGGCTTAGCATACATTCCCAATAACCAGTCCATATGTATTTGGCACCTGACTTCAACTTTCTACTATCTAACCATCTCCATGAGTTTAAAGTTCTATATTTAACTCAGCTTTCATACTAACTTGCAACACAATTTTAAAAGCATCATCCTAGATATATAACACTCTCTTGACTCCTAAACAACTCAAAATTTAATTATGAGACTCTAGCTATCTATTCTTCAACCACCTCAGAGACCTGAGAGGGATAAATATATCTGATTTTATAGGAAGTACAGGGCCTGCAGCTTCCAAAACTAAGAAATGACATACCAGCAGTCACTTACTTTCATTGTATTGATATCCCACTCTATGAAAAGGTCCCTACACCTAGAATTAGATTGTTATCTGTGGAAGGGGAGTGGGGAAGGCAAGTGAAGATATAAGGAATGCATGAGATAAGATGATACAGAAAAGAAAATTCACTCTCCAATTTTATTGCACTGAACAATGCTTCTGTGTTCATCATTTCATTCCATATTAAGCTTATTTTTGCCTTTTGTGATCTGTACTCCAACCAGTTAGTCAGAGGAACTTACTTCCATATACACAATGTTTACTTGCTTTTATTTAATTGAGTCCATTCCTAAGAACTCTAATCCATCTCTAGATGGCCTCAATTATCTTCTTTTTTAATTTTAGCTTCAAACTTCTATAATAGTTTTTCTGAACAGTTTTAATGGAGAAGATACAGGGATAAAACTCAGAGAGGTACAAAAGCTTGTAACTAGGGTAAATAAAATAAAGAGTGGTCATTTTTCTACAAGTTCATAAGTTGGTGAGTCTGTGTTAATTTCCATCTGGTAAAACGAGACGGTCTTCTGATGAGAGATGAGAGATGTTCTTATTTATAGGTATAGCAATGGGTCATCAGTAAACATTTTAATATTATGTCCATTTAGTAAAATAATAGTATTTGGGCTTCCCCTACGACTTATCTAGCTACAGCATTTTGGCCCCTTCAATAGTGACATGCATGGGTTCTATCCCAGAGAAGTACTTTGATCCAAGCAGAATGCTGCTGATTACTCTGACAACATATGTGGCACTAATGTACATATGGGCCCAACTTTTCGAGGCATCTGTGTTGTAGCTTGAAGCATCCACAGATGAGTGAGATCGAGGCTTACCTCTTTCCTCCCAGCAGCTTGTACTTCACTTTCCAGCATACTGAAACAGAAGAAATTAAGTTTCCATATTCTTGATGTCTCCATATAGTATAACTCAAGTATCTGGTCTCTCAGCAATAAGATGTTACTATAAATATCTGAGGTGGGGACAGAGGGTCATAGAGAGGAGTACTGGTGTGATTGTGGAGGTGGTATGCTGTTTCCAGTAAGAAGTGTACCTATGCTGATGGTGGGAATTGCCTTTTCCAGGTTCCCTTTTTCATTAGTAGAGATAATGTAGGAAATGCCATTTATAAGACATATTGAGCCTGTTGCTTTCAATTATATATTCATCAAAAGAGACTTTTACTACCATCCTACTGTCCTGAAGTATTTAGATCTCATGCCTTTGCTATGCATGTAGAAGACTTGAGAAAATATATAGAGCTAAGTGAAAAATAAGTGAACTATTATTTTTTTATTTTCTTATTTGTTTTTTAACATTTTCTTTATTCAGGATTCAAAAATTTAATGTTATCCCTTTTCATCTTATTATTTATGTATACGAATAAGAAACATATTTCAAATATTTATTTTATAAAAGCTAGTTTTATGTACTTCTTTGAAATCAACATAACTGCCTTATCTCCTGTTAAACCAATATCCTTGGATTTAATGAAACTTGTCAGAGCATGCACTCAAGAATTCAGCATTTAATAACGTTATAAATTTTCTTCTGGCACTAATTCTACTTCTGATATGATATAATAAATCAAATTTGTGTTCTTTTCCACTAAGTCAGATAAAACAAAGAAATTATAAGTGTGAACAGAGAACTGAAAGAGATTTAAATTATCTTTGTTTGTCTGTCTGATTTTATCCAATGGTATTGACTATAGCTTTCTAGGTGTCACCAAAAGACCATCGTGATACACAAAAACAAAATTGACTTTACTCAAGGAGTCGTTTATCCTTAAGTTAATATGAGGTTTCTCACTCTGTTAACTTGAAAACTTTCATTTAGAAGTGTTGACATGCAAGGAATCAAATCTTTCTTTTAATTTAACTATTTGTAGCACTATTATCAATATGAATGAAATGATATGACATAGGTTTGATTGTTCTTTCACGTGATAAACTTTAGCCTATAAGACAGTCACTTCCCCTGTGCTCTGTTGTACACCTACATTCCTTTATAAAGTTCTTACCATCCCCAGCTATTAACACACATGCTTTGTCATTTTTTTCCTACAATTTGTGTGTTCTCGGTTAATTTAAATGATCTCCCTATGGTCTTTTAGTGTCTTGACTATGAATGAATGTGATAACTGCATGAAGGAGCTCTATGACAGATCCTGGAGTGATAGTCATTTAAGAGATAAAGACAGTGTAATTATGCTCACGTCCACTAATACAGTAAATATACCATTCCTTTGTATTTAGAAAATATGCTCACAATTTAGCAAAATATAGAAGGGAATCTTCATGATATGACGTGACTGAAATATCCCTAACCCTATAATCCTATTATGTGCACAAATATAAACAAAAGCTGCATTGCCCTTGCAGATGAACATTGATTATAATTTCTAAGATAAGAGCATACAATGATTAGAATTTGCTGCATATGAACACCTTATAAAGAAAGAACACTTAATCAAGATTAGATAAATGCATTGTTTTTCTGTGTCTCAATCTTGAGACTATTCTTTTCCTTTTGGCCGGATGGTCCTTCAATTGTTTTATTTCCTATTTATCTATGAAATAGCTGATTCTGGACAGTTTGAGTTTTCAAGAATGCTAATTGGGAAACAGGAAGTGGACACTCAGGAGGTAAAAAATTGGGTCTATGAATTTTGAGTCACTGACTCCACCTTTAGGGCAGGAAACTTCATTGTTTGTTGATAATCACCTCAGTTGGATTTGAATTACACAATGTGTACACCAGTTCTTGTTCTAAGATATTAACTTTACAGATGCCCTATCTCCAAGAACAAATTATATTACAAAATAAATAAAAAACCCTTCATTAGAGCTGTAGATTAGGATCCCATATAAAATCAACTCTTCTATAAATACGGAATTAGACTGTATTTAGGCTGAATATACTTATTGTATCTCAGAAAAAGCATGTGTGTGTACTCTTGGTCTCAGTCAAGCATTTAATGAAAAGACGTTGAGAGCAAAGCACTGTGCTGTAAATACTTCTGAGAATTGCTAAAGTTTGCTATAGCATTTATATCTGAAAGAACCCTAAATCCATAGATTCTAAGAAGAAAATGCATTTAGTGGAATCAAAAATAAGAGAACAAGTTTAATAAATCCTCATGGCTATCACTGATCCTTAGCACAGACCCTGGTGCATAAGAATTTTCATCCACTTCACTCTTCAGTTCAGCAGCAGTGTTTAGTCATCTGGAGCCGATAATCAACTCATTTGCTTACCAGTAAGTGCTGACCTATTTTCATTGACATAGCATCAGTCAGAATTCAGAGTCTCTGCTCAGGAAGCAAGATGGGTAGGCTACTTCAAGGAAAACGAATGGGATCTGTAGCAGGAGGTGTCGTTTACTGAGATGAATGATAGCGACAGATGTAAAGGGGTATAGTTAGATGGCTTTATTTGTGTGTAGACACCATTTACATTACGCTACGTTCAATACCATCCGTCGTTGCATAGCAGCTATTTTATTTGTACTGAAACACCCTCCCCTGAAGGGAAGGTTTTATAAGCAGTGAAGAACTGCTTGGTAGAGGATACTCTGGTGGGGCAGGTATAGACTGGGGTATAACACCATTTATGCAGCCTCTCTAGCTAATCCTTGCTGGGATAGACTTTCCACTTATTCACCTGGGTCGCTCGTGTTCCTGTGTTCCTGTAAGCAACTCTGCTAAGCTCACAGGTTCATTATCCTAAACTCAGACAGAACTGATCATTTAGTCTGTCATTGGTCCACTGTTTGTGGTGAACAGAGATTTTCTTTCCATATCTCCCAAGGAAGTCACACAATAGAAACCTAAAATTAGATTCCTGATGCTTATTTCTAAAAGGAAGAGCTCACGGATACAACAATTGTCTGTACCTCTTCGTGGCCTTCTCATTAGATAATAGATTGATTTCCAAAAGCATCCAAGATGTCCTGGAAACAGTTGTTCCTTTTTTTAGGTTCTTCAAAAGGAAAGAGCTGTTACAGTTAGAGAGTCAAGGCAAATTCTAGACAAGGCCAAAATTTAAAATACTCATAATCAGCACTATTTTGATCAAAGAAAACACTTTACACTAAAAACACAGACATTCAAATAAAACTTTCTCCACAACAAATTATTTAATTTAATAAAAATGTCAGAATCAAGAAACAGATAAAGAATACAAAGCTCAGGAACTTGAACATGTTAGGACATTTTAACTGCTCTTTTGGGTTTTTCATCAAAAATTGCTTTAAGAATCAAATGTTAATTTCGTTGCTTCCACAGCCAGGATATGATGCAGTAGTTCTCTGTAACTGCTGTAACAAAGCTCCCAGGCTGAGAAATAAACTGTTTCATGGCCCTGGATATTGGTGAGGTTGGATCCCCGAAGTCTAGGAGGAAGTTTCTCCTGCACAGAGGTTCTAGGGGTTAGTGGAGGCTCTGAGTATGCATCTGTTACAGGTCTTCTGCACAGCTTCTATGATGTGCTGAGGGCCTAAAGAACATACATTAGAATCACTTCCCTCACCTATGCTCTGGAGTTTCTTGTTTATTGTCCTCTGTGCTCTTGCTTTAGCACCTTGAAGTTTGCTTTCACCCCACTTAGTATTCCACACAAGATTCCCTGTCCAAATCTCTATCTTATGAAAACACTCTTCCTACCAGATTACAAGCCCACTCTATTTCGCAAAAAAAAAAATTGCACTGTGATATTAGCATTTCAAAATTTGATAGGTAATATAATCCAAAATATAATGAATATAATGTGTGTTAATATGGATATTATATATTCATATATGGTACATGTTTGAACAAATTATTTGTTTCAGTGAAAATATTTACTAAATCATAATTTGGCAACTAAGGAACAGTAACTCAGTCTGTGTCAATATCAGCACCTGTAACATCACAATCCACAAACTATCATCTGCATCCCATACTAAGGTTTTCTCCCTCCCCATTAAAGTGGACTCTGGTAGACTTTAATTGCAAGGAAGGGAGTTTCACTATTTTTGCTTTAAAGCCTTGTGTACATTTGGATTCTTATGTATTATTCATATTCTCTTGCCTTAAATAATAATTTCTTTCTGTTTCTCTTTGGGTTTCCTCTTTGGTGACTTTCCAACTGTGAAGAATGTTGCGGGTTAACAAGGGAAAGGCCAAATTAAAGGAAGCTGGGGGTTTGGCAACTTAAAATCATTTTGAAGTAGCATTGCTGAAACATCTTTCCACTGCCATGTTCTAACGTGTTTTGATATCCTCTATCATCTCAAGAGAAGTCTGCACATATTTAGCTATTAGATTCATGTATTATTGGGAACACAGATCAGACATGCTTTTGCTTCAGGGTGCTGTGCATTTGCTGAGAACGGGGTAATTAAAGCACAAATTCAGATCATGTTGCAGAAAGTCATTCATAGGAAAAAAGGGAATAGGGGAACAATGTCCTTATTTCTTTATCTGCATAATGAGGACTTAGTTCCCATGGCAATTGTGAGTTTACATCCAGAGAAATTGACTGTTAAACCAGAACTTGACTTTTATTCAAAGCCCCAGCAAGCTGTCCTTTTGCTGAACATTTTTTATAAGTTTGTTTACTTTTCCATTTTACATCTTGATCATAGCCCCCTCCCCCAGCCACTCCCTGGGCGCTACAATCTTTAATGCTCCATTAAAGGCGTGCTGCTTTTATTTTGGAGTAGAATTTGGTTAAAATGAAGAAATGGCTGAATTGTTTGGTTTCGTGTTTGAACCTTCGTAATGCTTTGTGGGCAGTGATTTTTAGCTATTTTATTTGGGTTTTATATATCTATAGCCGTTCTCTACCCCAACCCCTTCCAATACCCCAACACCGGTAAGACAGACAGAAGGTTAGGGGAGGGAAGGGCACAAGTCTGCTTAGATTACTTCCTGCTGACTAGGGTCATCAGGTTCCTTGCAGCAAGTTCAATCATCTTTCTTAGGATATTTCCAGCTTAGGCTTCTCCTCAAACCACAACAAGGGCAACCAGGAGCAACGGGGGGGGGGGGGGGGGGGGGGGGGGGGGGGGGGGAGCAGCCGCCTTCTTCAGAGCATCCCTACCCATCTCTGGGCTCTGGCATTCATAAACTCTCAACAGTCCCCAGAATTCCAAACGTAAAATATCCTCTGCTGGCAAAAATCACACTCTTGCTAGAGCACAAGAAAGACAATCATAGTTAACAGCTGTGGACATTCTGAATGATTGCCATATCCCACACCAGGGCTAAAACAAAAATATATTCATATAACATAACTGGATTTTTACAAAACCAAAATTATCACTACAGTGTTTATGTCATGATTTAAAATCATGGTTAAAATCACATAAACACACTGAAAGCATGAACTTAATTTCTTTTCATGCAGAAACAAATTCTTCTACTTGTATTTTTAGGAATGTCTTTATCTTAATAACATTTATGAAATGGATGCTACTATGTCTGAGGTGTACTGATGTACTTGGACAGAAAAGTGATAAATACATGATAGAGTTAGATATTGTTAGTGGATGAATGATGGATATCCAATAATCAAAATATCATATCAAGTTATCTCAAGTCAGGGACTACTCCCTATTTCTCTTTGGAAGAATTTGGCCTTTCTCCTGATTGTCATTTCCCATGGTGTTTCTCATACAGTTCTTTTGTTTGAAAAACTTTTCCAGGGAACCCTCAAACATTCTCCCCAGATAGGGAACTCAACAAAGCAAAGTAACAATTACATCAGGGTCAAACTTGGTGAGCAGGTCAGTTTTTATTGTGGTTACTGACAGGAGTTTGGGTGAGCTGATCCTTACAGTAACAGGGGTGACTCTGGAAAGAACAGACTCAACAACTCCAAAACAGGTGACAACTGAACAGCTACTTCCTGGAGTCCTCCAAACTTCTTATTGGCAATTCAATGGTTCCTAGATATAGCCTCTCTCCAGTCTCCTGTCTCCTCCTTCTCAGTTTACTACTTCTCTGTAACACTGGTGAGGCTCAGCCAGGAATCTCCCAAATGTCAGCTTTCTCAGACATGTTCCCTATGTATACCTCATGCATCTCATGGGACTCCTTCCTGGGGAAAATGTTTCTATTCAGAAGAAATTGTGAAGCGATATGTTTACTATTCCCTCTGCAGATTCTGCTAGCCATTCTTTGCTGCCTGTTGTGCATTCATTCAAACACCACCACACTTTGCATCTATGGAGTTTATTTCGTTGATTCCTTTCTTACTCTAAAGTTGAAACTTCAGTTGACTACCAAAAAAAAAGAAAAATTCTTCCACTTCTTATAACTGATTCAAAATTTCATACATAGCCTGAGTGACTCTCATTGGATTTGAGTTGTGTGACAAAATTAACCTGTAGTGTTTCGTGACAATGTGGCTTTAAATTTCTACCATATTCCAATGCTGTGTTGATGCTAGTTCCTAGAAGTACAGTTTGCTCTTCAAATCAAACTCCTGGTCACTGGTCTGCTTTGTTTTCTCAGTATCAATTTTTCCTTTGTTGTTGTTGTTGTTGCTGTTTACTTTATTCTAATTGATATTATTATAGTTGTTGTTTTACTTTATTCTAAACATCATCTTCCTGTGTCCCTCTAGTGTTAAAAATCTAATAATATATTTCAGTCTCTTGGCTGACACACTTGTACCTTTTCTTCATCATTATCGTTTTTCTTGGTCGGTTCTGCCTACATAGAAATCTAACTTTAATCTATGACTCTTCATTAGAGGTATGTTTCCTTCAATTAGACCTTACTGATATGTCCTAAAGCCAGCTATCCTGAGAGGCACCTGTTTTACTATTTTCCAACTAGTACTCTACATGAGAATCCAGTTCCCTTGCAGGAGTCAGGACCAAGTGAATTCTAAGTTCTTCCAGTGCAAAATTCAAAATTCAATTCATCTCATTCCTCTTCATCTTACCTTGATGTTCTTCAGGATACTCCATAGCCTCAAGAAATCTGATGTAGGTGTGAGTTTGTGTGTGTGCACATATATCTGCCTGTGAATATATGTGCAAGCTTAATAATTTTTAAGAAAGTCACTCAGGAATGATTAAGTTTTCTGCTTTTGTTTGCTTTAACTCCTTGAGTTTATTGGCACTGCCTCTGTACTTGGAACAGCTTAATGTTCTTCTGTAATTGTTAAATTAAATCATATTTTAATGGTTTCAACCACGGTATCTTCTTCTGTTTGTTTACATTATTAATGTCAGTCTTCAAAGTCATCTGGGGATGTTAATTACAGTTTAATTATGCAGATTGGACCACCCATGCAATTGTTTATTTCTCCAAACTTATCCCTTTGCTACCGTAAAAATGGGAGCCAACCTATTCTGATGCCAGATAAAAGGACTGCTTAGCATCGTGTGGGGTTATCATGGTGGATGAAAGAAAGCCACTAGATGTGTTATAGCTCAATTCAAATTGCAGAGCCAATGGTTTGCACTTTCTATTGCTCTTGGAATTGAGCTGAACCAACAGTACAGCACATGTGTGATTCTGCCTGAGATTTTATTCTGAATAAAATCGGGAAAGAATAAACCTTCCATTTCTGAAAGTTTAAAGAAAAGGTTTTTTACTAAAACACACACACACAGATAGATAGATGATAGACAGACAGACAGACAGACAGACAGACAGAGAGATAGATGTTCACAATCCAGTGCTCAATATAATCTTCTTTACTTGAACTCTTTGCATTTCCTTCTTAAAATTCGATGCCTATACATTTATCATCATCATATGTGTCTGAACTTTTATATTTTCCCCCAGTTGTAACTTACCAAATAATCACATTATTTCTATCTCTACTTGTAGCCTAATGATTCATTATTTTTCCTCTGGAATAGATCTTTTCATACCCTTTGTCCACCAATATCATTCACCTTATTGCTCCAAGAATAAATGACTTCCAGGAAATAAAGGAGAGGATGGTTATTTACTATGTTCAGTTAAAAGTATAATGTAGAAATAATTAATTAAATTATGTTGGGAGCCATTTGTGGAAAGAATTAATTAAATTATCAACCACTATTTATATTACATTTAAGTGGTTGACAGTGTTGATCCTTAGCCTGCCATTATAAATGAGTACACAGAGACCTGAAAGATTTTAGCAAGCCTTGGCCTGGATTGTGAAATCTTAGCACATCTACGCTAGCTCTTAATTCTATCCCCCAAATATGACTTCATATATATTTACATCCCCTGGGCTGTTATTCCCCATGCTGTGCCAATGTTCCAGGCCACGTGGAGTGGAATGATCTTTCATCTACCCAATCATGTGTCTCCTTCTTCCTCTTGGCTTCTCTCTTCTTCCATTGGAGGCTTCTTCTACCCATCAACCTCTCTGCTTCCAAAGTCCATGCACCTTAGTCCCCTACCTCTGACTTTGCCCAATCTCAGGTCTCAACATTTATTTAGCCAATCAGATTCAAGCAAGGTAACAGCACTATTTGATGTACAGCAAGCAAGCTTCTGGGACCAGATTAATTAACATTTAGAATGCATACCATCACCCCATCAGTATAAAGTTGTAAATTTTATAGGATATAATAAAATAAATCTACCTACTTGGTAGGAACCAAACAAAACAAACAGACCAAAAAGAATAAATGGCACTTCCTGAGAATCAGCCCTGGACCCCCCTTCTTAAACCTTCACAGGTTTTTAGGTGATTTTTGTTTGTTTTTTAGTTTTGGGAGCAGGACCTTGCTGTGAATTGCAGGAATTCCCTTGCCTCAGTAACCTCTGCTTAAATGAGCATGATAATTTTGCTTTGGCTTAGCTTTCTTTGTTTTTCTGTTTTATTTTGCTATTGCTGAGGGGTTAACCCAGGACCTTCTGCATTTTAAGCACACAGTCCCTACTGCCCTTAATCTTATGCTTTAGCTGTTTATTTTTCCCAAGAATCTAATTTTCCTCAAAATACATCATAATTTGTGATAAACTTTTTGACTGTCTGTCTTCACTTACATTATATATTTTCCATCCTACACCAAAAATCCCATGACAACAAATTCTTTTGTTCTGGGACCTCTGGTGACAAAAGGGAAGCATTACTCAAAACAGAGAGATGACTGGGCTAAGCCAAAAGGTGGGGGAATAGTGACTTAGGTAAAGACTGGATGAGAAAATGGGAGGAGTGACTGTCACTCTAATAAGCCATTGAATCATAAACCCCAAAGCACCATCTCCAGGGCAAGCTTATAATAGATATCCTCTACTGGGCATGCCCACTACTGTCTCAGATTTCGCCCCTTAGAAAGCATAATTTTGCAGCTCCCTTCTCTTTTCATCCCCCTCTCTGTCAGGCAGCCTCTCTATCCCTCTCAGTATCTAACCCCCATCTCCAATAGACCGCTATGATTTCTCCTTCCAACATCAATTATGAAGTTGTTATTCTCTTTCTTACCCTTATAATTCACATTTTTTAAACCCTTGAAGCAATGGTGCTGCAAAGAGATCTCCTGGTGGCTCAAAAGACAGATATTCAGCAAGTTCTACCCATACAGCCCAGAGCAACAGCTCCATTTAATGACATAGCTGGTACTTCTCTAAATGAGGTTTGGCACCCACCCTGATATCCCAGTTCTGGGATATGGAAACAAGGCTTTACCTGTTACACTACTAATATCGTACTTAATTCCAGTCTTCATCACTTGCAAAATGATGTACAAGTTAGGGGACTTAAGACCTTACAATATTTTCATACAAAGCAATGGTCTGAAAAACAATACAGAAAAAAGATAAAGGCAATCAAATTGTTACTACTGTCAGATAATCACCAAAATTTTAGAAATTTATAGTCCAATGGCATTACTTAGACTCCAGGGAATGCACTTGAGAAATGTTACTTTACTGTTCTCTCTTCAATGAAAACTCTTTCCTGCAGGATAGTAGAACAATGACAATTAATGATCATTAAAAATGTATTAACAATTGTGTATAAACTCACAATTCAGAAATAATTAATAATAATTTCTATAATGTGACAACAAAAGGCAGGTAATTCAACTTCAACAAGGGTCAAAGGTCAAGTTAAAACAGCTTTATTCTAATATAAGAAAAAGTTGAATCATCACAAGGATGATCAACATATGTCCCTTGACAAGCCAAGTAGACTGACAGGTTAGAGAAGGATTGAGAGAACTGAAGAGGTCAAGGACACCACAAGATGACTTACATATCCAATTAACCTGGTCTTGATGTGGCTCATAGAGACTGAACCACCAACCAAAGAACATAAATGAACTAGCCCTAACTGGGCCCCTATACATATGAAGCTGATAGGCTGCTTGGTCGCCAAGTGGGTTCCCTAACAATTGGAACAGGGGCTGTCTATGACTTGGACTCTGTTGAACCTCTCTGGATTCTGTTTCCCTAGCAGGGCTTCCTTGTCATGCCCAAGTGAAAGAGGAGGCACTTAGTCCTGATTCAATTTGATGTGCCAGAGTGGGTTGGTACTGGGTAGTGGGCTATGGTGGAAGTGGCAGGTGGGTTGGACTGGACGGGAAGAGGGAGGGAGGTTGCAATCAGGGTGTAAAACAAACAAACAAATTAATTAATTAATTAATGGGAATAAAGAATCCCTATTGTGCTTTATATGAGAGTCTAATATTAGTGTTCTCAATTTTATTATGTGATTCCATCAAGTGGAATCTCAATAAGAGCTGATGAATCATATGCCAAGAAGTAGGTGTAGAAATAGAAATCTTAGAAAGTGTCTGCTACATTTTAGATGGGTGTTAAGAAGTGGTCTCCGGAATAGACTACACATATAGAGGTGGAGGTAAGCTCCAATGCATTGCTTTACAAGAACATTGGACATGAGAAACCATTGAAGAATTTATCAAGGCAATATTGAGACAGACATGAAGACAGTATGTGGATAATTTGTGTATAAGTGACTAAACAATATGATACCTTCCTTATCCTTTACCCAAATCAATATATATAATTAAAATTATTTTCTACAATAAATGCCAGGCCATGATAAAATTAAAAAAAATACTACTAAAAGAAATGCAGAGAAATTTTTTCAGGTACTGCTCTTGGAGAGGATATAACCCAGAACCCACATCAGATAGCTCACAAGTGTTGCAACTCCAGCACCAGGGAATATCCAGCCCTCAGGTTTCTGTGGGCACAAGGACTCATATGCACATGCCCACACATAGACTCACACACATACACATAATTAAAAAGTCGATCTTAAAAAAATACAGTAAGATAATAAATTTTGCCAAAATTTTAGAGCAAAGCACTATTTAAATTCACCTATTAAAATCCCCACACTACAATTACTTTAAAAATAAAGGTGTCAACCAGCTCCATTCTAATGATTTTAATATTCTCAAAATGTAGCAAGAGGTTTTATTATTTTTTGCATTATACTAATTATACATTCTAATTTATTTTACTATACTCAGTACCTCTACCTCCCTTCCAACACTTGTTCCTCCCAGCTCCCCAACATTAGGTGGGAGAGAAAGAAGGTTAAAGGGAGAAGGGATGTAGGTCTCTTTAGGCTACTTCCTGCTGATTAGGGTTGTTTGGTTCTTTGGGGGTAAAACCAGTCTCAATAGAAGTCTAGCAAACCAGGCGACAGCAGCAGGAAGAACAAGCAGAGTTTGGGGGAGCACCCACAGCTGGGTGAGGGGCAACCTCTTTCTTCTTTGAAGCCCTTTCACTTTGCAGACACTTTTTTTCCTACTTCTTTGTAGAGCTCCTCTTTCTCTTACTTCTTTGTAGAGCCCTTTCTCCTACTTCTTTGTAGAGCCTCCTTCTCCTCAGGACTCTGGCTTTTTATTCCTGTCTCCCAAGTCCTTAGAGTTAAACTTGCTCAGCTGGCTAAGCCACACCCCTGCTAGCTCATGAGACAGTTAACACCTTATACCTGTGTCTTAAGCAGCCTCACACCTGGGATTAAACAAAAACATTCTCATAATTGGTTATTTTAATAAACTCATACCACATCAAAATCATATATTATGAAATTGTGCCAATAACCTAGACTCTTGTTATAGCAATTTGCCTAATATTTAGTTTTGTAACAGAATATTTTTATTTATAAATACTTATTTTTATTAGTACTTAAGAAACACTATGAAATACCTAAGTCCTATAACCTAAAACCTATATCCTAAAACCTACAATTTTTCTACCCCCTAATACCTAAGAACACTCTAATACCTATCTGAAAACATTTATCTAACACTACTTACAGTTTCTTAAAAGGCTATTAATATTCTTAGCCTAGGTTCATGCAGGGTAACTTGGTTCACAGCCAGTCCCATCCGGCCGTCCTTTTCACAGCTTAGTGTCCATTTGGGCCTAACTTTGCCAGACCAGTTTACTTCAACCACCAAACTGTAGCCAGTTTATAGAGTCAGTTTGTTCCAACCTGAGGCCGGCTTTTTCCATCAGTTGAGAATAGCCTCCATGGTCTTCTTGGCCCAGGCAAACTTCACAGCCCAAAGCCTCTCCAAGCAACTTCCAAACTTCACTTGCCTCTTTCACTGTTTGGCTCTCTGGGGCCCCAAGACAGATGCCTTCGAGGAACTCTCTCTCAGAAGGTTTTACTCCATGCATTTGCCTTGGGCTATCACAGTCTAAGTTCTCTAAATGGCGTGCCTTGCTGTGCAATTCTCCAGCTTGACTTCTCTGTCGGTGAGGGCAGGAGAAAGAGAGAGACTGCACGAAGTTCCCTGGCTTATATTTTGCATTATCTAGTGGTCATTGGTGGTTTCGGGGTTCTACAAGATTTCTTGTGATGTCTAGCAGTCTCATTGCTTCACATCCGCATGGCTTGTGTGGTTTCTTAGCTACGCCTCTTGATCCAACCACAACTTGACTTTGTCCATTTCAGCAGGTTGAATGAACGTCAAGCTCCTTCTTATGTGCTGCCAGATGCTAATCTGAACTGCCTACTAATTTCACTAACGAGACCTAACTTCTACCACATAGTCTCTTTCCACTTTTCTTTTTCTTCTTGTCCTCCTTCTCCTCTTCCTCTTTCTTCTTCTTTTTGAGATAATGTCTTTCTGTGTAGTCCTGGTTGTCGTGGAACTTTCTACGTATATCAGGATGGCCTTGAATTTACAGATTCCTTTCCATCTACCTCCTGATTGCTGAGATTACAGCATGTTTCCCCAATCCAAGCTGGTAAGTACAGTTACATTCTTATAAATACTGTAGAGTGCTCCTTCATTTCTCCCATCACAAATGTAAAATATAATGATTATTTTCTGTATGAGAGTAGAATTATTTTCCCTCTCACATTTACTTGTGCATACATGTAAAATGTTATCATTAAAGATATTTCTCAAGAGTTATATATTTTCTTTGAAATGAAAACACAACATTTAAGGCATTATATCTAAACATGAAGCCAACAGAAAACTTAACTTCTCTTGTGAGTTTCATAGCAAGCATTAGAATATCTCATGACTATACCTTATCATAATTGTACCTTTCCACATCATTACTATGAACACTGAGTATCACTTATAGACATTTAATAACAAACATACATTATATGATCCACATGCTTCCAGTTACAATGCCATTCTCAGCGAGAAAGGAAATGCTCTCTCTGAATGATAATTCTTCCTTGATTGAGCCTTTCTTGGAAACTGGACAAATACTTTAAGAATGTGTGATGGCACATACAATAGAGCTCTGTCATACAAGTATGACTCAGAGCCTGATAATCTCTGAAAACTGCTCTGGATACTTGTGTTCTCATTAGGATCAGAGTTATTTTTATAATTTCCTACAGGAAAAATTAAGACAGCACAAGGTTCAAAAGGAAGGCCAAGAATAAAAGACGGGGAGGTTATTTTTTGAGTTAAGTCCTGCAAACTTGTCTCTCTGGCACCACGCTATTTTAAGGATCAGATTATTATGGTAGAGAATGAGACCATATTAAACTACGAATATGATGCTGAAAATAACTTGCCATATGTTAAAGTTATTTCACAGAAATATTCCGAACTATATAGTTAGGAAAATAAACATCAAAAAACTAAGCATCTAAATTTTGAAGTATAGTTGTTCTCTTGAGAAAAATAATTAGAAAGAAATGCATAAGCTTGTTAATTAAGAATAATATCCTAAGTAATTAAGGCTTTGCATCCCTAAAGACTTACCAAGCACAAGTCAATTAAGTCTAAGGCAGGCAAGTAGTTCTTAAACTGGTCTGCAAATGAGACCACACAGGGGGTGTTTGTCACAGCTAGTATGAGCAGATAACTAGTCTGATATCAATACTTCATATTCAAAAACTGATTTTAGGACTGGGAGTGAACCCATGTTCATGAAATTCTTCATATAACTGCATTCAGTTGTCTATTCCTTGTACTCCTTAGAAAATGATACAGGCTCAAAGTAGGAAGAGACATACTGTTCCAAATAACAATAAGAATGGAAGTTGAGCTGTGTGTCACTTCCTGAATTTCCCCTAACTGGTCTTTATCTTGGTAGCCTATCTCATTTCTGGTCCCAAATAGGAACAAAATTCAAATTTTATTTATAGTTTTATTCAGCTAAAATTAAATCAAAAGAAAGGTCGAGTTACCTGTGGTGCCTGATGTATTGTTCTGGCTTTAAGTTGTAATCACAAACTTCCCCTCAAAGGGCATTGTAGTATTCTCCTTAACAGCTTTTTCTCTGAAGAGAACTTTAGTGTGGATATAAGAAAGGACATTTTAGGATGGTTTAGATGGGGTATGTTACATTGTAATGTCAGGTAGTCTATTAAAATGGAAACAAATTGAACTAAAAATGTCTTTGAAACAGATTGAGCAAAGTTATTACTAATGGCAAATAATAGCACATTGTGGTCTCTTCACCAAAATGAAAAGGAATGATAAGATTCTGAAGAAGAAAATAAGGTTTTTGACTAATTTGATCAATGCACATTGTCTCCTTTTATTACAAAAACTGGTTATATACTTTTTTATCACTTCAGCCTTACATCTCCTTTCATTTTCTGTATTGTTGTAGATTTATATACCTTTTACATCAATCCAAACCCGCAGTAAGCATGGCCTGAAATTTAGAGAACATTAAATGATAAGGAGCATCAACATTATAGAAGAAGGTCTTTTTGGCTTCTTACTAGGGAATTATTTAGTTGTGCCAATGAAATAACAGCAAACCAAATAGCATATTAATTATAATTTGTGACTCTATGTTCAGATGTAAGTATTTCCCAGGAACACTGGGAAAAGACACAACTTTTAAATATGGAGTACAAGAATGCAGTTGATGAAGTTTAAGTAGACAAAATATTAGAATAAAAGTGGTGATATCATCAGAAATAGTAAAATTTGGAAAAGTGAATTATTTGAAAGTAAAATAAAACTTGTCCAATTTCAATCTACTGAGCTCAAGATAATAGAGAGAATTTCACTGAAATATCATATAGGTAGTTGGAAATACAAAACCAGAATTCCTTGAATTTAAATGCCAAGGAACAGACGTAAACTCTTGAAAACAGATGTAGTGTATCTCTCTGCACATTCCTGTTGCAGGAGATTATAGACAGAGTGTAGGACTAGTCAAAATTTTGAATGACTGACAGCTCATAAATCCATGACAAACCCTAGAAGTGTAATAGATAAATGAGCTCAGTGACATCAAGAAACCAAAGACATCCACAAGTAAGAACTTTTTCAACACATCTATTGAGCTTGAAGCAGATTCAAGACTAGAAGGTTTAAGAGGAGCCTCCCCTGAATTTTATGGTTTTGATAAGATTAGTGGAGACCAAAGTTAGGAGTGCAGGGGTGATACATTTGGCAGAAAAACTTCAGTAGAAATAAATAAATAATATGAAATAAATTGACGAAAAAAATAACATTATGGGATGAAGGCATAACCAAGGGAGGGTTGGTGTTTTTAAAAGTGCTTTTGGTGTGAAGGAGACCTGACTATCTAAAGTGTGGTATCATTGAGTGCTGATCACTAAAATTTAAAAACACTGGGGATAAATACATGCTACGAGACAGCTTACCCTAATAGCTCTTAATCTGCTTAAATATGAAACCCATCAGCAACAAAAGGAATTATCTCTTTCTCCTCCATGAGATTTCATTACCTCAGAGCAAAAGTTTGCAGAATTTCAGGACTCCCATAGAGATTTTGTCACAGACTGCTGCTAACTGTCCTCCGTTTTACTTCTAAAGAGAATCATTTACAAGCTATTGCCTGGATTCTGGGCCCATTCATCCCTCAACTAACTATCAAAAGCTGCATCTCCCGTTTCCTTCCAGGGTATGAAAAAGTGAATAACTCCCTGGTCTCCCACTGCAGTCTCCTCAGAGCTTTCCAGAGCAATCCAACAAATTTGTATTCTATGAGGCATTTTTCAGTCTGTCCACTTGCAGTTCATGCTAGGCAGCTGTTGGAGAAGAAAAGATGAAGGGAAGTGTTCTCACCTAACAACTGTTCTCAGCTTAGAGAATCCCCCAACTTCTTGACAAGACAGAAGGAAACCACCTTCAAGACAGAGGGGAGCCTACAGGGCAAAGGAAAATGACCTAGTTAATGACCATATGTGAAATGAATTTTCCTTCACAAGAAGCTTTCTTCTCTGCTTCCTGCCTCACAGAGATGGGAACAACTTTCAGCAGCCAGGCAATTAATTACTTATCACTACTTCTGCACTCTGATCTATCCTGGGCACATGCTGTGCCCATGCTGAGCTGTTCCCCAAAGCGCCCCTCTATAGAGATTTTAATTAGCAACCTCACTCTGCTTATCTTTTCTTTTTTTATTATTATTAATGCACTTTTTTATTTTTTTATTTTTTTTAATTTAGAAATGACTTTATTTTTTTTTTCAAGTTACATCTCAGTCGCAAACCCTTCCCTATTCCCCCTTCCTGTCCCACCCTTCCACCCTCTTCCCCCCCCCCAACAGCTTCTCTTTTCATTCCAACAAATGGTTCTTTCTCTTATAACAGTAAATTCTAAACAAAACAGCAGAATTAAATATGCCACATTTATGAGAGTTAAATGGCCCAGTATACCTTCCCAATGTCCAGTTCATATATATTTGGCCCCTGACTTTAACCTTCTACCTTCTAACCATCTCCATGAGTTTAAAGTTCTATAACTGACTTAGTTTTCATACTAACTTGCATCACTATTATAACCATCTTCTTAGATCTAGAACGCCCTCTTGATTCCTAAACAACTCAAAATGTAGCTATGAGACTCAAGCTGTCTATTCTTCAATCACCTCAGAGAGCTGAGAAGGATAAATATATCTGATTATATAGGAAGTGCAGGGCCTGCAGCTTCCAATACTAAGAAATGACAAACCAGTGACTACCTGGACAGTTCCCATTTTCTCTCCATACATTCCAGCATCAGTCTTCAGCCTTTTGGTCCTGTTTCTCTGACAGACATTTATTGTAGAGCAGGGATTGTGAAGGACTAACCTACCCTGTCTTGGCAGAGCTAGGCTGTCGACTTCCCTGCTACCAAGTTTTGGGTTAAACTGTGTTTTCCCACCATGTTTCTGCTTCTGCTATTTCTAAAAACTGTCATGAGCCTTTTAGACTGAATCATATCTTAGTCATCTGTGATTTTGTTTTTGACAGGTTAAAAAAAAAAACAGTGCATGGCAGTTTACAACAGACCACAACAGTCAATTTCTACTAAGTAAGGGAAAATGACAGAAGACATAAGGTTGAAGTGATTAAACAAAAAAGTATATGACTAGTTTTCTTAATGGAAGGAGAAATGAAAGGTACAGTGGCCAAATTAGTGAAGAATCTTATTTTCTTCTTCAGACTTTTATCATGCTTTTTCATTTTGATGAAGAGAACACAATGTGCTATTTTTGCATTTGTTAATAACTTTGCTCACATAAGTTCAAGTATATATGTGATGATTATTTAACAGAATTAAGTACAGGTGTAAAAGTCAGATTGCTGGTGGTTAACTCTAACAGTCTTTAACTTAAATATAAAGGAAGCTTTCTAATTTACTGATTCAGGGAAAAGCAAATTAAAAAAGAGGCAATGGTATAGGGTAGGGATATATGATATCCATTTAGAGTACTGGGTTTGGTGCAGAAACAGAGAGATAGAAATTAAACTATCAGCAAGAACATATAAGAAACTTTATAATATTTGATCAAATACTGCCACTATCGGTCTATCCCATTGAACAGAGAATAAAATTATTGAATTTGGATGAATATCATTCATATATTTAGTAACTAAGTAATTAGTAATACTGCACTCTTAAAAATGTTTATAGAAAGAAGATGTAGTTAATGTTCTATTGTAATAGAACAAGGAAGTAGTGGTTCACAGAGAAATGACTGATTAGACTTTTCACAATAGTCTATTGTCTTTATTAATATCACTATAGCATTCAATCATATGCACATAGTCCATTAATGAGCTGACATTTTAAAGTAAATGCTTTTAATTTAAGCACATAATTTAAAACAAATAATTGTTTGTAGATTCTTTGGCACACAGTGAGACTATATCTCAAATGATTAATATCTTTTGGTAGAAATATAAAAAGTTCCAAATCCCTTGACTATTTTATCTAGCTATTTTCATATTCTATTGTAAATAGTATGCTACCTACATTTATCTAAATAAAGTTTCCTTTTGAGGAAGTAAGTATTTAATGAAGTTTTTTTGCAGGAAGAGTAAAGTACAAAGATATGCTTAATGTATTATAGTAGTTATAATAGTATTGTTAAATTAATAACTTCCATGTATATAATTTACCTTCTTGCTCATGATTGCTCTTCAAACAGAGCATATTTGAGCATATATATATATATATATATATATATATATGCATCACAAGACCAAAATTTTACCTGTGTTATCCGTAGCAGTAATCTCAGGACCTTTACAATGCATGGAATATGAGGTACTCAATAAAGCATCTCAATAAATCAATGAGTTAATAAGTTAGCGTATAACAAAAAGAAAAGTGTAAGCAAGACAAAATCATGGTGCTGCTTAGATTTTTGTCAAATTGACACGTTAGGGTTGTCTGGGAAGAGAGAACCTTGGTTGAGAAAATGCCTCCATAAGATTGGCCTATAGAGTGTTCTTGATGAATGATTGACATGGAAGGGTACATCCCCTTGGGGGTGGTATCAACCTTGGACAGGTGGTTCTGGGTTGCATAAAGAAAGGAATCTGAAAGAACTGTGAAGACCAAGTCAGTAAGCTGTGTTCCCCCAGTCTGTGCCACAGATCCTGCCTGGGGGTTTCTACTTGTTTGAGTCCCTGGTGTGGCTTCCATCAAGCATGAGTAAGACATGTCAGCCAAATGAACCCTTTCCTTCCAATGTTGTTTTTGGTAATAGTGTTTACTAAAGCAATAGAAATCAAACTAAAACAGTTCATTATTACAAAAAACTTTAAAATATGTATACCATGCTTATTTTATTAGTTTTTCTTTATTTTTCTTTACTATTCTTTTTTAGCTTTGTGCAATTAAAATTGGGAAGGCATAAAGTTAGTATGTATGTTTAAGGGATCATAAATATATTACTCAAATTCTACTAGAAATATTAATGTTCCTTTAGATAAAATTAACTTTTTGACCAAAGTCTAGAAAAATAAAACAGAAATTTTTAATTCAATGAGTAAAAACTTATCTGTGTATAAACAAACAAAAAGAAAATAAGCAAAATAATCCCAGCATCGTTCTCCTGCAATTTCCGCTTCTTTCCAGGTGCCTAGCTTATGTGAGCAGAGAAGTGTTTTACAAACCGTGTCAGATCACATGCTTAATTTTAGAGGACTTAATACAGATAATCAAAGAAATCACATACACTTCTAAGTTTGGTCTTAAATGTTTCCTACTTACACTGGTGCTAACCTGATACACTGTCCCTCTCTGAGAGTACTCCATAGTTATTAAGGAGGCCTCTGATATTTTGAGGTTAGGGAAAATAAAATGCCTTGTCACTTCATTGAAAGCAGATCACAAGTCCCAGAGGGCAGGATAAATTCCAAATCAAATAATGGCATTTTGCTGTACCTACCAATTCTTCTTTTTTTTTTTTTTAAATATTTTTTTCTTCAAGTTACATCTCAATCACAAACCCCTCCCTATTCCCCCTTCCTATCCCTCTCTTCCACCCTCTTCCCCCCAGCAGTTTCCCCTTTCAGTCCAACAGATGGTTCCTTCCCTTATAACAGTAAATACTATACAAAACAACAGATATAAATATGCCACATTTATGAGAGTTAAATGGCCCAGTATACCTTCCCAATGTCCAGTTTATACATATGTGGCCCCTGACTTTAACATTCTACTATCTAACCATCTCCATGAGTTTAAAGCTCTATATCTGACTCAACATTCATACTAACTTGAAACACAATTGTAAGAGTATCTTCTTAGATCTATAACACCCTCTTGATTCCTAAACAACTCAAAATTTAACTATGAGACTCTAGCTGTCTATTCTTCAACCACCTCAGAGACCTGAGAGGGATAAATATATCTGTTTATATAGGAAGTGCAGGGCCTGCAGCTTCCAAAACTAAGAAAGGACATACCAATGACTGCCTGGACAGTTCCCATTTTCTCTCCATACATTCCTGCATCAGTCTTCAGCCTTTGGGTCCTGTTTCTCTAACAGACATTTGTTGTAGAGCAGGGATTATGAAGGACTTACCTACCCTGTCTTGGCAGAGCTAGGCTGTCGACTTCCCTGCTACCAAGTTTTGTCCTTTTTGGACAGCAGTCTGTCTGCAGTTGGAGCAAGGGGTTTTTTCATGCCAAGAGATAGGCTTGCCACTAATTCAACCATCTCACACTGGAGATTCTTTGATGCTTATCTTCTACTTGGAGTAGAATAGGGGGTGCTGTCAGGAGCTGATATGTCTCGATATCAAAAAAAAAGAAAATCTTAATTTAAGATAACATCTTTGAATGCCATATTCTGCAGATCTCTTGGGGTTTTTGAAGATGCCCTATCCATCTCCAAAAACAAACAAAAAAAAAGAGGGTAATTGTCCCAGGGTTGGGATTGGGGCAGGGCTCTGTTCTTATCTTTCCAGGAGAATCGAAGCATCCATTCGGGGAGCCCGGGGACGGCTGGACAGCGAAAACCTCAGCAGAGAGCAGAATCAGGCACCAAGGAGGACGAGTGACCCAGTTGATTCAGCCTGGCAGACTTCCTCAATAGCTGTCTCCATCGGGGGCCTGCAACCAAGGCAATCCAATGTCGCTGGGACCATTCAGCTCTACACAATGCCCCGGCCGGAACCTCAGTGAAGCCTGTAAGATCAGCTTCTGCCTACAAACTTCTTAGGTCATCTAAACAGCTGAGAACAGAAGGACTGAACATAAAAGGATTGTACTAACATTTTTAACCATTTTTTCCATTTTGGTTCGGGCCCCAAACAGGTTTACTAGGACCCAAATCAGCAGGAAGTCACTTTAAGAGAGCGATGTCCCATGCCCAGAGGGTGGGGAGGGTGTTTCTCTGCCCTTCTTTTTGGTTATTTGAAGGATAACTGAAAACTCTGATATTTAGGGGAAGAGATTACAAGCTGATAAATGGTCCTGTTTAATGGGTTTTGGAGGTTAGACCCAGGGACTTCCTACTTTTCCTTTTCTGTATCCTTTTTCCTCTCCTATGTAGGGGTGCATAGGCTTGAGAAAAATGAGACATAGACATAGCACAGGAAGGTCCAAGAAGGGGCAGATTATTGAATATGCCCTTATACCTTTGTATATTGATACAAAATTAGTATATTTGGCTAAAGTGGTATTGACCATTGTTTATTGTGCAAAAATAAGATTGTATTGGATTACATCAGTATTGATCTTTGTATATTGATACAAAATTAAGATTACAGTTGGCCACAATGGTATTGACCCTTGCATATGGACGTAATATTAAGATTGTATTGGGCTACATAGGCATTGATCTTTGTATATTGATACATAATTAAGAGTATATTTAACCACAATTGAATAGATCTTTGTATATTGATACAAAATTAAAGGTAACGCTTCCTAATGGTATCATACCTAGAGATACTTAAAAATAAAATGTGAAGCTCTGGCCTCTTGATACCAACTGTCTAAAACTGTCTAGGATAGTTAAGTAAAACAAACTCCTAGTCATGCAAACATGTCACTTTGTTAGCTACTATGACAGTCTATCACAGATATTCTCTAAACTACTCAGTAATCAAGTTGTTAAGAGACAAGCAACATTTGCTTATCCAATTCTTCTTTTACTGAAGACAAAAATAATTGTTTCGTCCAAGTCTCATAGATTGTACAAGGCAATAATATGCATTCAGACTTAAGTCGGAGTACAGAGTAGATTCACAGCCTTTTAAGAGAAATAAATACAGAGGCCAATAATAGAGGAGTAATTGCTTTTAGAATCCCCATTAACCATATAGTTAAGGACTAGTATTCAAGAGTCATGAAATGAAAGGGATGCATATGATTAAGAAGTTTCCAAAAGAGCATCTTATATCAAGAAAAGGTGTTAAGAGCTTTTATTCAAAGTAATTCTTCCACTGACTAAAGGGAATTTGGCCTGAGTAATGTGTTTGTGACGTGAATGTTAGTAAGAAGGTTGAGGCTGTTTTAGCAGGAGTGACTCCAAGAGAACTACATATTCAAGAAGATGTAACTGAAACCAACCAGTTACAGTAGGTAGTCTGACGAAAAGGAGGTTGCTAGCTGACCAGGAAGAGGTTGCTTTTCTTTGCCATGATCTCAACTTGCTTTATTTCATTCCTAGTCCTGTGATAGATTCTAGGGAGAGGTTCAAATATCTCTTCTGGTGAAGAAAACGAGCCCAGAGCTAAGTGAAAATGAATGACCACAAACCACACAGCTATGCTGTGCACTGTCTGCCCAGAAGCTACCATTTTCTTCACCCCTTCATTTTTTTCCTTTCTTCTTCTCTCCCTCCATTCATCCCTCCTTCCCCTCCTTTCCTCTCTCCCTCCCCTCCTTCCCTCCCTCCCTCCATCCCTTCCATTCTCTCTCTTCTTCCCTTCTCCTTTCTTTATCTTCTGATATTTTGAAGCAAGGTATCACTACATATGTCAGGCTGGCCATAAATACAGTAACTTCCTTCCTTGACCTTTCAAATTCCAGGACGACAGGTATGTGGTATGAACCTGTTTCATTTTCCCTTTATACATTTATCCAATTCCTTAAGAAGAAAATTACACAAAAGGAACCAATAAAAATCTATCTGTATTTATAGAATATATTTACCATATGATCCAGAAACACTAGATTGTGAGACTTTTAAATTAGAATAATAGGATTTTTATCCACATTCACCTTTCACATAAAGGTGCAGCAACCACAGTTGGTTTTAACAATCACTTTCAAGTATTTCACTCAGGAATGAAATCATAGCTCCAGTACAGGGAGGGTTTTAATCCCTAGTGACTCTTTAAACTCCAATGACCTTAAAAATATTAAAAGCAAACAAATACAATCATGAGTTTTTATGTTAAAAATAACTTAAAAATCTCAATGCCCACGTCCTTATCTTAAAAACTATGAAGCCAATAAATAGCAAAAACAGTCTGGCCACCAGCTTTGATATTATTCCTATAAACTCCTGCACTGTGTGTCCTGGACAGATAACTACAATGCTGAAGAATGTTTTATATCTTAAATATTCTAACATAGGCCAAGTTCCTAATCTAACAGTCTAATTGATTGTTTAAAAAATGTTGAGGGGATTCATGCTCTTGAATCCTAGGGTGTGAACAAAGGTCTTACTCACACCTTCCTAGTGGCAGTTACTAATAATCTCTTTGAAGTTAAGTCTCTATGAAAGAGCAATGCAAAAATCCTTTTTATAACTGGAAATGCATCAGACATGCTTCTAAGCAACTCCCCAAACAAATTCCAGTAAATCTCATATTATTTGGCTCACTTTCCCTAAACCTGCTGTGATTTAATTCTGTTTCAAATCCTATCCAAATTACCACTATTGAACTTTTTTGCTTAGCAAATAGCTTTTTGTAAGCTATATTATCAGCACTTATCAAAATTGCATGTGTGAACCTGAAAAAAGATATCATTATAAAACCAATACTCCCCCTAATAATTCAAATATGGTGGAATTTGGTCATATATGTGAAAAGATCATTTCTCCAAGAATAGGGAGACCACTAAGGTAGCAAAACATAGTGAGGGTTTTCATTTTGTGGTTATTTTAATTTGAAGTTCAAAATGAGTTTAGCAGATTAGAATCCCAGACTATAGATATTACCCTTCTTTTATTGTTAAGGAGAAAAATCAGGTTATTGATTTCTTTTCAGAAGCTGCCCTCCTAGGTAATATAACTACAAACTGTGGGCAATCTCTTGCTTCACTTATTTTATTATTAGTGGAAAATAAAGCAGTGATTCAGAGAGAGTTTATTCCTTATGAGCCTCCAGAGCGTTTCTGATGTAAGGCCACATTTGAGAGTTATCACCTTGAATCTGGGGGTGATTTTCCAAATAGTCAGTGACGTTTGCCCATTGGCCTGTGTCTGATCCCTGGTCTTGTTCTTTCAGTCATCCATGTTGATTCATAAGCATTTATACAGACCAGACCCTTAGGATACAGTATAAAACACAAGAGGGGAAACACACAGGCATGCTATGAATGAACACTATGACTAAATCTGCATTCAAGATACTTGTTTGTCATCAGCTATTCATTTTTAAACGACCCTGCATTTGCTCATGATTTTTAAAGACTAGTGTTGTACACACTCAAGAAAAATGAATTTAAGTGAGAGACTTTCATACCTGAATTCCATTGAAGATTTATATGGTAATAATAGCAAATGAAAGGGATTTTGAAGATGGCTAAGTGTGTAAAAACATTTGCTGCCAATCCCTGGAACCTGCACAAGAAGCCAGACATGATAGTTCATATGCTTATAACCCCGGATGCTATAAAGTATGGAGACCTAACAGCTGCTCGGGATGGATGACTGCCAGCATCAGTGCATGTGTGATGTGCACCTTCCAAAACATATGGGCCAGCACACAGTCACACATTGTTATGTCACGAAAACACATCTCCCCTCTCTGTGCTGTTGTACCATGCCTTTCCATTTGTCTTTTATAGACCTGGCCACTCCAAGGTCGCCTTTCTCTATTCCCTCCCCCAATAAACCTCTTACACTAGATCCGTTCATGCCACAGTTTCTCAGAGGCAGACTGTAGCTGTGAAAGGTACCCTAACACCACCTGTATTTTATCCTACCACTGATCATATGGCTAGTAAAAGTCAGTTTCCCTGTTTTTAAAGCATAGATTCTTTTCTCCTATAATATAATCAGAATGAAGTTTCCCCTCTCTTTACACCTCTCAGTTTCTCCCCACTGGAATTGTTTTTTCACTTCAACATAGCCCAATTAGCCTAGAGCAGTTGCCTCTTTCTTCTGCTACCTGAGGTACTATATACATCTCCATTGTCTCTGAGCCAGGACTGAAGGGAACAAATGATCTTGGCTCAGTGACTCCTTACAAGTATTGACACATGTATTGCAATTCATACTTCATCATTATAAATAAGAGGGAGTTTGTTTAAAATTACTGACATTGGTCAATAATAAAAAGAATTAAACCATTCATGTATGTGGTTGTCTGAGGGGACCAGAAGAAGCCATGAGAGAATGTATAAATAATACATGAAGTCCTAAGGAAATGTGTGTCATGGACAATGGAACAGCTGTGTCAAGAACCCAAAGCCTCAAGTCCATGGAAGACTGGAAAACTCTTTTCCACAAGGGTTATGCTCAGATTGACAAAGCCCACTTCTCACTCAAGTAGATATGTTTACAAAGGATTGAACAATGTGTGTAATAAGAATCATCTGCAGCTTCCTCCTACTGGATGTCTACAGCCTGAGACTGTTCACCTACAGATACTTCCTACCAAGAACTGCTAACCCCACCCTATGCCAGACATAATAAACACCTTGGGCTACAGGTTGTTGTATGGTTGGTACCATTCCATCAAAGTGTGCACCACACAACTGATCCCAGATTTCCTATATGTCTGTCTGTGCATCTATCTTTTCTGCATTCCCTGACTGCCCCAGTCAGATTTCCAGACCCAAGCTACTCAGATCTTGGCATGCCAACTTTGCAATAAATAATTTAGTACAACATAAAAAAAGCCATTTTGAATGTACATTAATATATGAGTGGTTCCTAAAACTGCCTGCCTCATTTAATAGACAACCAATTCCTAACTTCCAGTTCAGTTCCTATGAGGCACACAGGGCATCATAAATATCTGTTGTGGGAGAAAAGCCAATGTTTCTTTGAAACTAGGGCTCAGCAATGCCCCTTATTTTTGTGAAGATATATAGAGAAGAACTACACTGCTGGGCCATACTGTCTGTGCTGGAACAACTCAGCTTTTCCACATCACAAGAAACTGACCATAGACAATGTAAGCAAAAGAACTTGTCTGTGTTTGTATAAAGCTTTATTTATAAAAGTAAGCAATCAATGACTTTACCCTAAAAAAGAACACCATTTTTTTTATACTAAAAGCAAAGATTTATTGGAGGTAAGTTTTTTTTTCTTTTCTTTTAAAAAACTTTGCTGGTACCTCTCTGAAAATCATCATGACTTTTCTACTTAGAAATAAAAAAGAAGCCATAACTGAAATAGAAAACAGTATGAAAGTATGTACACTTTCATCCTTTTGATATCAGAAATATTACCTGAGGCACATGAATGGTCTATTGACAGATAACTCATCCAATAGTGGTTTAAGTGCCTCAAAGTGCAGAGAAATGCTTGCTTAATACTTAGTATATTAAAGTAATTTTGACTATCTATCTGAAGATGTAATCTTGTGCATTTGGCTAAAAACATGTGGAAAAGCTCTTAGAGATCTTGTTGAACTGCAGGTTCTAGTAATTCCAATGAGATTTGGACATCAGATACTAGCAAATGCCCACATGGTGATGTACAAACTAATGGCCTAGAAACACACTTTCAATGCCAAGTTATTCTAGCAATTTGAAGGAGATTCTAAGTTCTGAAACTTGAAAATAAACTTCTAGAGTTGAAAATATATTGAAAAATTACACAGGAATATTTCTTGCAGATTTAAAAACACAATTTCTTACCAAATGTTAGTAAATTATATATTTGGTAGTTTATCTCTAAGGTTTATCTGACTTAAAATATTCTTTATGCATCCAAATATTAGAAAAGTGCTTACTATTTTACTACAGTAAAGTTCAGTTATTTAATGAGAGTATTTTATCTATGAGTTAATACTGTAAATTAATCACAATATATTTTAATTTGCATCATGCATATTTTGCAATTGCTCTCATAATAGAAAAAAATGACAGAAATATGTTGAATGCCCCATGTAAGCTGCCTACTTTCTGACATCATATTTTCTATGTACCTCAGTTCTGCATTTTACAGGTATAGGGCCTTTTTTGTAAGAAAGCCAGGATGAGTTTCAAACACCAAAGCTACTGTAAACACTTTTTGTAAGAGAACCTTTTTGTAAGAGAGCCAGGATGGATTTCAGAGACCAAAGTACTGTAAACACTTTTCTCACTACCTCATTTCACTAATATTTGATAGTAAATTATGTAGAGATACCGAGTAGTAATGGTTCTGTACACAGCCTAAGAATCTGTACTGTGGAATCCAATAACCCACATGTAAGTATCCATTTCATCTATTTAATTTCTTCTAAAATCTACCATGGGAAATCCACAATCAAATTCAATAACCCACATGTAAGCATCCATTTCATCTACTTCAACTCTTTTAAAATCTACCATGGGAAATCCACAATCCAATTGGACTGTCTCTGATTGAAGGACACTGGAGGAAATCAGAGGGATGACTTAAAAAGGAAGACTCTAAGAGGGGAGCCAGCAGCCTCAGCTCATGTGAAGAACATAGCCTGGGAGAAAGATCTACCTCCTGCTGGCTGGCATCTTAGCAGCAGCCCTTGCTGGCAGCCTGCACCCTGTGGCCTCCAGGCCATGGTAAAACAGCAGTGCCTTTTTCCACAAGAAGAAAAGGCCTGTGTCTCTACCACAAGCACTTTACCACATGGTCATTTTGGTTGAGAAAACAGGTTTTTTAAAAAAGGGGGGAAAAAAAAGTCCAGAATCACAGATTTTTCCTTGCTTTCTTTTAGAATGACTATTTTTTTAACATTGAATATAGTTTAAGAAAGTAAATTCTTGAGGTGATGGATTTATTCATTCAGGGAAAATAAAAAGCTGGTCAGCTATTTCAAAAAATTTCATAGAGAAGAGTTATCTCAAAAAGATAATAATGGGGCTGGAGAGATGGCTCAGTGGTTAAGAGCACTGCCTAGTGCTCTTCCAAAGGTCCTGTGTTCAATTCCCAGCAACCACATGGTGGCTCACAACCATCCACTATGTGATCTGGTGCCCTCTTCTGGAATGCAGGTGTACATGCAGATAGAGCACTCATATGCATAAAATAAATAAAATAAATCCTTAAAAAAAAAAAAAAGGGCTGGAGAGATGGCTCAGCGGTTAAGAGTACCGGCTGCTCTTCCAGAGGTCATGAGTTCAATTCCCAGCAACCACATGGTGGCTCACAACCATCCATAATGAAATCTGGTGCCCTCTTCTGGCCTGCAGATATACCTGCAGACAGAACACTGTATACATAATAAATAAATCTTTAAAAAAAAAAGATAATAATGACCCTTGAAGAGCATTAGAAATATTTTCATGATAATTCAGTAAGCAAAGATCAAAAGAAACTGACAATGACAGGGTTGAGGGAGGAATTTCTTTAGTAAGGTGCTTCCTAACCACCTTGAAGACCTGAGTCCCATCACCAGAATACTTAACAAAAACCCTGAGCATGGGCAGCCATGTCTGTAGTTCAAGCACTGAGAAAGCTGAGACAAATGGATCCCTCTGGATCACTGGCTAAGCAGTTGAGCCTAATCATGTGAATTTCTAGCTCATGAGAGACCTTGATTCAAAAACGTCAAACAAAGTGAGGGTCCCTGACGACCACACACACACACACACACACACACACACACACACACACACACACACACACACCACATACACACATGGAGTGTACAAAACAAATTGTAAAAAACACAAATTACAGTGATTCAATTGTCCATGTATTGGTGACTCCTTCTTGCAGGTTTAGCAGGATGAACATCAGGAAATACTATTAATATGTTTTCATTTCTAAATAGTTGATGTCTACTTATGTGGGCTGGAGGCAAAGTCCATCATGTGCCTTGATTGAGACTGTGAAGGACAATTCTTCAGAGCAAAGCAGAATTTGGAGGGAATGCAATCTTAATTTTGAGGTACAACCTCCCTCCTTTGGAATTAGGCAAGACAAAAAGCCCTTTACCCTAGAGTGACTCTGGAACAGAAACTTCTAGAAACTCATGAATATTCAATTCACTCAGATTCCGGGGTACTAGTATTCAAAAAGCATTAACATTTCAATACCAATAATGACTTTTAATTTCTTGTAAGTCATTTAATAATTTAAAATACTGATTCATTATGTATCTATATTGGTAGTGCAGATTCTACATAATAATATAATTTGGGTGTTGAAAATCTGTATAAATAGATGCTTATATCTAGTTGGGGATCATTTTAAGGACATCAGTTTTCCAGTAAGTGAGAGTGGTGGAGAATGAAGGGAGTGAGTGTAGGAGGAGGGTATAAGTGTATGTGTTCTGTATGTGTGTGTGTGTGTGTGTGTGTGTGTGTGTGTGTGAGTGGGTGGGTGAGCTTGTGTGTGTGTGTGTATGCATGTGTGTGCATGCATGTGTTTGTGTGTGTGTTTGAGTGTTGGACAAAAATCTGTGAATTTATTGCATTTATGAAGTTTGAAGATGTACAAATTATGGATTAGAAATGGGCTATGAGCACACAGCTACATAACAATATATACACAAATACAAATATATAGCCTTTTCACTTGAAAATCTAAATATTAACTTAAAAGCAGACTTGTCAAAAATATAAATTATTTCTTAGATTTTCTTTTTTTTAATTTAAATACTTTTGTGCCTTTATTCCAATGTGACTGGAAGCATTTATTTATTTACTTATATATTGTAGGTCAAGAGAGATAGCTGAGCAAATTCTACCTCTGTTACAGACATCTCAGGAGGAATGGTCTCTTTTTACCATGGGCACAGGGCCTTCCAGCTTTTTAAATTGATAGGTGGGAGATTGCACTTTTCTGAGGAAAACAGGAGGAGGGAAAGGGGGTGAGCTCCCTCCACCCAGGTGAAGAAGAGGGAGGGGACTGCTATCAAGGTGCAAAATGAATAAATAAACAAATAAATAAACTAATTAATTAATTAATTAATTTAAAAAAGAGTTTACAGACAATCACAAAGAGGTCATCTGCTAGGAGATGGCGAACATTCCAACATGATACTCCACTCTCTGTAATGGAAGAAACAGAAGTAGTCAACATGGTAGAACCTACAGCTCCACTCTAAGCAGGGAGAACACAACATTCTATTTTGTTCAAGCCCCTTCAGATGTGTCTTACTAAAAGTACTTTGTTTAATATCACCAACATTCATTAAAATCCTTCATCAGTAGTTAGAATGAAATTAAATTGTTATCTTCTACCCTAGGAAAAACTATTAAAAATTATGTATTCTAATCCATTTAATATATTTTAATAAAATAATATATCTTAAATCTTACAAATGATTTGTCTGACGTCCCATCCATTAAAGCATGAAAAGCAACCATAATTTCTATTGATGACATAGATACACACTTGCTCATGAACTTACTCATTCTAGGATAGATCATTTATTCACCTTTATTCACAGTCCTTTCTCTGCTGCTCCAGGTTCAATTTTACAGAGGGTAAAATTTTCTCTCCTGTTTTGATTAGTCAGGGATCTGCTGCATATATAGACTATGAACTCACTTTCTAGATCTGGATTGCCGTGGAATGAACAGCAACACTGCCATTCATTAGGTAGCTACTTTCTTCCTGTTTCAAGTCTCTCTTTTGTAAACAGAGCCATTGTGAAGTTCATGTTAGTGCCTTTAAAGCATTTACAGAACATGACATAGGAGAGGCACTGTATCTGCGTCAGCTGTTATTTCAGCGCTATTGTTCAGCATGGTGTTTGCTGACTTCAGCACTATAAATCTACCATCTCACTGCATAATACAAGAGAAGAAATAAATGCCTGAAGAATAAAGATGAGCATTCACTGGGGAAGCTGGCCTCAATCTGAAGAGAGATTTGTCATGTCAGAGTGCCTACGAGGTCTCAAGGAACACAATTATTTGATACATTTTAATATAATAAAATACTTTTATTATTATTATAAAATCATAAAAATATAATTTTGAAATAATGATAATTAATAATATTATGCAAAACAAAAAGTGAATGTACATTTGCTGTGGGAACATAGATATTTATTCATTTTGAATTCTGAATAATCCTTGCCCAGCATTTTTTTCTGCATTGTTTGAATATGGGTTTTTTTATCACGTGTGTGGGCTCATGTGTATATAGGTGCACATGCATGTGTGTATATGTGAATGTGTCTGTCCATTCACATGGATGTGGAAGCCTAAGGCTGATGTTGGCTGTCTTCCTGTATCACTCCCTTCCATTCATTGAGGCAAGGTTTCTTTCTTGCTGAACCCAAAGCACAGTAGATCCTTCTAGTCTAGCTACCCAGCTTGTGCAGTGCTCCCCTCTCTCTATATCCAGAAAGCTGTGATCACTATAATGGTACAACTTTTATATAGGTGGTGAGAATCTAAAACCTGGTCTTCTCATCCAACTATCACATTAACCTGAGTCATTCTCCTGCAGTGGTATATGTTTTAAGATTTACATTTATCTATCTATCTATCTATCTATCTATCTATCTATCTATCTACCTACCTACCTACCTATCTATCTATCTATCTATCTATCTATCTATCTATCATCTACCTACCTACCTATCTACCAATATACCTATCTACCTATCTATTTATTTGTGTGTATGTGTATGGAAAATGCATGTGAGTACCCTCAGAGGCTTTCAGAAGATGTTGGAAACCCTGAACCCCAAGTACAGTTTTTTTGTGAACTGACTGACATGGGTTCTGAGACTGAATTCAGAGTCTCTGGAAGATTGGGAAGTGCTTTTAATCACTCAGCCTTCTCTACACCCAGTAACATTTTTAATGGGAATTTATTCTCTACATGTTGAGCAGGCAGTTTTGCTCTGTTTTTCCTTATGGAGTGTGTTCCCAAGAGTAATCTGGTATGTCTCCAAGCACACTTTTATATATGGATTTTTTTAAGTCACCATTTACTTTTGATCTAACACTGGTGAGATAACTCTTTCTTCAATTCATGTTCATATTTATTTCCAATAAATAAGAGGCCATTTTCTTCCTACCCTGTCACCTCATCCAGCCTTCATAGGAGGGGAAATGTCTCGTCTTACTACAAGTTGATGTGCCTTGTGTAGTTGATATCTATGGGAGACATGCCCTTTTCTGAAGAGAAATGGAAATGTAGTGAATGGGGGGAGGAATATGGTGGAGATGGGAGCTGGAGGAATGCAGAGAGAGGAAATTATGTTTGGGATGTAATATGAGAGAAGAATAAATATATTTTTTAAGTATTTGGCATGAGAGATAAACTAAACACATAAGTCAACACAACACTCCTCAATGTCTAAGTTACTGTCTACAGTCTCCTCTCACACCTCAACTGTTCTTCAGGCAGGTTGGTTTCTGTATGATGCTGACCCAGCTTTCTAAAAGCAAACTCCAAAATACAGTCTAGTAGGCAATCCTCTGCTGGAGTCACAATATATTTTTATAAATTGTTACATGGACCTGTAGAGCTTTGCACAAAGAAAGGAACTGGTGTTGTTTTCTCAGATCTCATTTGGAACATCAGCATAAATCTACCCTTGGAAGGTTTCAGTTCTGCCTGCATTGAAACCTCAGGGAAACATCTAAGAAAACCTGGTTCTTCAATTCAGATGTTGATGTTTATCTGCCTTGAGTGAAATACAAGCCCCACTGTCATTTCGTGGAGATTCTGTAAAGGGAGCAGACAGTTGAAAGTAACAGATCTTTCAGAGCCCACTACTGTGAATGCTGACAGATTCTATTGCAGGGGAAAGTCACATGAGTCCCATCTCATATGAAGCAAAACAAACCAAGTTCTAGGCCAGAGGCAAACAAAGCTAGACCTTAATCTTTGTTTGATTAGTATTTATCTTTCTTTCTCTTACTTTCTCTCCTTCTAAATGAACACATGGAATAAATTCATCTCCATGAATTCTTTTAAAGAAATTCCCAAACAAATCAACTGAATTAGTCATTAAGTAAGAAAAGTACCGTGTAGTTATGTAATAGTCAAAATAACTTGCTCTATTGATGTCTAATACTTTCATATGTCAAAGCCCTGTTGTTTGTGTTTTATGAGCTTGGTTTCCAAGCTTTTTGAAAGTACACATTCTACGGTTTTGTAAACAGTCCGATTTTTCAGAGTGCATAATATCTTTTACATTCACACTATATATACAAACACAGAAAAATATTATTTATTTCTGTGGTAAGAACACCTTAATGTTTAACCAAGGGACTCTTAAAAGTACAAGCAATGTAAAAAAGCCTGGATTTGTTTTAATAAATTGATTTTTCACTAAAGCTCTTTTTGCATGTGTCTGGCATGAAGCATTCCTCTAGAGTGACTTAGCCCAGCTGCTTGATGGGTGAAGCAAAGGACAGCGGTTACCTAATAGGAAAAATCCATTGTACATACACTAAGGTGTTAGTTCTCTCAAAGATCCCAATTCAGGAAAATAAAGTGAATAAGGAAAATTTATTCAAATCAGAAAAATCCACCTTACACTTGTGTTCCAAATCTGCTCCTAAACGCTCTAACTGAGGGACACTGATGTGGGTGAGGTGTGTTCTAGATGGATCTTCATGAGTTCTGAGTTCTAATTTTGGCTGCTTTTCTTTTGTCATCTCCCTTGACCTGATAGGATTCCAAATCTCCATCTGTAAAGTGAAGAGTGTAATATTTGTCTTTCCTAACTCAGAGTCATTGTGAGGATAAAAGAGGAAAACAGATGTGAACTTCCCCAGGGTAATATATAAAATACTGCAGATACTATTGCTAACCTTCCTTGGCCTTTGGACAGGTCAAAAGTACCTCTGACTTGCTTTGAAAGGAAGAGGTTCTTTCTCCATAGGCTAAAATTCTCCAAGCAAATGATTTGTTCTAAGGTTTTATACCAGAGATGTAACTTGCCTTCTGAGATAAAAGAAAAACCAACATCAGCTACATTTTACCAATGCATGGAGAAAATTGAACTTTCTTCTATCAGTTTAATGTTCACTAATTTTTAATCTTCACACAATCAGGCATGCTGAAATGTTTCCTGGAATAGTCTCTTCACGCCAAGAATGAACGTTTTCTTAATCAACAACACCAACCCCACATTCTTATTCAACTTGAAAGATCTGTGTTGAACATTCCTTCCTCAAGCTTAACTTTTCTCTCCTCTGCCAACTTCTAAACAGATGCTACAATCTTCATTCTTAGCTAACTCTTATTGACATCACTGGTCTCCTGTGCTCAAGTAGTTGTTTTATCTTTTGTTTTTATTATTCCTAAATCATCAGAAATAAAGGTCCACAATATTTGTCAACATTACTTTGTGTGCAAGTATGGATGCTATAGAGAGTTGTTACTTTAAAAATAAAACAAATGACAACAAAAACCTGACACACTGAAAGTTGGAACAATCCAATTGCCTCAACATCATAACCCAATAAAATATTAGTGATGGACACTATTTGGTTAATTTGTCTCAGGGACCCTAACTTTATGGTTGCCTAAATTGTCAGGAAGTATTAAATCAACTAGTTGCTATTACATATTGCTCTAAAGAATCTGGTTTGTATTCAAAGGTCAAAAAGGAGAAACTTAAGGAGAATAGCATGGCTTCTAAATGGAAGCCATGGGATGATTTACATTGGCTGTTCTCTAATCAGCATGATGTCATGACTTCAGCATAGTCTAATGTACACAAAAACATTTACTGTTCTATATTTAGAAAATCTATATTGGTCTTGGTATGAAATATGATGTCATTACCCTCATAGAAGCATACTGAATGTTTCCAACCACTTCTAAGCACTCCAGAAAAAAAACTGTCCAGTTAATTATTTGTATTTTGAAACTACATTTCCATATTTTATATACTTTAACACAAGAATATTACAAAGTATATTTAACTCAATAATGATATTTGTATATGAACAACTAAAATTCATTCTAGTATTGGTAGAGGGAATATTAATTCTGTGTAAGGCTTTTCTTAGTTCAACCCATGCAAATTTTTCTTTAGAAAAATGGTGAAAGTATTTGACACCTATTTTCCTTAGAATACTTAAACTTGTTATTTCCTTCACTAATGTATCATGTATTAACAACATCATTAAGGAAGTTGCTTAGACCCCTGCACTTATTTTCTTGCTGCTGTTTATTATTTCTTGGGTTACAGATAGATTTACAAATCTCCTCTTGGTTACCTGAAAAGCTATTAAGAAATGTGACATATGAACTCCTTAGAAATGCTACAATGGTAAAATTTCCCAGCAAATATGGGCTGATATTAAGCTGGTGTAGCCATCTTAATATCAAATTAAGTAGACTTTCAACCAAATCATTTAAGAAAGATAGGGAAGGATACTACATATTCATCGAAGGAAAAATTCAGCAACATGACATTTCAATGTTGAATATCTATGCCCCAAATACAAGGGTGCCCACATTTGTAAAAGAAACTCTTCTAAACCTTAAACCACACATTGATCCCCACACTTTAATAGTGGGAGATTTCAACACCCCACTCACACCAAAGGACAGGTCTTTGAGAAAGAAAACAAACAGAGAAGTAATGAGACTAACAGAGGCCATGAACCAAATAAACCTAACAGATATCTACAGAAAGTTTCACCCAAACAAAAAAGAATATACCTTCTTTTCAGCACCTCACAGAACCTTCTCCAAAATTAACCATATAGTCAGACACAAAGCAAGCCTCAACAGATTCAAGAAAATTGAAATAACTCTCGGTATCTTATCAGATAACCATGGATAAAAGCTGGATTCCAACAACACCAGAAATAACAAAAAGTCTATACATTCATGAAAACCTCAACTCTCTACTCAATGACCACTGAATCAGGGAACAAATAAAGAAAGAAATCAAAGACTTCCTAAAATCCAACAAAAACGAATGCACAAATACCCAAACCAATGAGATACCATGAAAGCAGTGCTACAAGGAAAGTTCATAGGACTAAGTCTCTTCAAAAAGAAATTTGCAACAGCTCATCTTAGCAACTTAACAGCAGAACTGGAAGCACTAGAAAAAAGAAGCAAATACTTTAAGAGGAGCAGATGGTAGGAAATCATCAAACTCAGGGCTGAAATCAACAACTTAGAAACTAAAAGAACAATACAAATAATCAACAAAACCAAGAGTTGGTTCTTTGAGAAAATCAACAAAATAGACAAACCCTTAGCCAAACTAACTAAGGCAGAGGTAAAATACTCAAATCAACAAAATCAGAAATGAAAAAGGGGAATAACAACATATATTGAGTAAATACAAAGAATCTTTAAGTCTTACTTTAAAAACCTGTACTCCACAAAAATTTGCAAACCTAAGTGAAAAGGATAATTTTCTTGATAGATTCCAATGTTAAATCAAGATCATGTTAACAAATTAAACAGTCCTATAACCCTTAAGGAAATAGAAGCAGTCTGGAGGAGTAGGATAGGTGGGAGGGGGGAGAGGGTGGAGGGTAGAAATGGGAGGGGTGGAGAGAGGGGACTATGATGGAGATGTAACTTGAATCAATAAATAAATAAAACAAAAACAAACAAATAAAAAGTCTCCCCCCCCCCCCCCAAAAAAAAAACAAAAATCCCCAGGGCCAGATGGTTTTAGCACAAAATTCTACTTGACCTTCAAAGAAGAGTTAAAACCAGTACTCTTCAAACACTTCCACAAAATAGAAATAGAAGGAAGACTGCCAACTCATTCTATGAGGCCACAGTCACCCTGACACCTAAACCACAAAAAGACCCAACAAAGAAAGAAAATTTCAGATGATTTTCATTCATGAACATAGATGCAAAAATATTCAATAAGATATTTGCAAAATGAGTCCAAAACACATCAAAAGTATCATACACCATGATCAAGTAGGCTTCATCCCAGGAATGCAGGGGTGGTTGAACATATGAAAATTCATCAATGTAATCCACCAAATAAACAAGCTGAAAGAAAAAAAAAAACACATGATCATCACACCAGATGCTGAAAAGCAATTGATAAAATCCAACACCCCTTCATGCTAAAGTCTGGAGAGAGGTGACATACAAGTACCGTACCTAGAAATAATAAAGGCGATATGCAGCAAGCCAGTAGCCAACATCATATTAAATGGAGATTAAACTTAAAGCATTTCCTCTAAAATCAGGGACAATGTAAGGATGCCCACTCTCCCCATATTTCTTCAACATAGTACTTGAATGTCTAGCTAGAGCAGTAAGACAACTAAAGGACATCAAGGGGATACAAATTGGAAACTAAGAAGTCAAAGTACCTCTATTCACAGATGATATGATAGTACACATAAGTGACCACAAAAATTCCAACAGAGAACTCCTAAAACTGATAAACAACTTCATCAAGGTGGCTGGGTACAAAATTAATTAAAAAAATAGGTAGTCCTTCTTTATTAAAAATATAAATGGAGTGAGAAAGAAATTAGGAAAACAACACCCTTCACCATAGCCACAAACAATATAACATACATGGGGGTAACTCTAACCAAGTAAATGAAAGACCTGTATGACAAGAACTTCAAGTCCTTGAAGAAAGAAATTGAAGAAGACATAAGAAGATGGAAAGATCTCCCATGCTCATGGAAGGTAAGATCAACATAATAAAATGCCCTCACTACCAAAAGCTATATACAGATACAATGCAATTCCTATCAAAATACCAACACAATTCTTTACAATCATTGAAAGAACAAGTCTCAGCTTCACATGGAATAACAGAAAACTCAGAATAGCTAAATAAATCCTGTATAATAAAAAAGTAAGTTAAAAAAAACATCTGAAGGTATCACCATCCCAGATTTCAAGCTGTACTACAGAGCATTAGTGATAAAAGCAACATGGTACTGGTATAGAAACACACCAGTGGATCAATGGAATTGAATTAAAGACCCAAAAATAAACCCACACACCTATGGTCACTTAATTTTTGACAAAGAAACCAAAATTGTACAATGCAAAAAGGAAAGCATGTTCAACAAATGATGCTGATCTAACTGGATGTCAACATGTAAAAGAATGTAAATAGACCCATATTTATCACCTTGTATAAAACTTAAGTCCAAGTGGATCAAAGACTATAAAGTCCAACACATTAAATTTAATATAAGAGAAAGTGGGGAAAAGCCTCAAACTCATTGGCCGAGGTAACAACTTCCTGAACAGAGCACGAATAGCTCAGGATCTAAGACCAACAATCAATAAATGGGACCTCATGAACTGAAAAGCTTCTGTAAGGCAAAGGACAGTGTCCTTAGAACAAAATGGCAACCTACAGATTGGGAAAAGAACTTTACCAACCCCACATCCGACAGAGGGCTAATATCCAAAATTTATAAAGAACACAAGAAATTAAATGCCAAGAAAACAAATTATCCCATCAAAAAATGGGGAACAGAGCTAAACAGAGAATTCACAAAGGACAAATCCCTAATGGCCGATAGACACTAGAAGGAATGGTCAGCATCCTTAATCATCAGAGAAATGCAACTCAAGATGACTCTGAGATTCCATCTCATACCTGTCAGAATGGCTAAGATAAAAAACTCAAATGGCAGCACATACTGAAGAGGTTGTGGAGAATGGGAAACACTCCTCCATTGCAGGTGGGAGTGCAAACTTGTACAACCACTGTGAAAATCAGTCTGGCGATGTCTTAGAAAACTTGGAATAGCTCTACCTCAAGACCCAGCCCTACCACTCCTAGGTATACATCCAAATGGTTCCTCATCAAACCACAAGGATTTCTCCTCAACTATGTTCATAGCATCTTTATTTAATAACGAGAAATTAGAAACAACCCAGATGTCCCTCAATTCACAAATGGATAAATAAAAACTGTGGTACATTTACACTGTGAAATACTACTCAGCCATCAGAAACAAGGAAATTATGCAATCTGGTGCCAGAGGGATGGATCTAGAAAAGATCATCCTGAGTGAGCTTACCCAGATTCAGAAAGATGAACATGGCATATATTCACTTATAACTGGATTTTAGCCATACAGTACAGGATAACTATCCTACAACTAACAGACTGAAAGAAAGAAGAAAGTGTCCTACTAACAAAGTCTATTAGTTTTCTTCTTTGCTCTAGTGGAGTTACCATGTAGGTCCCCAGTGCAAGAGGAAGCTCTTAGCTCTCATATGACTATTGAACTGAGGGTGCCTGATATGTAGAGGCACCTCACCTGAAGGCGTAACATAGGTGGAAGAAGGGGGAGATGGTGGGAGAGTGGGACTGGGAGGGGTGGAGTGAGTGGACTATGATGGAGATGTAACTTAAAGTAATAAATAAACATAAAAAGGAAAAAAAAGATTGATTTGTTATCCATAACACCTAGTACACATAGCAAGTAAGTCCTAGTTAGTTCTGGAATAATGCAATGAGTTGTCATATTTAAGCTATGATCCTATCAAAAGCATACATTTTTATTTTACTTTATTTGTTCTTCTCTCATATATTACATCCTGAATGTAGTTTCTTCGCCTCCCTCCTCTCTGAGCATTCCCTCACACACTCTTCCTCCTTTTCTCCTCAGAAAAGGGCAGGCCTCCCATGGAAATCCACCAAACATGTCGTATCAACTTGTAGTAAGGCTAGGTACCACCCTTTGTATTAAGGCTAGACAAGGCAATCCAGTAAAAATAAAAGGTACCAAAATTTGCCAAAAGAGGCAGAGATAGCCCCTGCTCCCACTGTTAGGAGTCCCACAAGAACACCAAGGTTATGGTTTTGTTTTTTTGTGGGGGGTTTGTTTGTTTTGTTTTTTGTCTTTTTAATTCTTTCAAAAATGATTTGTCTAATAAATATAAAGCTTTAGATACAGAGGCAGAGAGAGAGATACAGAGGGGGAAAGAAACAAAAGAAGATTATATACAGATTAATGTATATACCCATGTGTGCACTTGAATATGTAGTTTTTATTATCTATGAGAAACCCTTGAAATCAGGCCACGGGAATGAAAAGAGACAGAAATAGGACTGTAGAGTTAGTTCAGTGAGGAAAGAACTTGTTATGCCAGTGAGAGGGATGTTTTCCATCCTTGGAAAGAAGAGAAGAGATCCTGGAAGAATCTGGCTAAAACTGACCTTAATTATGAGATCTTCCCTCAAATGAATGAGGTAGAAAAGCAACTGAGGAAGACACCCAACAATAACATCATGACCCTTACATGCACGTGTGTGTGTACTATCCCTGTGGTGTACACACACATATGAAAATAATAACAAAGAAAAAACAATGCCGAAAGTGACAGTTGTATCTTACAATACAGGCAACAGGCTGTCAGTTTTCTACAGCGCCATCTTCTCATAGTAGGCTTTATATTACTGAAATTGTCCATTCATGCTTTTACAATCCCAGTTCTTCTCCTCCAGGTTTGGTGAGTAAGCCAAATCCACTGTCATGAAGACGTACTCTGGCCTATCTATGTTCTCAGCATCATTAGAGTCTGAAGCTTGGGAACAGTATTTAGTATGCTGCCCTGCAAATGATGGTTAAATGGTCCTCTTAGAGATAATTTCTAGAAATTCCACATGCAAGGAAGCACTGGGCTATTAGTGTTGTATCTCTGGCAGGTGAGGAATTGCTAATAGTGCTGGTTCAGTAACAGTTAGAAGTCATTCTTGTCTGGCAGCCTTGAGAATCTTGACAGGAAGTTCAGCAGTGTTAAACTTAGTTCAGAGGCAAAGGACCAAACTACAATGACAGGGAGCAACTTCCTAACCAACAGGCAAAGACCCTTCTTTCTAAAAACATTTTTCTTATTTATATCAGTGTGAGTCTGTGTGCCTGTTTTTCTGTCTGACTGTGCACCATATGTATTGAGGTGACTATGGAAAGTTGAAAGGAGTGTGTGATCCATGGACGTGGTAATATTCGTAATTGTGATCCATGGGCTGTAGACATTGGAAACCAACTCTGGGCCCTCTACAAGTGCAGCAAGTGTTGTTAACCACTGAGTTACATCTCTCTAGTTCCAAAGTAAAGATTTGTCAGGTATTTGCTTCATCAACCCTCCTGAAACTGTTCTACCTCAATAGTTACATAAAATAACTTCCCTTAAAACATTCAGAATTATGCACACAGAGAGTGAATTGCTGGAGTTTTCCTCTATTTAATAATTTGTGATATAATATATTAAGAAATATTCTGAGTGTTAATAGGACTTTAGTCTCTATTGAAAAGCAATCTCTTTACATTTAAAATAAAAATTCACCTTCTCTGCAGGTCATTACATTTCAATATTGAATTACTAAAGGATAAAAGATGCTTTTTTTTTTCCAACAAGATGTCTCAATTTTCTAAATGACTGCTTTCCTTCCCAAGTTTCTTATTTCTGATGTCAACACCTTTGCTCTCCTGGTCACTGATGATGTCTAATCTCGGTTGTCAACTTGCCTGCATCTGGACCCAACTAAACCCAAGCATCTGGGCAGGCCTAGAAGGGCTTTTCTTGGTTGGATCCTTTTAGGTTGTAAGACACAGTTTCAATCTGGCTGCTTTGGTGACAGTCTACACAAAAGGACATGGGAAACAGGAAGCTTCTGCTTCTGCTTGCTTGCCCTCACTCTCACTGGGAAGCTCATCTGTCCTGTTGCTGAGGCAGTTCTTCACTGGCAGGAGAACCTACTTCTTCTGGACTCCAGCTGGAGACCAGGTGAGATATTCAGCTTTATGGACTGAAACTATTAAATTCTTGACAATCCATCCAGATACAGAAGTTGTTAGATTAGCCAGACCACAGCCTATAAGCCACACTATAAAACCCCTTTTAATGTATTAAATATATCTTAATTGATTTAACCTATCAATCCTGTTCCTCTAGGGAACCCTGAGCAATGCCTCATCTCTAGGACTTCGTAAGCATCACCTCCTCCACTGTGGTGACACTCCACTTCCTCTCATTCTGTCACAGGTGGACTATTTTCTCTTCCCTGACTTCATACCCCTCTATCTAAATATAGTCTACTAACTTTTAACCTGAAAATAAATATACTTCATTAACCTTAATCAACATTCCCAACTTTTCCACCTTCTTCAGTCATTGCCAAAAATAACTTTGTGCCCTTAACCTAATTCTTCCCAGCATTATATCTTATTTGGTCATCAATCTGCTGTGTATTCATGAAGCCTCAGATGGCAAGCATCAATCTTCAAACTAAGGACTACTGACAGTAGAATCTAAAATTTATATTGTCAATAATGCCTGTGTTAACTTCAATTTTGTTTCATTTTGTGTGCTGAGGATTAAACACAGGACTCTCTGCCACTGAACAGCACATTACTCCAGCCTTTGTTTTTTAGTTCTTATTCTAAAGTAGGGCCTCACTAATTTTTCCCAGGCTGGACTTGAAATCATTCTGTAGTCCAGGCTGATCTTGAACTCTACTTGTTTTTTTTTTTTTCCCCTCAGATCCCAAATTGCTTGGATTGTAGACAAAGCCAACAAGCCTGGCTGAATCCTATATTTTGAGATTCTCTATGTACAGATGTTTATCCAGCCTCCTGGCAAAGTTTGACTCTTATAGATTAGTTGTCTGTAAATCCTTACTTCATATCTGTGTATTCTTCTATCACAATGTCCATGACTATGTCTTTATGGACTGTAAAAACAGTCACAATACAATAAAGTGACATGAAAGAATTTGTTAGCTTAACCAACAATGGGTTTTAATTTGGTCTTTGTATATTTTGTACATTAGAAAGATATTGATAGAATACAACATTTATATGGCTTAATGTATTCAACTCTATCACATATAATATGAAACTATTATGGCTCAGTTCTTAGATATCTCAGAAAGGTCCTATCCAAAATAACTGTTTGCTAGTCCATGGTACAACTGGGAGGTGGAAGTCTATTTGGAAAGTGATACCTAATAGAAAGAATTTAGATCAATAGAATTGAAACCTAGGGATACCCAAAGGGATCTTAGCCCTTTTTTTCTCTCTTGACTTCTGGATGCACCATGGTATGGAGTGCTTTTCTTCTGTACGAACTCTACCTTGATGATCAGTATCATCACAGATCAAAAAATATCATAGCCAGTAAACCATAGCTGGAAACCAGGGGTCAAAATAAATATTTCTCTTTGTTGTTTTCCTTAGTTATTTGTCACAACAGTGAAATGATGGTTAACAAATCATTGTGTATTAATAGCATTAATAACACCAATTCTCATAAAACTAGCATATTAACTGAAATGTTTTCAGAAAGTCTACCTCCCTGATGTGTCAAGAAAAAGTAAAATAAAACAATAAAATGGGTCAAGAAAGATGTTTACATGGTCATATGATCTGAGCCACTTTGGGAATAAACACAAATGTTCCAGTTTCTTGAATGTCAGACTGTCTTGCTACTCACAGTAATGAGGTCAACTTGATACTGTGGGTCTAGTGTCTACCTCATGACTATATTTCTTACAGATTGATGCTGAAAAGTCTACTTATGCCAAGATTTCATCTGCTTTTATTTAGCTCCACATGAGAAATTTATGGTGACATAATGTATATTTTCATTTATTGTTTTATTTATATTTTAATTTTACTCCAATGTTTTTATTTCAGTGATAACTCCCTTAAATATATATGAAAGGAATAAATTTCTAATTTTAAACTGAATAGTTGATTGTTTACTTAAATTTGAACAAACTTCCATGCATTCTTTCCAGAACACATGAAGAAGTATAATGTCTAGGTTACTGAAAATAGAAATGCATTACTAATTAATACTACCATTTGATGAGACAGTTACAACCATATGGGACAGATATTTTAAATATCTTCCTATACATTTTAAAATATGTTAATATAGATATATAAATAGTGATGGACAACTATAATACCAATACTTAAGTGGATGCAGGATGCTCATGAGTTCAAGGTCACCCTGCTAGACAGAGTCATAGGCCGGCCTGTGCCACACAAGGCTCTTTCTCAACAAAAAAGTAATACAATGCTAGAACAAAAGTGTGTGATGATACAGAAAATATGAGGTTGATTAATTTAGCCTAAGAATTAAAGCCCCTCAGTTTTCTTTTTTTATTTTTCTCTCATACACATACAACCAGCTTCCCTCTGTCCACTTTTCCTATTTTTCCCCATACCACCCTTAATTTTCTATGCCTTTATGACCATTATATTCCTTCCATTGTCTCTGAGTTCTCTGATACTTTACTTAATTACTATCAGCCACACTAATGTTTACCTTAGCAGCTTACTAAGACACAAGATGGCTAAATGAGTCATTTCATTGAAACCATTTCACAGATGATTATTACACCCCAAATTTGTATTAACCAATTCTATTATCACATAGCTTCAAGTAAGATGCACTGCATTTATGGGGCATATACAGCTCTTAGTGGGAGTGAACTTATTATTAATCACTGTGATTATTTTAGACAAATGGAGAAACTTATAAAAATGGAGCCATGGTTACCACTTTATATTGTTGGTGACATTGGCAAATCAGATACCAATCATCACTTCACAAAGATTAGTTGTATAACCATGAGTTTTCAATTATCAAACATGTGGCACTGTGAGACACGTTTTCTAGATACACAGTTATGAAGGGCATGGGACACATCACTGTCTTAATTCGGATTCTCTAGACTCTTTAGAAAGAATGGTTCACATATTTCATTTGGTTAATTTAGTAATAAATCTATATAGTAAGAAAAAGCATGAAAAATTCAATAATTAGATAACTGAGTAGAATATTGTGGTGGGTAAATGTGGTCAATCTGATACTCAATCTTTGAGAAAATTCTGTTCATCATACTTCAGAATCATGCAAATAAAGAGAAGAAAACTTTCTCCTTTCTTCCAGGCTTGAGAGCCCATATTAGCAGTGTATTTCTAAACAAACAAACAAATAAACAAACTATCTAGGATTCATAATATTCTAAGTGTGTTAAAGCATGGCTTTGAAAGCCCAAAGTTTTTAATTTAAATTCCAAGCATCTAGTGGGCATGCCTATAACTCCAGTGCTGATGAACAGAGACAGACAGATGTAGTGAGCTCTCTGATCATAAATCTTGTCTGACATGATTATCTTCCAGTTCAGTGAGAGAAAAGTGTCAATGCAATAAGGTAGAGAGCAGTAGAAAGTAGAAAATGTATTGCTCTGACCTCCAAATGTATACAAAAGAATGTATACACTAGCACAATGACATATATACAGCAGATATACATATAACATACATACATACAAAATCCATAACACACTTTCACATGCATACCACACACACAAATCACACACACATATGTATGCATGCATCACACACACACACACACACACACACACACGCACATGTGCACACACGCGCACACACACATGCACACACACCAAACACTCACATAGGGGCTCCAGAAAAACCATGGAGGCAAACTGAGCAGCTAGACCAGCAATCCTAGCACTCATAGTTTAATATTATCCCAAATTCTAGACAAGCCTGAGCTACACAATGACATTAAGGCAAAACTTTGCAATTAGATTTTTATAAAATAATAGTATAAACAGGGCTAGAACTATAGCTCAATGGTACAATGCTTTACTTAAGCAGATCTAGATTCAGTACCCACTTCTACAGACAATACCAACAGAACACTTGGAAGCAGAACACCCAGTTCTACAGGCAATAACAACTGAACACTTGGAGGCAGAACATTTTAACCACTAGGATGATACTTTTTAGAGGCAGAACTCATGAAATTACATGCAAATTACCACTGGAGCATCATGGAATCTAGTGGCCAGTAGAACTTCTTCTAAACTATGAAGTGTGATCAAAACTATAAATTACATTTATTTATAGAGCCACTGGTTCCTACAAAAAGAACTTTTTAATTTTATTTATTACTTCAGGTTACATCTCCATCACAGTGTCCTCTTTCCACCCCTCCCAGTCCCCCCTCTCACCCTCTACCCCCTATCCCTTCCATCCCACTCCTCTGGGGTGGAGTGTCCCTACATAACAGTCCCCTGCCCCAGTTCAGCAGTCTTATGATGGCCAGGAGCCTCCTCATACACTGGCAGCCTACAAGGCAGCACCACTAGGGAAAAGTGTCTCATTGACAGGAAACAAAGTCTATGTTCATGTTCCCTTTGGTGCATTGGTTGTAGTATAGTTATCCTGTACTATTTGTCTAAAATCCGATTATAATTGAATAGATAACATGTGCATCCTTCTGAGTCTGGGTTAGGTCACTCAGAATGAGCTTCTCTAATTCCATCACTTGACTGCAAATTGCATGATTTCATTGTTTCTGATGGCTGAGTAGTATTCCATTGTGTAGATGTGCCACAGTTTTTGGTTTTATTTTTTGTTTGTTTGTTTTCTTATCCATTCCTCGGTTGAGGGATATCTGGGTTGTTTCCAGTTTCTAGCTATTACAAATAAAGCTGCTGTGAACATAGATGAGGAAACATCCTTGTGGTTTGTTGAGGAGTCATTTGGATGTATACCCAGATGTGGTATGGCTGGGTCTTGAGGTAGTGCTATTCCAAGTTTTCTAAGATATAGCCAGGTTGATTTCCATAGTGGTTGTACAAGCTTCCACTCCCACCAGCAATGGAGGAGAGTTCCCCTTTCTCCACAACCTCACCAGCATGTGCTGTCATTTGAGTTTTTGATCTTAGCCATTCTGACAGTTGTAAGAAGGAATCTCAGAGTTGTCTTGAGTTGCATTTCTCTGACGATTAAGGATGCTGAGCACTTCTTCAAGTGTCTGTCAGCCATTAGGGATTCCTCCTGTTTCAATTCTCTGTTTAGCTCTGTTCCCCATTTATTGATTGAATTATTTGGTTTTTTGGCATTTAATTTCTTGAGTTCTTTATAAATTATGGATATTTTGCAAATGCCAGAATTCCTGGTTTCTAATCATCTGAAGCAAAGGACATAGTGAATAGTGTTTCAAGCATAATTATTTTTTGTTAAAACTTCTTATTCATACTGATTAATGATATTTAAAGGATTATTTCTAGTCATGCATATAAGTAAAATGAGTTAAAATATTTTTCTCAACTTGCATATCAATACAGATTTATACAAATACAGCCATCAAAATAAATAAGTGATGGGTAAATTCGATACTTGTCATTTAATATAATAAAGTAATAGTCACTGTGTTGTGAATATTGACAAAAATAACAAAATAGCTAAACATCCCACCCCAACTTCTTCTCTTCTACTAACAAATAAAAAGAGATTGAAGGAAGCCTAAATTATATTTATAGGATAGATAAACAAAATGATATCATTTATTTTTTAATACAATTGCCAGATTTAAGTCATTTTAGTGAAACAAGGAACAGTAATAAGAATTACATGCAAACTGTCACTTGAAGACCCAAGTCATTTCATGAAAACAATTTGGAACAGTTAAACCTTCACATTGGTCTTCACCTAGGCTCAGAGCCAATTGACTTTGTGAATTGAAGTAAGAAATACATGGATTCTTTCGTGCATTTTTCACATGAAATGGTACCAGAATTTCCTTTTCTTAATGCAAGGCTAATCTTTATCGGTAGTAAATCACTTTATTTGAATGGAATAGTTTATTTGGGAGGATAGTGGCATAGTTACTATATCTTATGCTCCAAGCATAGAATATTTTATTATAAAGAAAGGACTTAGATTTTCCAGGCTGCTCCAAACATATTTTTCAGAGACTAAGAATGTGGAAAAATAACTATGTGGAAAGTTGGGAATAGGAAACAGGAGAAGAGACCTTCCCCAGGGAGAAGCACATGAGTTATTGAGTACCAAGATATCAGAGCTGAAAACATAATTATAGGTAACAATATAGGGGATGAACAGGCTAAATTTGGGAATATATACGTATATAAGTATACATACATGTATTCATTAGTAAAAATGGCCAAAAATTTGAAGCAGAGCAGGGAGGGGTTTATGGAATGGGTTAGAGGGAGAAAAGGAAAGGAATGCATGTAGTTAAATTATAATGCCAAAAAATAAAATTAAAAAATGTGTGGATCCCTAAGTTGTCAATGTTTTAAGAAATTTTAAATATTAGTATTTTGTTCATTAAATTCTCTAAGAGTATATAAGTAAACTTCTTTTTAAGTTAGAGAATTCATTTTCAAAATTTTGAGTAAATTAATATGTAGAATGTTTTTAATTCTAATAAAATGTTAACCACCACTGTCATAATTTTCACTTCCTTTAAAGCTCAAAATATGTTTAGATAATGCATCACTAGATTCATGTATTTTCTTACCTATATATGATAGATTTGATAACTTATTTAAATCATGAATATATAATACATTTTTACCATGGAGAAGAAAATCAACATAAAATTCCTTTTATTTGTTTATGTGGATTATTCTAATGAATTTAGATACTAAATAGATTTCTGCAACTGAAAAATTAACATCAGAAAGAAGCATTCATCGTCTACTGTTTGATTTTTGTTTAAAATTTCTAACTACGTTCATTTATGTTGTGATATGTGCATGCATGTGCATGTGTGTATGTGTATGTTTTGTACACATGTATGAACATGTGTACGACAGCTATTGTGTGGAATCCAGAGGATAACTTTTAGGAGTCATTCTGTATTTCCACTGTGTGGTTCTTGGGAACAGAACTCAGGTTATTAGGCATGGAGGCAAATGCCATTATCTGCTAAGCCAGTGGTTGTCAACCTTCCTAATGCTGCACCCTTTAATAAAGTTTCTTATGTTGTGATGACCTCAATCCACAATATTATTTTTGTTGCTACTTCATTACTGTAATTTTATTACTGTTAAGAATCGTAATATAGATATCTGTGTTTTCTGAAAGTATACAGAGGTCATGACCACAAGTTGAGAAACACTGTAGTAAGCAATGTCACATTGCTTTCTTCCTAACACTCAAGCACTGACAGTGTTGTTTTGCAGGTGACCTTTCTCATTTTTGTTGTGGGGCATGGACTGCCAGCTGAGAGGTTTAGGGGAGTTATGGTTACAGGTTGAAAATAAAACCCTGTTTATTTTTTTATATATTTTCACATTAATATTATTCACCTATCAGTAACAAATTGGGCCGAAATCCGAGATTATTTTCATTCTTAATGTTTTATTTTCCTGGAGATTTCTTCACTTGATTCCATATACTACTAGAAGGAATTAATTTTGTTCTTTCTCCAGATTGTTGGAAGGACCTTGATGAAAATTTGAGAAAGGTTTCTTCTTGACAATGTTTAAAAAATAATTCATAAACCTATATGAAGAAATTTCTAATAACACATGATATTGAAAAGAGGTGATTGAAATTCTTACAAATTCTTCTGCTTAATTTTAAGATGAAAACATTTCCAAAATGTGAAATGACTATCAAAGCGTATTTTGACTTAGAACCTGGTGAATGCAATTGAAATGTAAATCTCATGCTTTGTTCTGTTTTCTTTGGCTTCATAGCAACACTTTGCAGAAGTAGTGGAAGGATTCTTCTTCTTCTTCTTTTTTAATCTGAGGTCACTCTTCAACTCAACAAACTAAGTTTAATGCACAAACCAGTATTTAACTGTGAATGCCTAAATATACAGGAGAGTTCTCAGTCACCTAGAACTAAATATTAACTTTTGGAACAATTTCCCTACACATAATTTAGAGCTAGAAAAATAAAAATACTTTTATATTTAAGATCATTCAATCAAAGTCTAGTAATCTTTGCTTGAGAAAATCTGAGTTTTGAGAGTTATTTAATGCTGTACTCTGTTTTTATTCAAAAAATACTATATTAATTTACAAACATATGAAATCCAAACAGTTAGTATTTGATTATTTACTTCTTCAGTTGAGACTTTAAAATAACTCTATTTAACTAAAATATTATCATCTAAAAGCCATATCTAGAGCAAAATAATAGCCAACATTACTTTTAAACTTCTTCTACCCTTAGCATAAACTTGAAAATCTTTCTTTGAATTTGGATCCATGAAGAGCCAACACTGCTCTCAGAAGACTGGCATACATCAGAGAACTTAGACATGCATGGACATGAGACCTTCACTGACAATTTATAAGTCAAACTGACACCAGACACAAGAGAACAGTAAGGTAACTAGTGAGCTTATCCTATTGAGTATATTATAAGCATTGTCTTTGTGGTCAGGGCCTTTGCTATAGATTTCCCCTATAACACTCTGTGACTAAAATAAAAAATTATGTAAGCCCTGTTAGACAATGTGAAGTTCCAGGTAAGTGTTGCAATTTGCGTTTTTAGGATGGGTCATTATGTTTCATCATAATCAGTGAGACTTGCTACTTGTTCTGCAGGTTTGAGAACTCACCAAAATATTATTGTGCAATGAAAAGAATTTAATATGGTAAATAAAATTAAGTGAATAACCAACTGTCCAAAGAAACTAGTGGTATGAACATTCTTAAAAATTTTTTTTAGATTATAATATAATTATAGCATTTCTTTTCCCTTCCCTCCCTCAAAATGTTCACATACGCATCCTTTTTCTCCCTTGATAATTAATGGCCTCTTTTTCCATTATATATATATATATATATATATATATATATATATATATAACATGTCAGGTTTTCTATGTGTGTTTTTAGGGTTGACTATTTGGTATTGGTTGGCCAATTTAAGTTGGAACCGTTTATACTCTGCATGTAGTCTCTACACTAGATGGCACATCTCTACTGTTTATCTACCCAAACACTAAATTTGTCTCTTTTGACAGGTCACTCTTTCTTTCTGAATAACACTTGTTCTTACTTAATAGGTATTTGATTTCAGAAATTGTCATGACCGTTTATGATGTCATATTTACTCTCATAAAAAGCCTAGAAATTTGACTGATAGACATTTAATAAGTCCTAGTTAAAACCCTATAGTATTGTAAGCCATTTAAAGTCCTCTGTGAATGAAACAGAAAAGTAGGGCCAATTCACAGTCTTTGATTAAAAAAACAATTCCAAAGTGATGCTGCAGTAAAGAAGGAAGTCTTTCGATAAAGGACACAATTCCAAGAATGGCTAGAATTCTCTGTTTCTACCTTTCTTCTCCTATAGCTATACTTCAAAACTGGTGTAATTACCAAGAATAGCACAGATTGAAACTTGGCTTCATAAAAAGCAGCATTTGAAAAGGATATTTTACAGCACATTTATTAAAACTAAGAAAGTGAGTATAAGCTGAATAGGTCTACTTAGAAATTAATAGACAGATCAGCTTCTGTGTCCTGGAAGCAAATGTCTTCAGTTAATTTGACATGACACAATTGTACTGGCAGTTAATTTAGCAATGGAGCATCCATCTTTTAAACATTACTACATATTGGCACCTTCATAGCCACTTGGCAAAGCTCCTTCAAATGTCCTTGGCTCAAATTTGCTTTACAGTAAGCTTCCAAACCAGTGCAGGCAGAATCTTGGCTTTTGTGGGGTCAGTCTCTGCCCACTTAATATGTTTTATAATAAGCAAACATAAAATATTAGTAATTTATCCTATTTTCTGTCAACCAAACTCTAGTTTATATTTCAATTTTTGTAAATACTACTTTATATAAATATTTTTGCAATAAAAAAGTAATGAGAGAAAAAACTATATTAAAATTTCTGCAATTATAAATACTGATATTAAATGGCTTTGCTTTGGGGAGATAACTCTTCATTTATCTGTACGTTTTCAAGGGAAAATTCTCTCTTCCATTAATATGTGTTACTCAATTATAAATATGCTTAGTGCATTTTGTGAGATTATTTTCTTATTCATGATAGTTACAGCTTTTAAATTGATCCTTTCCTTATATTATTTTCCTGTACCTTTGACTCTCATTCATTTTTAACTCAGATTTCCTTTTGGTGGCTACTACTTAATTCAATGATTTTTGTTGTTATTTTAGTTTTGTGGGAGCTACAGTTTTTGATGCTGTTATTGTATTGTTGTTATTATTACTTAGACAAAGTCATGCTTTGTAGCTCATGTTGGCCTCAAACTCATTTGTGAAGCTAAAGCTAATTTCAAATTCCTGGCAATCTTCTTCAGCATTACTTTTGCTGGAATTACAGGTGTTAAAAATCACATTTCTCTAAAAGTTACATTTATATCAATTCATGTTTTTATATATACATAAATATATATGCACATAAATTTTATATATGTTACATATGTATATGTATATACATATATACAATATTAAATAAAATTTACAAATCCATAGTACAGCTAAACATTACCTAAATAAGAATGAAATGTCTAAATTTTTGTTTTGCCTCACTAAGTGAGTAGGACAAATAGATAAAAGTTAGCTTATTACATAAAGTGTTTCTGAATGTCCTTGCTCTTTGAGGATGTGACAATGTAATAGAAATGCTCTGTACAAATATAAATTTAAAAAAACATTTGATGATATTTCTATTCCTATAATTCTATCTTCCAGTCAAGCTCCACTTACAGTCCTAACTTCATGAAAATAAATCATTGAGTATGTAATTTTCTTTTAATTTTAAATTATTTATTTATTCATTTTTATATCCCACTCACACACCCTCCATCCTCTCCTCCCAATTCTACCCTCCCACCTTCTGCCCCCATTCCACCCTCCCCATCTTCTCAGAGAAAGTATTCCCCCCACCCCACCACCAACCCATGCCAGTACTTCATGTCACATCTGAACAAACAGCAACCTCTTCCACTGAGGCCAGTCAATGCAGCCCAACTAGGGGAAAGGTATCCAACTGTAGGCAACAGAGTAGGTATCAAGAACAGGCTCCATTCCAATTGGTAGGGGGCCCTCATAAAGACCAAACTGTCCTTCAGCTCCATGAGTGTAGGGGGCCTGGGTTCAGTCCATGCATGCTCTGTCTCTTATTAAAGGCAATATACAGCAAGCCTATAGCCAACATCAAATTAAATAGAGAGAAACTATAAGCAATTCCACTAAAATCAGGGACAAGACAAGATGATCACTATCTCTATATCTATTGAACATAGTACTTGAAGTTTTAGTTAGAGAAATAAGACAACTAAAGGAGATCAAGAGGACACAAGTTGGGAAGGAAAAAGTCAAAATATCTCTATTCACAGATGATATGATAGTATACATAAGGGACCCATGAAATTCTACTGGAGAACTCATAAAGTTAATAAATGTCTTCAGCAAAGTGGCTCATTATAAAATTGACTCAAAAAATCAGTGACCCTCCTCTACACAAATGATAAACAAGTTGAGAAAGAACACCCTTCACAATAGTCACTAACAATATAAAATATCTTCATATAACTCTAACCGAGCACATGAAGTTCTTGCATGACAAAAACTTCAAGTCTCTGAAGAAAGATTTTAAGGCAATCCTGTACAATAAAAAAAAAAATCTGGATGCATCACCATCCCAGAATTCAAGCTGTACTACAGAGCAGTAGTAACAAAAACAGCATGGTATTGGTACAGAAACAGACGAAGGTTCAATGGAATTGAATTGAAGACCGAAATGAACCCACACACCTATGGTCACTTAAGTTTTGACAAAGAAGCCAAAACCATACAATGGAAAAAGGACAGAATCTTCAACAAATGGTGCTGGTCCAACTGGACCTCCACATGGAAAAGAATGAAAATAGATCCATACTTATCACCTTGTACAAAACTTAAGTCCAAGTGGATCAAAGACCTTAACATAAGGCCTGACACACTAAGTCTATTAGAAGAGAAAGTGGGAAAAACCCTTGAACTCATTGGCACAGGTGACAAATTCCTGAACAGAACACCAACAGCTCAGGACCTAAGACCAACAATCAATAAATGAGACCTCATGAAAATAAAAGCTTCTGTAAGGCAAAAGACACTGTCATTCAAATAAAACGGCAGCCTACAGATTGGAAAAAAGTCTTCACCAACCCTACATCTGACAGAGGGCTAATATCCAAAATTTACAAAGAACTCAATAAATTAAATGCCAAAAAAACCAAATAATCCAAACAAAAATGGGGAACAGAGCTAAACAGAGAAATCACAAAGGAAGAATACCTAATGGCTGAGAGACACTTGAAGAAGTGCTCAGCATCCTTAATCATCAGAGAAATGAAACTCAAGACGACTCTGAGATTCCATCTCACACCTTTCAGAATGGCTAAGATCAAAAGCTCAAATGACAGCACATGCTCGTGAGGGTGTGTAGAAAGGGGTACCCTACTCCATTGCTGGTGGGAGTGCAGGCTTGTGCAACCACTCTGGAGGTCAGTCTGGTGATATCTTAGAAAACTTGGAATAGCTTTGCCTCAGGACTCAGCCATACCACTTCTGGTTATACACCCAAATGCCTCTTCATGGAATCATAAGGAAGTTTCCTCATCTATGTTTATAGCAGCCTTATTTGTAATAGCTAGAAACTGGAAACAACCCAGATGTCCCTCAACCGAAGAATGGGTTAAAAAACTGTGGTACATCTACACAATGGAATACTACTCAGCTATCAGTAACAACAAAATCATGCAATTTGCAGCCAAATGGATGGAACTAGAGAAGCTCATCCCAAGTGAGCTAACACAGACTCAGAAGGATGCACATGGCATCTATTCACTTATAGTCAAATTTTAGCCATATAGTACAGGATAACTATACAACTAAGGCGCCAAACAGAACATGAACAGAGATTTTTTTTTTCCTGTCAATGAGACACTTTACCTAGTGGTGCTGCCTTGTAGGCCCCCAATGTATGAGGAGGCTCTTGGCCCTCATATGACTGCTGAACTGGGGCAGGGGACTGTTATGTAGGGACACTCCATTCCAGAGGAGTGTGGGATGTAAGGGATAGGGGGTAGAGGGTGGGAGGGCAGGACTGGGAGGGATGGAAAGAGGACACTGTGATGGAGTTGTAACCTGAAGTAATGAATAAATAAATTAATATATATATATATATATAATTTTTAAATAAATGGTATCCAAACCCCTTTCTAGGATAACTAATGATTTGGAAATCTACGGTTTTCAATTCTCTTAAAATTAAAAGCACAGATTTTAATATTTTACAAATTGAATGATCATTTTTCCAGTGGAATTTCCCCCTATCTTTAATGTTGTCCTTGGATCTATATACAATTCTTATTAATAATCATTGTTTTAAAGTAAAAATTATTTTAAAACTCATGATGAAGTCTTGTACCTTTGCATTTCCATGCATCAGTATCTGTTTCTAGACAAGCTCTCTTCTTTTATTGCCATAATAAAGTATGATATTCTGTAGTTTACAAATAGTAGTCATGAATTTATCATACTTGTGGAGGTTCGCTTCTAAAGATCAGCAATCCAGCTTCCTCACCTTGCAAGAGAAACTCTTCTCATGCATGCACTCATACATGCACATTCACCTTACACACTCACATGACAGGAGAAAGAAAGAACAAGGGTTTTCTGGGACTTCATCCGATCCCTTTTCTCATTTAGAGTTGAATGCTAATCTATCTGTATAAACTTCTAATATTGTCACATTGAGTTCTGGATTGCAATATATGAATTTATCCCCATAACAACATTGTAATAGCTAGGAAGAGGAGATAAAATCTAAAATAAGTAACCATCCTGTTAACTATAATTCTAAATCGAGAAGCATTGTGCGGACAGGGGAGCTGTGCTACTAGGGGAGTCAACCTGGAGCAAGAGTGAGATTTAGGCATATCCAAACCTCGAAAATCTTGAGAATGGTAGGAGTAGGACAGTTCCCTCCCTGTTCTCAGCCTGCATGTCCTGACCCACTTAGCTTTTCAGCCCCACCTCTGCCACCCTTGAGGTAGTCATGTAACCTAGAGGGCAGGATGCATGTCACACTTCCCTTTCCTCATAAGGATGTGTCCAGCAAGCACCTGGAGTTCCTCCTAATGTGAATAAGGCAGTCCAGCACCTTGGTCCTTTGTTCCCCTCAATTAAATGTGCTAGTCAATGAAGCCTGTCTTCCAAGAAGTCTGTTTCTCATTGGCTCATCCTCCACCTGAGGTCTCCAATACCCAGGGTCTTCCCTGCCTTGCTTTCTGTCTCAGGCTCCCTGTCTAATTGCTGGTGATCAGATAGCTAAGGGAGGGAGAGAGGAGCGAGAGAGCATGAGTATTTTAACATAAGATGCATAAAAAGGAGCTATCACCTCATTAACCCAGCCAAGGATATCAGAGGAGGACATTTGTAAGACATTCAGCAAGGTACAAATTTTATGTATTGATGTTAACGGCTGGAGTTTTCAAAACTAATGTGAGGAAAAGCACAGATTAATGAAGCTAAGAAAAGCAAAGGAAAGGGTACCTGAACAGAAACCAAACACGTTTCATTCATTCACTTTAAAGTGTCACTGGGCCATTTAACTCTCATAAATGTGGCATATTTATTTCTGTTGCTTCGTATAGTATTTACTGTTATAAGAGAAGGAACCATTTGTTGGACTGAAAGGGGAAGCTGTTGGGGGGAAGAGGGTGGAAGGGTGGGACAGGAAGGGGGAGTAGGGAAGGGATTGTGACTGAGATGTAACTTGAAGAAATAAAAAAATGTATTAAAAAATAAAGTGTCAAGCAAGCATACAATAAGGTTTATGATATAAATTCCTCAAGTGGCATCACAAAGCAATGGAAACAACCAAATTTACATCTGACTTAATTGAAGACACACGTTAGATTTTTTTTTTTTTAAGAGAAGCTTGTTCTGGGGTCTTGTTTTCCTGAAATTAACTTGTCCAAATCTCTGCACCCAGAATCAACAAATAAATATTCACTTTAAAAAAATAAACAAATTAAAACAAACAGAATATTTTCCACCAAGCAATATTTTAAAGCAACACATCTGACATAGATTGCATTATTTCCTCTATTATTTAAGCTTTTAAGATTTTAAGTAAAAAATTTAAAAGGGTTAGCAATTCAAAAGATATCCATCCAATGAAACCTGTGGTCAAGGGAAGCAGAGTAAAGTATAAGTATTAAGAAAATGAATACCAAAACATTACAACAAGAATGTGAATGTTTAAATTCATAGCCCTTTTAAACAAACATCACCCTTAATCGTTCTGATAACATAGTTAATAAAGGGTCTACAAAATCTTTATAAAAAGTTCCGATAATCTCATGATCTCAGTAACATAAACTCTGAAGTGGTGGAGATATGATTCCAGCTTAAGTTTTTAAAAAACAGGATGAGAAAAAAAAAGGGGGAAGCATGAAAGTTTTGACTGAGCATGTATTTAGTGGTTCAGTTCTTACCAAGCGTGCATGAAACTCTAGTCTCAATTCCCAGAGAATATATGCTCAGTCATAGCAAGAATGGAAACAAGAAAGAGAGAGAGAGAGAGAGAGAGAGAGAAAGAAAGAAAGAAAGAAAGAAAGAAAGAAAGAAAGAAAGAAAGAAAGAAAGAA
>CAJQZJ010032643.1:3539181-3550213 GCA_907164525.1 Lophiomys imhausi | reverse complement strand
GAAAGAAAGAAAGAAAGAAAGAAAGAAAGAAAGAAAGAAAGAAAGAAGGGAAGAAAGAGATAGGTACAGAAAGAAGGGGGAGAGAAAGAAAGGAGTAAAGGAAGGAAGAAGTGGAGAGAGAGGAAGGATTGATTTCCTTATGTTGAATGCAGGCTTATTATTAATTTTAAATACCTTCACTGTTAAGAGCCTAGATTACAACAAAGAACCTTTTGTAGTAAATCTGAGTCTCAGGAAGTTTCAGGGTGAGGGCCTGGACCTAAAAGTTGAGTAATATTAATTACATGTTACAAAAAAAAATCCCCACCAAAATATTCTCCCCTACAATTGAGGGCAGAATATCAAATGTAGCATTATCTCTGTGTGGTAAGGACCCAGCAGTCATCACTGAGCTCCTTCTGTTGTAACATAGGATTTGACATAATACAACCTCAGTAACACTTTATCAAAATTTCATTTGCAGTAATTCCAATTTATTTCTTATAAATGATGCCCACTCTGGTTAGTAAAAAAAAAAAAAAAAAAAAAAAAAAGAACGTGGTGTTTAGATGTTTGGCATAGCCTGAGTTATTTCTAAAAATCAGTCTGTAAAGAGAATAAAGTTCACTGCCACAGTATAATGCATTAGACATTTGTACTTTGAATTCAGTTACATCTACTTCTTATTAGAGGATATTGAACTCAGCGAAAGGGTGCAAATTTTAAAGTTATATACTAAAAAAAGGCCTAAAATAATTCACTTACACTGAAATTTGCCCTATCTAGTTATAATAATCATCAGTATTAGCAATGGTTTTTCTGATGTGAAAGAGAGAGTAAATTTGGCATAAGGTTTCTTGTCACATCAACAGCCATGTTTTTTGTATACAATTATATAATAGGTATGCTTCTATTCTTAGTGCTATTGCAATTAATATCCATCAGGAAGCCAGAAAGAAATGAACCATGTAAGTATTTTGTGATGCTTTTAATTACATATACATATCTATGTGTATATACATATGTATCTTATTATTCTTTAACTTAGATATATGTATATATATTAAATATATATCTATCTCTTTACATATATCATATATAAGATATGTATATATATGAAATATGAGAAATATATATATGAGATATATGTCTTCTTATACATATGATATATATCTTTTTATTATTCTCTAATTTAGATATATATATGAAATATATGTATCTTCTTAGAATACTTAAATGCACCAATATGTATTTGCATGCATTTTATACACATATATATTTTCCCAAAGTTATACACTAAAGTAGATTGGGCCATTTGCTTGTTATTAAACAATATTTACAGTGAATGGTAATAATAAATTATGGTAATAAAAGTAGAGAGACATTTGAATGTCAATTACTCAGTAACTTTCGTCATTGTACAGGTTGTTGGGGTGGAAAAAAGGATCTCTAAATTTTATAAGGAGTTTTTGAGAAGCTTCTACAGTTCTCTCCATAGTGGTACATTATCACTTCTTGGATAGAGAATAAGCAACACTGAGTTAAAATTTTGTGACAAAAGGAATGAATGTAGATTTAGGTGTACCTTGGGAGTTTATGCATTCCACATCACTCTGCATGCTGTTGTGATCCAACCATTGTTCATTCTTACCCTCCTACCCTTGTTACTACAGTAGATCTTGGAGTATTCCTAGGTGAGGAGGGACTCAGAGCACCTAAGATTTCCTCATGAGTTTGATGCAGACTTATATAAAATCTGATTCCTTAACTGCTATACTGTGACATGTGTAGTCTATTATTTTACTTCTGTTTTCTCTCTAATGGCTTTTTGGTGGTTCCGGGAATAAAACCAAAGACCTTCCTCATACAAGGCATACAGTTTCTCACTAGGAAACAGTCTTCACTCCTTATAGATGTTCTGAAAGTAACTTTGATGTTTTCAACTACTTGCATTTAAAATTGATCAGCAAAATTTTGATGATGGCCCAAAGATATTATGTAGATATGAAAATGAATGTTTCAAGTTATGAAGAATAACTGTTAAATTCAAATCTAATTGGTATCTCTAAGGATACACAACTCTCTCATTTACTTGTAAAATTTGTCATAACAAAAAGCAGTAACTAGATAATCTGGAAATTGGGACATAACAAAGCTAAAAGACAACTCATTTAATCTTGAGATTGGCAAAAAATATGTAGAAAAATATTATGTAGAGAATTTTTAACCAAGAACAATATGGCTGCTCTGGTAAGACATTACATCCAAAGATCTTCTAAGTCAGTGTGATCCCTCTGGAATGGAGACAGGACCTGAATTACAATATGATCTATCTGGAATACAGACAGGCCTTTAGTATACATATTTAGTACAAACAATGTAGTTAAGGTTAGTTAGTAGAACAAAGGAGCCATGTTTGAAAGTGATGCCTAATTGAGAGACAGTTAAAATGATGAATCAGAGAAAGATTTGACAGAATAAGATATTCCCAGCTCTCATGAGAACAGAGGGAAAAGAGACGCTGCTTAAGAGAACAGCACAAAGGGAGAGAAGGAGGAGGCAGTTTCACTGGGAGAGGTTTTTTTTTAATGTTTATTTATTACTTCAGGTTACATCTCCATCACAGAGCCCTCTTTCCACCCCTCCCATTCCCGCCCTCCCACCCTTTCCCCCTATCCCTTCCATCTCACTCCTCTGGAGTGGAGTGTCCCTACATATCAGTCCCCCACCCCAGTTCACCAGTCATATGAGGGCCAAGAGCCTCCTCATACACTGGGCGCCTACAAGGCAGCACCACTAGGGCAAAGTGTCTCATTGACAGGTAACAAATCTATGTTCCTCCTCCCTTTGGTGCATTGGTTGTGGTATAGATATCCTGTACTATATGGCTAGAATCTGATTATAAGTGAATATATGCCGTGTGAATCCTTCTGAGTGTGGATTAGCTCACTCAGGATGAGCTTCTCTAGTTCCATCCATTTGGTTGCAAATTGCATAATTTCATTGTTTCTGATGGCTGAGTAGTATTCCTTTGTGTAGATGTACCACAGTTTTTTAATCCATTCCTTGGTTGAGGGACATCTGGGGTGTTTCCCATTTCTAGCTATTACAAATAAGGCTGCTATGAACATAGATGAGGAAACATCCTTGTGGTTTGGTGAGGAATCACTTGGATGTATACCCAAAAGTGGTATGGCTGGGTCTTGAGGTATAGCATCTTCAACAAGTGGTTCTGGTCTAACTGGATGTCAACATGTAAAAGAATAAAATTAGACCCATACTTGTCACCTTGAACAACACTTAAGTCCAAGTGGATCAAGAGCTTAACATAAGGCCTGACACACTAACTCTCGAAGAGAAAGTGGAGAAAACCCTCAAACTCATCAGCATAGGTGACAACTTACTGAACAGAACACCAACAGCTCAGGATCTAAGACCAACAATCAATTAATGGGACCTCATGAAACTGAAAAGCATCTGTAAGGCAAAAGACACTGTCATTCAAACAAAATGGCAAACTACAGATTGGGAAAAAATCTCCACCAACCCCACATCTGACAGAGGGCTAATATCCAAATTTTACAAAGAACTCAAGAAATTAAATGCCAAAAAACCAAATAATTCAATCAAAAAATGGGGAATAGAACTAAACAGAGAATTCACAAAGGAGGAATTCCTAATGGTTGAGAGAAACTTGAAGAAATGCTTAGCATCCTTAATCATCAGAGAAATGCAACTCAAGAGGACTATGAGATTCCATCTCACACCTGTCAGAATGGCTAATATCAAAAGCTCAAATGACAGCACATGCTGGCGAGGGTGTGGAGAAAGGGGAACACTTCTCCATTGCTGGTGGGAGTGCCAGCTTGTACAACTATTATGGAAATCAGTCTGGCAATATCTTAGAACACTGGGAAAGTTTTACAGAGACAGGTTGAAGAGAGAATAAGCTAGACCCAGGTGAAGACAGAATGAGCAAGAGAATGAGAAGATTAGAACAGATTGCTAGAGTTAGTTTGAGGCCAAATTGAGGGATTCAGTTAGAAACTGAGAGGAGACAGGTTGAACTGGCTTGGAGAGAAGTTTGAGCCAGAACAGCTTGACTTGAAACAAACAGCCAGATTTCTAAAAGAGCTAGAAAGGTGAGCTTATTCAGTAGTAAGTTTTCGAGGCTGAAGACATTCTAGACATAGATTAGATTGTACAGAAACTAGAAGCTTCCAGGACTAGGCCTAGGTAAACAGAAAGAGGCAATGGGCCTCTGAGATGACAATTACTTCAGGAGAATAAAAGTTACATTTACATCTGGCACAATATGTACAATAAAAGACTCATTTACAATATTATAATCGTATATGACTTTAATTTGTTTGATAAACAGAAAGCTATTATATTTTAAAGTAAATGATATAAAGATAACACATGAATCTAAGAACAATATTGAGAATATGAAGCCTCACCCTAATATACTTGGTTGGTCCTTACACAAATTTGAATTATGAAAATATTTGTATAATTAAAAATGTACCCTTGCATATTTTTAGAAGGAACTTCTACTTACTACACAATCTAGTAAATTGCACTGAAAGGGACAGAATATTCTCTGCCATATGATTAATGTTTAATATTGTTCTTTGCTACTTGCACTCAGCTTCATAAGAAATAGTGTTTATTGGTACATTTAGGTTCCAATAAGATAATTATTTATTGTGTTACATTTGTTTCATCTAGTACTGAACTATTCCAAAATAAATGGCATTACTTCATGCTTGGTGAATCTTCACATGGTGGAGCATAGAGGCCAATAGAATGGGTTTAGAGGCTTAAGCTTCTTGATTTTCAGGCTGTAGCTTTTATTGACATGGAATGGTCATGGTAGTTATTTAATTGTAGAATTTTTGTGGTGAAAATGAAAAGAATCAATACCTTTATCACCACTTGCAGTTACTGATAAAATGTCTCAGTTGTGGACAGAAACCTTCATTATTATTAATGTTATTATTAGTTAATATATTTTCTCACAATGGAAATTAAGACAACAGATATTCTCTAACCCTCAAAAAAAAAAACCAAATTCATGATATGTAAGAAACACAACCTACATCATAACATGAGATTTTGCCTCAACTTACTACCAAAAATCTCTTTCATATTGTTTTGTTTTCTCCCCTGCTCAGGGGTCCTATGGCTGCATCACAGCCACAGTAATCTGATTAAAGTCAATACCACAGCCAAAGGATTTTGTTCACATGGCTGCTAGTCTCTTCCTTTTCGAAATAAATTAAATTCATGACTAAGGCCTCCTGTCCTTTGGTGCATGATGGAGTTACTGTTATTTCATTACTGATTGAAAGAAAATTCTGATTACTAATGTTTGTGAACAAATTTTGTTCATGTCTGCCCACTGAATTTGTTTAGATACCAGAAAATTATGGGGTGTATAATTTTAATTAGTATAAGAGATTAAACCCTAGGAGCCATGGTTCAGCAAAAATCTTGCTGTAAAACAACTTTAGAAAACATCCCTTCCACAACCCAGGAAAATTCGCTTAGTCATGAGGTCTCCAAGTGAGTTTTCAGATCTTGAGACAAAACACTGTGCCAAGAAATGTCGTCAGGAGACTGGGGAAGATGCCAATCCATTTTAATGATGGGTTTTTAGTACTAACTTAGTCATCTAACTTCACTCTTCTGTTTCACATCTTTATACATTCTAGATTCTTGTCTTAACATCCTTCTGATATTGTTACCAGAATTAAATCATTTCAAGCCATTCCTCCCAGTTCTAATATTTAGTTTATTTTTCCTTTCATTTTTGTATAATTTCCATAGCAACATGGGCATGGTGTCTGTGTTCTGTCAATCCACAACTCTCTGTATGCCACAATTTGCTGTCTTTTAATTCATGTTGCTGAGTTTTTCTTGTTTCTTATCAACTTACCAAATAACCACTGTCATCATGAAATTTAATGGCAAGGTCATAGCCTTTCAATCTACAAAATATACAGAATCTCCTTTCAGGCAGATTTGTATATACAAGAAGGGATAAGACATCTAGTGCACTTAGCTTCAAGGACCTCTTTTGCAGCAATGGACAGAGAACCAAGACAGCTGTGTAGTCTGGCATGAAAGCCGAAGAACAGATGCCGAGAAAGCACAGGATACCTGCAATTCATGTGGTCTTGCTGGCATGTCTATGGCCCTTTTTCTGGTACAGGGTGATTTTTTTAAATTTATTTTTTATTTCTTCAAGTTACATCTCAATCACAAGGCCTCCCTACTCGCTCCCCTCCAGTCCCACCCTCCCACCCTCTTCCCCCTCAACCCCCATCCTCTTCCTCCCTTTTTTTTTATGAGTTTAAGGTATATCTTTCCTACCAAACAGCTCCCATTTCAGACCAACAAATGGTTCTTTCTCTTATGACAATAAATACAATACAAAACAACAGAAATAAATAGGCCACAATTATGAGAGTTATATGGCTTAGCATACATTCCCAATGTCCAGTTCATATGTATTTAGCACCTGACTTTAACATTCTACTCTCTAACCATCTCCATGAGTTTAAAGTTCTATATCTAACTCAGCTTTCATACTAACTTGTACCACAATTTTAAAAACATCTTCTTAGATCCAGAACACCCTCTTGGTTCCTAAACAACTCAAAATTTAATTATGAGACTCTAGCAGGGTGATTTTTGTACTGCTCCTTAAAGAATTTTTATCATGAAGCTACCAATGAGGAATTCTCACATTTCCAATTAGGAGTATAACACACACACACACACACACACACACACAGACACACAAACCTTTCCATTGTTTTAGTAAAAGTAGTGGTGTTTATTTTTTTGCTTTTTCAGAAAGCTTGGCTTCACAGATTTTAGTAAGATCTCATCAAATATATTTATTTCTTCTGTTTCAGTCGCATCCCTTTGAGTTTCTTCTCGATCTCACATATCAAAATCTTGATGGCTGTCTTGGCAGAGGTATTCAAATTCACATAGCTTTATTCTTTGGCCTAAATGCCCAGCATAGAATTCTTAAATTATGCCTCACCATCACAAGGGATAGATGTAGTAACATCATTACTATCTTTCATGAGAGGAAATTTATGTATGCATGCAAAACAGAGCTTCCCACATTTGCAGAGGACCATGCAGTCTTTGTACAGCAGATGGATAAAGGAAAGTGTGATTCAAGTCTGCTATGTGTAGTAAAAGATGAAACAACAACTAAGAGTAAGCCCATTTCTAGCAGAGATGCTATAGTTCGAGGATTTTCATCCTTTGCAAATGTAGGGGTAGCTCCTCTTGAGTCTGTAAAAATAGAGTAGATACATAATTCATTCAGAATGGTTCATCTATGGCCCAACTCTTCCACTTGAGGACTATAAAGAAAACATTAACAGTTATAACTTGTGTTTATGGCTTAGTGTTTGGTTTAATGATATGATCACATATGTTTTTTTGTTTCACGGGGCTATCATGAAAATGGAAACAAAATTGGAATTTCAGTGCCTTAACTTCATCTTTTGAGAAGGGCCTGTTCATTTCATTAGCTCAGTTATTAACTAGATTTTCAGTTTTGATATTTCGTATTTTGAGTTCTAATATAGTCTAGATATTAGTCCTCTGTCAGATGTAGATACGAATGCAATTTAGTCTAGAAACTAAGGAAATCAGTATGTCAGTTCCTCAAAAATTGAAATATTACATGACACAGCTATATATTTAGTACAGGCCTGGAGAAGCCTAAGCCAACATTACCACTAAGATACTTGCATATCTATGCATGGTTTGACAATATTTATAATAGCAAAGTTACAAAAACATTCTACAAATCCTTAAACAGATGAATGAATAAAAAACAATATATGCAAATAGACAATAGCAATTTATTCAATAACTAACAGATGAAATAATTATTTGTAATAATACAATTCAGTTGGAGTGGATACAACTGAAAATAATGACATGATCAAAATAAGTCACAGCCAGGAAAATAACATCACATCTTGCTTAATATTTGTTTATCATATATATATATATATATGCATATATATGAAACACGCACACACACACACACACGTGTGTGTGTGTGTGTGTGTGTGTGTGTGTGTGTGTGTGTGTGTGTATGTGTGTGTGTGTGTGTGAAATCATTTATATATACAGAACAAGAAGTTGGAAGTCAAATTTTCTGGAAGAATTTATAGGAATGATGGGAGGACAGACCTGGGTGGATATAGTTAAATACTAATGATGCTTCCAAAACACTCCTTTGTGAGCCTCTTGATTATGTGCAATGGATGTACATCAATAAGTTTATTTAAAAACCCAATATTTATCCTTTTACAACTGTAGAGATCATAATCTCTAAAATTAAGGTGTTAGGAGATCATTTCCTTTTGGGAAGTCATCTTCTCTTGCCTCTTAAAGCTTTGAATCATTCTAAGAATTGTTCAGCTCATAAAAGCCTATGTTCCTTCTTTCCCTATATTCAAATTGCCTTGTTCTGTAACCTTTGTCTTACTTTTCATTTTCAGTCTTCTATAAGAATGTTCATAATTGAGTTTAGCGACTACATACTAATTCAGAATGATAGTTATAAATCATTATAAAATCTAGAATTACTCAAGCCATTGAACCATCTCTCTACTACCTGTTGTTGGTTTCCTCTTGTTTAATTCTGGTCTTTTTAAAATGTGCACTGAACCAACTATCAAAGTTTTATTCCTTTATTTTTACTAGACATAATTTATATACCACAAAATGTTCACCTTGTTTTTAGTCTATTCTCAAGTCTGTGCTACAGTCACCACCCTAATCATATAAAATATTCATTACAGTGAAAAACAATTTGTACCGTAGAATCTAGGAAACTAAAAAGGTAATCCATAGGATGAAACAGGGAAGAAATTTTAAGAGAGAGAGAAAGTAGAACACAATAATAAGAAAGATAAATGGGTGATAAATAGAATGAGGTTTAAGTAGAGAAAATGATGGGAGGGCAGGGAAGATGGGAGGTGACAATAATAAATAATACTAAGGATGTTTGGTAGCTGCTTATGTGACAAACCAGCTGATGAATGGGCTTCCAGAGACTTCTATCTCTGCCACCTGTCTTGCAATATGAACCATAGAATTACAGATAGACACCACTGTGCCCAACTATTCATATAAATTAAATTAGTTTAAATTATTACAAAGTGAATTATGCTCAACTCTAAATTTATAGAATACCAAAGAAAAAATCCAGGTACTAGGTGTATTATAACACCTCAAGAGTTGTTGGACACAGGTGGTCCAAAGACCCCAAGACATACAGTCCATTTCTATAGCTCTTTCTTTCCCTGTATTGAAGTGGCCTTCCCAACTACAACATGATGATAACTCCTTACTGCTGAAGACATCATACATTTTAGTCATATAATGGAGAAATCAAGATGGTCCTCATCAGGAAGCTTCCTTCCCACCAACTGCCTTTCAGAGTACTAGAAAGTGCTATCAACAGGAAAATAAAAATTAGCACTCCTGAACAACTGTGAAACACGTAAACTATAATAGCTATGAGATATACACACTGGGTGCAATGATAGAACACATATTATAAGAATAGATAATATCTTTCTGATTGGCCTAAAACTAGTTCCATAGGAGGAAACAAATGCCTAGTACTGTTAATCTGACCTTTCCAATTCTAGAAACGAACTCAGGTCTTCTGTAAGAGCAGTAAGCACTCTTAACCAGTGAGCCATGTCTCTGTCCCCTGTTGTTGCCTTCTTCTAGTTTTCTGAGTTTTGAATGCCTTTGCATTCTTATCATTGGGAGTCCATGTAGCTTCTTGTTTATGTACATTAATGCTCTTCATCAAATTTTGGACACTTCAGCTATTTAGCAACTATTATTTGGCATTTATGGGTGTACTTGCACAAATTAAGACTGATAATGCTCCTGCATATGTATCTAATAAGATGAAGCAATTCTTTGCATATTATAATATAAAACATGTTACTGGTATACCACACAATCCTACAGGACAAGCAATTGTAGAAAGAGCTAATCGTACCTTAAAAGAGATGCTTTTTAAACAAAAGGGGGAATTAAAGAATCCCAGGGATAGATTACACAATGCATTGCTAACTTTGAATTTCCTAAATGTTGGTGAAAAGGGTACCACTGCAGCTGAGAGACATTGGGTTATACAAAAAACTGAGGAATTAAATCAACCAATATATTATAAGGATATGTTAACTTTAGAGTGGAAACCTGCAATGGTTTTAAGATGGGGACGTGGTTATGCCTATGTGTCTACAGGGAATGAAAAAATGTGGTTATCAACAAAACTTATAAAGATTAGATCTGACCAGGGAGAACCTCCCATTAGCTGAAATATGAATGTCTTCGCATGGTAAGAATATTTTATTAAGTTTATGGTGTTCATGATATTCCAATCTTTTATCCAGGATGGACAGAGTTCATGCTTCAAATGGACTTACAAAATTAATCTATGCCTTTCTCCTCCTTAAAGAAAAAAAAATTATTTTCAGAGCAAAAGTCTGAATGACAATATCAAGACAAATAGGCCAAACGATTCAGCCTAATGACTGCTTCAGTTACTAATTTAAAAAAAAAGCATGCAAATCAACTTTAAAAGGGCTAGCCCAAAATGATCGATCATATAGAGACCTAGACAACAAAAAGCTATAGCTGAACATCCCAGGAATTGGCCAATATCTCAATTTTTAAAGGGTGCCCAAAAAATATTTTCAACTTCGTTCCCAGGAGGTGGAATGAAAATTTTTTGTTGTCATATCTTATGTATTGTGATTGTCTGTGTATAATGTTTGTGATGAATGGCATAAGATGAATTTGTCATTTGCGATGAATGGATATAATGAATGGAACAGTAAAGGTTGGAGTGGCATGGTCAGGTTTTTCCTCAAAATCTTCCCTTTCAGATTCTAATGAGAGATCATCTTGGAAAGCTGTTCTACTTCAGCTGGAGCACTCAGGACATCATGGATTCAGATGGTTACAGGAAAAAAAAAAA
>CAJQZJ010032643.1:3458159-3524181 GCA_907164525.1 Lophiomys imhausi | reverse complement strand
AGTAATAAATAAGTGTTAAATAATAACTTAAAAGTTCGGTTACAAGTTAGATAGATTATTCTTAGAAAGCAATTTTATAAAATGAAACCCAGATCCATCAACAATTTGTTTCATTGCTACATAAACTCAAGGGGAAGCTTAATGATCTAAACCATTTTCCAGAAATCACCTGTAATTTTTGACATAAATATGACTCAGGTCTTCTAAAATTACAGATACAAGGTTTTCTTGGGCAACATTGTCTCACAGACTATCCAAGTGAAGATAATTACCTTCTGAAAAATCTTTCCTTAAGGTTATTTTTGGAATTAAAAATTTAAAATAGAAGAATCTCAAGCATTCTAGCAGGGTATATTAACTATTATGGCTGAAGCACAATCTCAAAAGTTGGTTTTCAGCCAACTGTTTATCATTGCTGTTCAATATTAATTAGTGAAAATTAAATCCAAACGGTATGGAAAATAGGAAAATAAAAGATATGCTTGTTTAGAAAGAGAATGGCAGAAAAAATGAGAAACAATGAAATGTAACATTTTGAAGACAATATTTCAAAGAATTCAAAGATGGCACAAGTACAAATCCATTCATCTCACATAACAATTTTAAAGGGAAAACTTTACACTTCCAATCTTTGTTAAAATAGATGTTTGAGTATATCTGATTATGTAGGAAGTGCAGGGCCTGCAGCTTCCAAAACTAAGACATGACATACCAGTGGCTGCCTGGACAGTTCCCATTTTCTCTCCATACATTACAGCATCAATCTTCAGCCATTTGGCCCCATTTCTCTGACAGACATTGATTGTAGAGCAGGAATTATGAAGGACTTGCCTACCCTGTCTTGGCAGAGCTAGGCTGTCGACTTATCTGCTTCCAAGTTTTGTCCTTTTTGGACAGAAGTCTGTCTACAGTTGAAGCAAGGGGTTTTTCTTGCCAAGAGAACGGCTTACCACCAATTCAATCATCTCCCACTGGAGATTCTTCGATGCTCATCTTCTACTTGGAGTAGAATGGGGGTGCTGTCAGGAGCTGACATGTCTCGATATCAAAAAATCTTAAGTTAAGAAAACATCTTTGAATGCCGTATTCTGCAGATCTCTTGAGGTTTTTGAAGAGGCCCTATCTATCTCTTATATTTATATTTATTTCTGTTGTTTTGTATTGTATTTATAGTTATAAGAAAAAGAACCATTTTTTGGACTGAAAGGGAGAGCTGTTGGGGGGAAAAAAGAAATACCTTAAACTAAAAAAAAAAAAAAGAAGAAGGGAATAGGATGGGGGGGTTGAGGGGGAGGAGGGTGGAAGGGTGGGACTGGAGGGGGGAGTAGGGAGGGGATTGTGATTGAGAAGTAACTTGAAGAAATAAAAAATAAATTATTAAAAAAAAAGAAACCTAGCCAGTGAACACCTGGGGATACCTGAAGGTACTTCCCCATGCTAATGAGATATCTCAGTACCTTGGTTTTCAGCCAATGACATTTGTCCATGCCTCTAACCATATCTGGAGTTCTTCAACCACCCTCACTGTCCATTAGGTAATCAGGTACTGTGTTCCCTTTTTTCTAATAGGACCATGTCTAGCAAATCAAACACATTTACCTCTAAAACCTTTCCCATTGCCCAAAGGTTTGTAATGCCCTGATTCACAAAATAAACTCTCTTTCTCAATTCCTCCAAAAAAAAAAAAATATATAGATGTTTGAACTCCCAAGAGGAGCAGAAGGCAGGAAATCATCGGACTTAGGGCTGAAATTAACAACATAGAAAAAATAAAAACAAAACAAAAAAAATGATACAAAGAATCAATGAAACCAAGAGTTGGTTCTTTGAGAAAATCAACAAAATAGACAAACACATAGCCAAATTAACTAAAAGCAGAGTGAAAAAACCCAAATCAACAATTTTAGAAATTAAATGGGAGAAATAGCAGCAGACATTGAGGAAATCCAGAGAATCTTTAGGTCCTACTTTAAAAATCTATACTCCACCAAATTTGAAAACCTAAGGAAAATAAACAATTTTCTTGAGAGATTCCACCTTCTGAAGTTAAATCAAGATCAGATTAACAGCTTAAACAGCCTTATAACACCTAAGGATATAGAAAAATTCATTAAAAATCTCCCAACCAAAAAAATAAAATAAATAAAAAAGCCCAGGGCCAGATGGTTTCAACACAGAATTCTCCCAGTCCTTCAAAGAAGAGCTAATACCAATAGTCTTCAAACTCTTCCATGAAATAGAATCAGAAGGTACACTGCCAAACTCATTCTATAAGGCCACAGTCACCCTGATTCCTAAACCACACAAAGACCCATCAAAGAAAGAGAACTTCAGACCAATTTCCCTCATGAATATAGATGCAAAAATACTTAATAAAATACTGGCAAATCAAATCCAAGAACACATGTATCATCAAAAGTCTCATACACCATGATCAAGTAGGCTTCATCCCAGGAATGCAGGGAAGGTTCAACAAATGAAAATCCATTAACGTAATTCAACATAGAAACAAGTTGAAAGAAAAAAAACCACATGATCTTCTCACTAGATGCTGAAAAAGCATTTGACAAAAATCCAACACCCCTTCATGCTAAAAGTCCTAGAGAGAATGGGCATACAAGGACCATACCTAGAAATAATAAAAGCGATATACAGCAAGCCAGTAGCCAACATCAAATTAAATGGAGAGAAACTTGAAGCATTTCCTCTAAACTCAGGGAAAAGACAAGGATGTCCACTTTTTCCATATCTTTCAACATAGTACTTGAAGTTCTTCCCAAAACAATAAGATAGCTAATGGAGGTCAAGGGGATACAAAATAGAAATGAAGCAGTCAAATTATCCCTATTTGCAGACAATATGATAGTATACATAAATGATCCCAAAAATTCAACCAGAGAACTCTTACAGCTGATAAACACCTTCAGCAATGTGGCCGGATACAAAATTGATTCAAAAAAAATCAGAAGCCCATCTTTATACAACAAATAAATGAGCTGAGTAAGAAATTAGGGAAACAATGCCCTTCACAATAGCCACAAACAATTAGAATACCTGGGGGTAAGTCTGACCAAGCAAGTGAAAGGCCTGTATGACAAGAACTTCAAGTCCTTGAAGAAAGAAACCAAAGAGGACATCAGAAGATGGAAAGATCTCCCATGCTCATAGATAGGTAGGATCATCATAGTAAAAATGGCCATCCTACCAAAAGCAATATACAGATTCAATGCAATTCCTATCAGAATATTAACACAATTCTTTATAGACCTGGAAAAAGCAATTCCCAACTTCATATGGAGTAACAAAAACCCAGAATAGCTAAATCAATCCTGTACAATCAAAAAACATCTGGAGGTATCACCATCCCAGATTTCAAGCTGTACTATAGAGCAATAGTAATAAAAACAATATGGTACTGGTATAGAAACAGACCAGTGGATCAATGGAATCGAATTGAAGACCCAAAAATGAACCCACACACCTATGGTCACCTAATTTTTGACAAATAACCCAAAACTGTACAATGGAAAAAGGACAGCATTTTCAACAAAGGGTGCTGGTCCAACTGGATGTCAAGATGTAAAAGAATGAAATTAGACCCATACTTATTACCTAGTACAAAACTTAAGACCAAGTGGATCAAGAGCTTAACATAAGGCTGGACACACTAAATCTACTAGAAGAGAAAGTAGGAAAAACCCTCAAACTCATCAGCACAGGTGACAACTTCCTGAACAGAATACCAACAGCTCAGGATCTAAGACTAACAATAAATAAATGGGACCTCATAAAACTGAAAAGCTTCTGTAAGGCAAAAGACACTGTCATTTGAACAAAACAGCAGCCTACATATAGGGACAAAATCTTTACCAACCCCACATCTGACATAGGGGTAATATCCAAAATATACAAAGAATTCAAGAAATTAAATGCTAGGGAACCAAATAATCCAATCAAAAAATGGGGAACAGAGCTAAACAGAGAATTTACAATGGAGGAATCCCTAATGGCTGAGAGACACTTGAAGAAATGCTCAGCATCCTTAATCATCAGAGAAATGCAACTCAAGAAGACTCTGAGATTCCTTCTCACATCTGTCAGAATGGCTAAGATGAAAAGCTCATATGACAGCACACTCTGGCGAGGGTGTGGAGAAAGGGGAGTCCTCCTCCATTGCTGGTGGGAAGGCAGACTTGTCCAACCACTATAGAGGTCAGTCTGGTGATATCTTAGAAAACTTGGAATAGCTCTGCCTCGGGACCCAGTCATACCACTTCTCGGTATACATCCAAATGACTTCTCACCAAATCACAAGGAAGTTTCCTCATCTATGTTCATAGCAGCCTTATTTGTAATTGCTAGAAACTGGAAACAACCCACATGTCCCTCAACCAAAAAATGGATTAAAAAACTGTGGTACATCTGTAAAATGGTATACTACTCAGCTATCAGAAACAATGAAATCATGCAATTTGCAGCCAAATGGATGGAACTAGAGAAGCTCATCCTGATTGAGCTAACACAGACTTAGAAGGATGCACATGGCATCTATTCACTTATAATCAGATTTTAGATCTATCGTACAGGATAACTACACTACAATGAATGCACCAAAGGGAACATGAATATAGACTTTTTTTGTCAATGAGACACTTTGTCCTAGTGGTGCTCCCTTGTATGCCCCTAGCATATAAGGAGGCTCTTGGCCCTCATATGACTGCTGAACTGGGTTGGGGGACTGTTATTTAGGGACACTTCACTCCACAGGAGTGGTATGGAAGGGATGGGGTTAGAGGTTGGGAGGGAGTGACTGGGAGGGGTGGAAAGAGGACTCTGTGATGGGGATGTTACCTGAAGTAATAAATAAATATTTAATAAAAATAAATTTTGCCTCAATTGAGGAACTGTTGGAAGTCATTACCTCCTTGAAAAGGAAGGGTTATTTTTGTTTAAGAGTGCATCCCTTGATAAATAGACAAACTGCAGTCAAAGCCATATATCCAAAAAAAAAATTGGGGAGTAAAAATTGGCCTTGATGGAAACAGTATTGGGTGGGAGGAGAATGGATGCAGAACTGTGCAATTTGGAGAGAGCGAATGATTATGACGAAAGCTGTATACAGTTCTAAAAGTGTTAAGTAGAGACTGATGGAGAAATAGGCAGATTCTGGAGATGTGTCGTTATTTATACAAATACATATGGACTGGACATTGGAAATGTATGCTAAGCCATATAACTCTTATAATCGTGGCCTATTTATTTCTGTTGTTTTGTATTGTATTTATAGTTATAAGAAAAAGAACCATTATTTGGACTGAAAGGGAGAGCTGTTGGGGGGAAAAATAAATACCTTAAACTAAAAAAAAAAAAAAAGAAGGGAAGAGGATGGTGGGGCTGAGGGGGAGGAGGGTGGAAGGGTGGGACTGGAGGGGGGAGTAGGGAGGGGATTGTGATTGAGATGTAACTTGAAGAAATAAAAAATAATTTATTAAAAAAAAAGAATTATTATAGAAACAAATGACTCTTACCTAACTACTTTTTTCTAGTTTAAAGGGAAAATTCCAAATGAGAGTGATCAGAAAGACAGTTGAACTGGAAACTCCATCACATGACAATTCCGACCAGGTTTCATTCTTGCCATGTTTTTTGTTAAATATACTCCTAAAATTGTATACAAACAGAGCCTTACCTTCAAAAGTAGCAATACAAGATTTAGTTCTCTCAAATTAACCTGGCATGATATCAGTTAGTGAGAATTAACTCTTTGAAAATTGTGGCCAATGCATTTATGCCATGATCATTAAATTTTTGTCAAATAGACTGGGTATAATGGATTATTAAAGTGCCCCTACATGAGATATTATCAATGAAACATATAATCTGAGCAAAGATCTCTTTTAGAGACAGACTGAGCACCCCACAGTGCAATCAGGTCACATTGGTACACTTTATCTCTAAGCTTACAGCATGACATCGGCTCATCCTGTCCTCAGACATTAGCATTCTCAGAAATCTGGACTTTGGACTCACGCTGAAGTCACAACACTGGTCTCCTGAGCTTTTTACAACTGAGCTTGACTGGAACCATACCATTATCCCTGGGTCTCTGCCTTGCAAATGCTTCTAAAACCATATTAACCAATGTCTTGGCTATGATTTCTATCATTGTAATAAAACAACATCACCAAAAGCAACTACAATATGTAATGATTTATTTCAGCTATCATATCGATAGCAAACAGTGATACTTTGACCTCTTCCTTTCAAATTTGTATATCCTTGATCTCTAGTTGTTTTATTGCTGTGGCTAGAACTTCAAGTATTATATTGAAGAGATATGGAGAGAGTGGGCACCATTTTCTTGTCCCTGATTTTATTGTGATTGCTTTGTTTTTTCAATTACACCTTTCTTAGTTACACCATGAGCCAACTGGCATTTGTAATTAGATTACTTTCTTTCTGTGGCTTTTTACTCTAGGGAAATATTACTTTTTAGACTATTTTATATTCTTCCTGTCTTAATATTTCCTGATTGGTTCTATAAAATATGCACTCTGTAACCTTAGGCACACAATGTTTAACATAAAGTGCCCAACACTGCATGGCATGTTGCCCTATATATGTAGAGTGGTTATAATCACTTTGTATTTCTCACTGTACGTTTCTTTGCGGTAGGTAGAAAGGGGCTGAGGTACAATAGAGATACTGTTTGATTTGCATAAGTTATCATTCATTCCCTATTTAAATAAAAAAAGACTTCATGAGATTATAACTAGACTCTGTATATTATTAGCAAGTTTTGCCTCCTCTTAGGACTCTTTTCCTCCTGTTTGGTTTCCCTGTCCAACCTCAGTGTGAGGGTTGTTGCCTTGCGTTATTATACTTTGCTTTGTTTGGTTTGGTTGTTGTCTCTTACAGACAAAACTTCTCTGAAGGGAGAGAGAGAGGAGTATAACCAGGAAAGAGGAGAGGTAGGAGGGAGCTGGAAGGAGTGGGAAGAGAGGAAACTGTGGTTGAGATATATTGTATGAAAGAAGAATCTATTTTCAGTTTTCAAAGTTACTCTAGTTGAAAATGAACATGCAAATGTGTTTCCTGTTTACTGTCTGGACTGATCATACCATATGCTATAACAAATTTTCATTTTCCCAGGATCACTCAAAGGTACAGTACATGGAAACCACACATTTTTTCTCACAAGTGAAGGCCTTGGAAATTTCAGTGACTGTTACAAATGACTCACTCATAAATACACATTACAAAAGAGGAAGCTTACCAGTCATCTGCAGCCATAAGAGAAACAGTCAGTCCTTTCCCTTTTTCCTACTGTCTGTGGCCTGACTATTACGTCATTGCCAATGTCATTGTCTTCAACAAAACTAATTTATTCAATTCCAGAAAATGAAGGCTGATTGCCCATAAACGCTATTAACATATTTAAAGACTGCATTCACAATATTATTAAAACTTATCAGTAAACTTTCAGTAAGATAATTTTAATTAAATTTTAATATAGACTTCATAATAAATGGAACTGGAGCCCAGAATTGTCATCGTATATCTCTAAGAAAATAGCCGTTAGTAGCTTTGTCTCATAATTGCTGTTTTGTTTCTGAAAAGTCTCCATAAATTATGTTGTTATTTTTTCTTCCACATAAAACAGAACATTACATGAAAGCTCTTGAACTCAAGTATATATAATTTTATTCTATTGTAAAAGCAACTTATGTGGATATCTTCCCTGAAATCAAAACAGAAAATGAATATCGCATATAAACCTGTCTTGCTTAAATACTTTAGTCGCCAAGTATCAAAGATTTCTCTGTAGTCTGACATAAAGGTCAAAGGAGAGTAACTCTCAAAAGATTTTCTTCTTCCTAGTGATCTCAGTTACATATATGGTGAGCACAAATACTCTTAAGTTGCTAATTAAATATTTTTTAAAAGAGAGAAATAATATCTTTGGTCATCAATTACCCCTCCCACCTTAAGTGCTGTGAATTTGTTAGTAGGCAGGTTTTCGTTCATCTTTGTCCCCTAAAATAACTAAAGTTCCTTTCTAAAAGTAACACTCCAGTTATAACAAGGTGTGTACTTGGAGGACACCAGAGACAATATTCATTAGAAATAGTTTAACTTTCTGTGCCATTTGCAGATGCAGATTTCTAAGTGATCAGGAAATGGTGAACAATGACAAGCATATACCTTTGTTGGTTGCATTACCAACTGTTTGTAAAGAAAAGTGTAATAATATTATATGTTATCTATGATCTTTTCTTGGCTATGATGACTAATAAAAGTATCTACAAAAAAATGAAGGAATAGAGTCAGTACAGTGGTGAATATTTTGCTTATTTATCTATGAGTAAACCTTCCCTGAAACTCGGGAAGTTGGCAAAAGTAAAAAAAAAAAAAAAGTAGAGTCAGACATAAAATTATCAGAATCTAATTTTGATGCTTTTTTATTCCAAACTCAGATATACAATGCTTCTGAATTTTTTAAACAAGCACAAAATGTCTGGATATTTAATCCCTGTTTGACATTTCTGAAGTGCAGTGAATGCATTGTTGTAAGCAGGCACATGATAGCAAGAGGACACAGCCTCTCCACTTTCCTGTACACATGGTGACTTCATTCCATTTTATATCTAATTTTAAATTGCCAGGCTGTTACATATTCAGTGATTATGTCTTGGTATAATGTATTTCTTACCTGCAAACTATACACTATTAATATGTTTTTGTAAACTATATCAGATTTTAATGAGCAACCAAAATAGGAATTTTCATGTAAGGGTGAACAATGACTATCCCTGTGCTTATAATTCTCACTTCCTGGTCATGAGGCCTGGCTATCATAATTGGTATAATGAATTTCCTAAAATAAGTGGAAGTCTAATTTGATCCTGTGCCTATGAACAATCCAGGCATTCACAGCTAAACCACTGACCTGATTTGAAGACGAATCATGCCAAAATGAAGTCATGCTTTTCTGTGCAGTGTGCTCTCTCAATACAGGGCTCGAATGGTTTGTTCTAAGAGCTCTGAAGTGGGGATTTCCAGTAACAAAGAAACACAATCTGAGCTTCCAACTCCAGACACCTCGACTTACTTTAAATAACAGAAACTTGAGATGGAAAGAAAATCTGAGTCATCACCCAGTTCAGTGATTGTCAGCAAGTGGAAAACTTGCTGGTGCCCTTTGCTGTGAACAGTTTAGAGATTTACAGTGTTCTACAGGTAACAACTTTAAGGGTTTGAACACAATCTTTAAGTGGGAAAGGGTTGATGTTACAGAAAACCTAACATTTAAATGTCAGGCTATCATGGTAGGCGATTTCTTAGGAAACACATGCACAGCTATACATACTTAATTGTAATCTTCACTACTATTTCAAACCTATATTAATTTGCTTCACTTTTTCTAAGGCAATTAACTGTTTTAACATCATGAAAAACATGCTGTGATTAGTTTTCTACAACTAAAGCACCCATGTTCACAGTGTTGACATACTTCATATTGAAATTTATTCTAGGCCTTCTAAAGAAACAATGTCTAATATGATAAAACACTGCAATTATGACTGTGTGTGAATGTGGATAAAGGAGTAGATGTGGCCCATAATTAAATGGAGAATTTTTAAGCAGATTAATCCCAGATCAAATATAATCTTTGATTTACTAAACTATATGACAGTAAAAAAAATGCCTTTAATTGCAGATTTTCCTTTGTCCACCTTATCCACAGTTTATGAATGTTAAATTGTCAATTGTAAAAGTGTGAAATGTGAGTTGTTTATTGCATTATCTTGGAATAAAACTTTCATATGTCTTAAAGTCAAAACAGAATTTGCACTGGTCCCTCTTAGTGTCTTCCAAAATAGAAAAGTTTCCTCCAAGTAAAAATATGATGTCAGTGTTATTCTAACAGCCAAACTAGATACAGAAAATAAAATTATAAGCTCTTAGAGTATCTTTCAATACTGATTCAGAAAAGAATTTGAGATGGATAATTACTAGATATTTGCGTTAAAACATTTTTCTTTGTTGTAGCAGGCATGAACCAAAGTGTCTTTGCTTGTGTAGTTACAACATGCTCAAGAGCAAATCAGCTAACATTGCAGCATAGGAGTAAGAGCCCATGAAGTATTACCTTAGGTGAAAAGCAATCTGTAACTGATGGCTGACAGAGACTCCAGAGTCAATCTTCTTCAAAAATGTGATCCTGGAGAGGCTGTATATGCTTGAAGCATAGTCCAACTTCCATGCACATAGAGACAAGTTTTAAAAAATAGTAAAAAAGTCTGAGAGTGGAAGATGTGGTGGGACAGAAGGAAATCAGGGATGGATTTTACAAAACCACATTATATACATGTATGAAAGAATCAATAATGAGAATTTAAAATAATAGGCCAATATTATTTATGAATATTAATTTAAAACTATAAATTAAGTCATTTTAGAATACATATAAAATGATATATGCATTATATTGATATGTATGTGTTAATATTAATACATTATATAATGTTATAAATATGATATATACATATATATAATGATATGTACATGATATTATATATGTATATATGTATGATATATATATATATTTAACTCATTGAAATAATAGAAATCACTGAATACCATAAAATATTGCTGAAAGTAATTAGAAAAGAAAGACCTAAATAAATGATTCAGAAAGACAGAATTGTTATGACTCCATTGTTTTTTTGTTTTCTCTCCCTGGCAATAAGACACTTTTCACTGGTGGTACTGCCTTGTAGGCCCCCAGTGTATGAGGAGGCTCTTGGCCCTCATATGACTTCTGAATTGGTGTGAGGGACTGTTATGTAGGGACATTCCACTGCAGAGGAGTGAGATGTAAGGGTTACGGGGTAGAGGATGGGAGGGTGGGGCTGGGAAGGGGGGAAAACAGGATAATATGATGGAGATGTAACCTGAAGCAACAAATAAATACATTTATTTATTTAAAAAATTAGTTATATTTCTATACAATTGAAAAGCACACAAAATGGATGAGATAATCTTGAAAAAGCATACTTCTCAATTCATACAAAGTGATTAGATCAAAACTAGATCTGCAACATGGACAGAAGATTGGGAAAAAATCTTCACCAACCCCAAAACTGACAGAGGGCTAATATCCAAATTTTACAAAGAGCTCAAGGAATTAAATGTCAATAAACCAAATAATCCAATCAAAAAATAGGGAACAGAGCTAAACAGAGAATTCACAAAGGAGGAATTCCTAATGGCTGATAGACACTTGAAGAAATGCTCAGCATCCTTAATCATCAGAGAAATGCAACTCAAGACAACTCTGAGATTCCATCTCACACCTGTCAGAATGGCGAAGATTAGAAGCTCAAATGACAGAACATTCTGGCAAGGGTGTGATAAAGGGGAACCCTCCTCCATTACTGGTGGGAGTGCAAGCTTGTACAACCACTATGGAAATCAGTCTGGTGATATCTTAGAAAATGTAGAATAACCCTACCTCAAGACCCAGCCATACCACTTCTGGGTATACATCCAAATGATTCCTCACCAAATCACAAGGAAGTTTCCTCATCTATGTTCATAGCAGCCTTATTTGTAATAGCTAAATCTGGAACCAACCCAGATGTCCCTCAACCGAGGAATGGATTAAAAGACTGTGGTACATCTACACAATGGAATACTACTCAGCCATCAGAAACAATAAAGTCTTTCAATTTGCAGCCAAATGGATGGAACTAGGGAAGCTCATCCTGAGTGAGCTAACCCAGACTCAGAAGGATGCAGATGGCATCTATTCACTTATAATATCTATTCACTTATAATCGGATTTTAGCCATATAGTACAGGATAACTATACTACAACCAATTCCCCAAGGGGAACAGGAACACAGACTTTGTTTCCTATCACTGACACACTTTGTCCTAATTGTGCTGCCTTGTAGGCCCACAGTGTATGAGGAGGCTCTTGTTTCTCATATGAGTGCTGATCTGGGGTGGGGGACTGTTATGTAGGGGCACTTCACGGCAGAAAATTGGGATGGAAAGGATAGGAGGTAGAGGGTGGGAGGGCGGGATTGGGAGGGGCGGAAAGAGGACACTGAGATGGAGATGTAACCTGAAGTAATAAATAAATATTAAAAAAGAATATTAGGGTATTTTGTGGTCTTGTAAATAAACATAATAATAATTAATAAGTTGCACTAAAAATTACAGGCCACGGGAATAAAACTGGGGGCCTAGAAAAATGACTGATATACCCATGAAAAATTCACACAGGACTAGGGCACCAAGTAGATATACTGCGAGAAGGAACAGTTCTTCAGCAATGGGGCAGACACAGTTAATTTCCACAAGCAGCTGCTTTTCAGAGTGCAATATATTACCTGACAATGAGTCAATGCTTTAAATACAAGAAATAAGTTCACAATCTTTGCTAAGACACACATACAATATGGCATGTCAAAATGAAGTTTATCAACATTTAATTAAATCACTAAAGTATTTTATGCATCAAATGCACTATACTATTGAGATAATAAAATACCTACAGAATGGTAAATAATATATTCAAATATATGATAGAATTTTAATAATCCAGATATTTGAAGAATATCCACAGCTCAAAACAAATAACATTATTAAAATATTCACAACAGAATTAAGTGGATTATTCTCCAAAGAAAGCAGACATATGAATTATCATTAAACATAAAATAGTCTCATCATAAGTGGTCATAAAGAAAAAAGAAATCAAAGCTACCTCATTCTTACCAACAGGACAAGATATAGGAAAAATAAGGGAAACAGTGAATCTGGGTGAGAATACAGTACCAAAATTTTTAAAAATTTAACTCCAGACACAGCTGGTGAAAAAAAATAAATTAGTAAAGATACATAGAAAGTACCTCATAATTATAAAAAAATATTAAATATAGAACTACCATATGTTCCTCAAATCCTAGAAACCATCTTATAGCTTAACACTTACATAATTAACAGTACAGGATCAAGCACATACCGGACTCACTGGGCATATTATTCATAATAGTCCAGTACTGGAAGCACATTAAGTTTTCACCCTGAGACAAATGTATTGACAGTATGTACTACATACACTGACTGATTACTTAGGAAAAAATGAAACTCATGCATGCCATGTGAAAACCTTATGTAAAGTGGTATGAGCAAGGCTTCAATGAGTCCACTAATATGAAATATCTTGAATGAAGAAATTTATAGAGACAGGACATTTATTGGCAATTTGAAATCCCTCATCATGCTGAATCAATTTAATGCACTACTGGCCTACTTAATCATAGACTCATATACAATAAAGCTGTAAACTTTTGGAACTGTGAGTCTGAATAAATATTTTCCCCTTAAGTTACATTTTTGGATATTTGATGTGTGATAAAATAGTGATGCCAATTTTATTTTACAGTCTTTTAGAATAAGGTTGATTATTCTGTCCTTCCCCAACTTCTTTGAGCAAATTACCTTGTACTTTATAGCACAAAAAATAAGGTTTTATTTTTTGCCTTCTGAGTATAATATTTCTGAAATACATGGCAGTGTTTGTTTTGGGAAGTGTTTATCCTTCACAGTATTCTGAGTTAATTTGGTCTTCAGTTTGTTTGCTGCTATTAATTTTGAAGGTTCGTAGCCATGATTACATAAAATATTTCCTTTTCTTGTTATATTCCCCCTCTCTCTCATTCCAATTAGACTGCTAAGAAATGTTTTAATGTTCCATAATTCCTCAAAATATGGTATAATTTTACCCTTTACAAATGTCCTATAAAACGTGTCACATAACACATCTATATGTTCAGCCATATACTCATGTTTCCAGGCCTTAAAGCCTTATTGGCAAGATTAATAAATTTTTAAAGATTTATGGAATATGTGTGAGGAAATTATTTCCAAAGCACACAAAACCAAAAACACTTCCTATAAATATGCTTAGTCTTTTTCTGTCATCCTTATGTGTACATATCTCTGGTACTTAACACCTTCATAATGTATCCCATATCTTACCATCTTCTTACCCTTCTCTCCCCTCACTCTGATATTCTGAAGTTAATAAGCTCTTCTAAACATGTTGTTATTAATGTTTTCTACTCCCTAACAAGCTTGTGTGCATCTGCCTGACATTCTACTCAGCTAAAAAAATGTGTTATTAAGAATCATCTCTCATTTATTCTAGAGCAGGGATTATGAAGGACTTACCTACCCTGTCTTGGCAGAGCTAGGCTGTCGACTTCCCTGCTACCAAGTTTTGTCCTTTTTGGACAACAGTCTGTCTGCAGTTGAAGCAATGAGTTTTTACATGCCAAGAGATAGGCTTGCCACTAATTCAATCATCTCACACTGGAGATTCTTCGATGCTTTTCTTCTACTTGGAGTAGAATAGGGGGTGCTGTCAGGAGCTGATATGTCACGATATCAAAAAAAAAATCTTAATTTAAGACCACATCTTTGAATGCCATATTCTGCAGATCTCTTGGGGTTTTTGAAGATGCCCTATCCATCTCTTGTATTTAGATAAGCAAATGTTGCTTGTCTCTTAACAACTTGATTACTGAGTAGCTTAGAGAATATCTGTGATAGACTGTCATAGTAGCTAACAAGGTGACATGCATGCATGACTAGGAGTTTGTTTTTCTTAACTATCCTAAACAGTTTAAGACGGTTGGTATCAAGAGGCCAGAGCTTCATATTTAATTTTTAAGTATCTCTAGGTACGATACCATTAGGAAGCGTTACCTTTAATTTTGTATCAATATACAAAGATCTATTCAAATGTGGTTAAATATACTCTTAATTTTGTATCAATATACAAAAATCAATGCCTATGTGGCCCAATACATTCTTAATATTGCGTCTATATACAAGGGTCAATACCACTGTGGCCAACTATAATCAAACAGGACCAAAAGGCTGAAGACTGACGTTGGAATGTGTGGAGAGAAAATGGAAACTGTCCAGGTAGTCACTGGTTTGTAATTTCTTAGTATTGGAAGCTGCAGGCCCTGCACTTCCTATACAATCAGATATATTTATCCTTCTCAGCTCTGTGAGGTGGTTGAAGAATAGACAGCTTGAGTCTCATAGCTAAATTTTGAGTTGTTTAGGAATCAAGAGGGCATTCTAGATCTAAGAAGATGGTTATAATAGTGATGCAAGTTAGTTTGAAAGCTAAGTCAGTTATAGAACTTTAAACTCATGGAGATGGTTAGAAGGTAGAAGGTTAAAGTCAGGGGCCAAATATGTATGTACTGGACATTGGGAAGGTATACTGGGCCATTTAACTCTCATTAATGTGGCATATTTAATTCTGCTGTTTTGTATAGAATTTACTGTTATAAGAGAAAGAACCATTTGTTGGATTGAAAAGGGAATCTGTTGGGGGGGGAAGAGGGTGGAAGGGTGGGACAGGAAGGGGGAATAGGGAAGGGTTTGTGACTGAGATGTAACTTGAAGAAGAAAAAAAAATAAAGTACTTATATATAAAAAAACAAAAAAGAATCATCTCTCAGTAGTTGTAGCCAACAGTATTTGCTATGTAGAAAAGAATATTAGCTTCTCAACTTATGTAAACATGATCTCTTTCCACAGTTTCTAGTAATTAAAGGGTGTATCTTAGACGTCTTGAAAACAATGAGAAAAGGAGAAGTCCTTCATAATAGGAAGTTAACCTAAATATCATGAGCACATTTAATGTAAAACCATCTGAGCTCTCTATAAATTAGTGTATTCTGCCCCTAGAGGCATTGCAGATGTGTCTGCTATGTCACATGTGCATCCGTAGGTGACAGAGAAGAGATAGGCTATATTTACATTCAGTGTTCTGACCCTATAAAAATCAGAATCAATAGTAGCCTAACATTGCTGGGGAAAAATAAGCAAGCTGGATACCAACACCACTTTGGAGCCATGGGGTAGCCTGTGATGACTACCAGACCAGTACCAGGGTAGCATCAGATGGGATCTCAGGATAGGAAACAAACCAGAAACTAGAAGAATTCTGCCTGGCCTTGTATGTGGGAACTGTGGGTGAGCCAACCCAGAGAGAGTAAGTATGAGAGAGCCAGACATGCCTTTTGTCTGCTATGTGGTGGTGTTGGCTAGGAAGAGATGCCCTCCACTCCCTTTTGCCCTCACCAGCATTGGTCAACAGGAGATCTGGCCCAGAAGGGGTCACAAGAGAAGGAGAACTGTCCCAGCCCCTCACATGCTGCAGAACTCGGGAGAGCAGGCCCTGTACCTTTCCATAGTTGAACAGGCCATCCAAGGGTTTGCAGGTCAACAACCAGGGCTTTGAGTTGGCCCACCCCAACATCTACCCCATGGATGAACTAGTGGAGTGCAAGAAGAGGTCAGTTCCACAACCCAGACTCTAGGTTCTCCATGACACAGGACACTTACAGCATATCTGAGAGGAGTTCCAGTGAGATTCCAGTACTGATGGAATAGTGGAAACCAAAGGCCTCGTACCAGACCAAGGAGTCATTATAATGAACATTTGCCAGCAGAATATGTGGACAAAGGGGAATATTGTGGAACATACTGAGATACAATGCAGTTTCCACAATGCGCTGTTATTTTTTATGCTGGGACAGGTTGCAAGGGTGGAGGGTGGTTCTGGGGGTAGGTTTCAAGAAGGGTGGGAACATGGTGAATGATGTGAAATTCACAAAATAAAAAAATTTTCAATAAAAAAATTAAGTATGCTATGTTTATTTTCAATTTATAAAATTTTCAATACAGTGAATTTATTAAGATAGATAAAGTCTAGCATAAGTTAAGGATCATATGTATAGGGAGGCTAATCAAGTTTTATCATTGTACTAAAATATGAGAGGTTAATTATACTAGGGCCATACAATAGCATAAAATCAAATAGTATCCAACAGAATGATAGAAATGGATTTTATCCAGAACTCTAAGAGATAAAGCAATAAATAGAGATTTAAACCAAAACCGCAATAACTGAAAGATGCTAAGATATAAAAATTCAGAGTTAGTCAGAGGAAATGAACTGGAAATGAAAGTAGTGATGGTAACACTCAATATAGAGAAAAATAGTTACCTGTAAAAATCAGAATTCACTAAGTTGTAATCAATCAAAATAAAGTCAAAGAGGCAAAGTCAGATGTTCTGGGGAACCTTGCAACATATTTCGTCTTTATCCAGATAGTGCTTAGTTATCATTCCTGGTAGTTATTCAAACATGCACATTGTAATTATGTTTTTTCAGTGTGAGCACAGGTGTGCAGGTCAGCAGAAGTGGATCTCACAGCCAGAAAGAGCCAGTGGATTTCCTGCTCTCTGAGAACCTGGTCCCAGAACCACAAAGGCAAATAGAGAACTAGTCTGAGATAAGAAGGAAGCATCCTTCATTTTTCAAGTTTAATACCTCAAAACTAGATACTCAGGTTTGACTACGAAAATGGTTTGTATCTTCATGTATAAACAATATGCATATACACATACATATTGTGTTAATGTTTGTATTTAAATTTGCTTGCATTTAAGTTTGCTTCATGTTAATTAGGAGTTCATGTTATATTCTTCCTTCACCATGGCCTGAAATAGGTTCTCTCTATTACTCACAGTAGTAAGATTAAATCTATGAATGATAAAGAATAAACTGTGTCTCTCTAAAGTGTTGCTCCAATATTTATTTTGTGCATGAGGTTCATGAAGAGGCTTCAAGGAGTAAAGAAAGGACCTTTTAGATATTGATGTATGCTGAAGTAAGACATTGTAGAGATTCTGAGAGCTGAGTGGGAAGCAAAGAAGACTCACAAATGTGTTTATGCCATTTTTTTATTTGCTAATTGGCATTTATCTAGAGAAGAGACAGAAATTACTCATAGCTGCCTTAGTTTGTTTTCTACTGCTGTGATAAATTCCATGACATAAGGAACCTGCAGAGAAAAAGTTTTATTTGGCTTACATGTCCCAATCATATGGTGGGCATACATATGTCATGCTCATATGTGTCACTTTGAAGACAACTTCATGGAGTGGATCCTTTCTTTCCACCTTCACATGGGTTCTAGTGATCAAACTCAGGTCTCTTAACTTTCACAGCAAACATCGTTTCTAGGAGAGCCATCTTGCAAGCCCCATCTCCATCACATATATCTACTTAAACTCCCAGAGACCCACCTCCCCCTCACTCTTGTGATTTCTGGGATTAAAGGAGTGGATCATCATGCTGGGTTTTAAAAGATTTATTTTTATTTTATGTATTTGACTGTTTTGCTGGTGTATATTTGCATACCATGTGCATGCCTGGTACTCACAGAAGCTAAAAGAGGGCATCAGATCCCCTGGAACTGAATTTACAGATGGCTGTGTAGGCCCTGTAGGTACTGAGAACTCTAACAGACCATCATGTACAATCTCTCCAGCCTCCTCCATCTTATTTATTTATTTATTTATTCATTCATTCATTCATTCATTCATTCATTTTATGTTCCAATTGCAGATTCCTCCCTCCCCTCCACCTTTTTGCACCCTCTCCTACTTTTTCCTTTCCCCTTCTCCTCAAAAAAGGGGATCATGTCTATGGCCATACTACCCTGAAAGCGCCAGATCTGGTCTGATCTCAGAAAAAAGGGGACTCACCTATCTATCAACCTTCTCTTCAAGTCACATCTGGACTAAGAGCATGCTCTTCTACTGAGATCAGACCAGGCAGCCCAGCTAGGGTAAGGTGATCCACAAACAAGCAATTTGTCAGGGACAGTCTCTGCTCCACCTGTTAGGGATCTACATGATGATCAAGCTGCCTATCAATTTCATATATGTAGAGGTCTTATTTTTGAGACAAGTCTCTTTCTTTACCATGTCACATTAACTTGAGAGACAATCCAGTCAGTGAATTGCTTGCAGGATATTTGAAGACCTGAGTTTAGCTCTCTAGAACCTACCTAAAAAAGCCAAGGAGGAGAGTAGATCCCTTGTAATCTCAGGGGGAGCAGAGACATGAAGATTCTTAGGGTTTCATCGCAACTAGTCCTATAAAATCATTAAAATATGAAACACAAAAACATAGAAGCCCCCTTCCCACACACTTTGCTTTGTGTCTCTATCATTTGTTGGTTCATTTGCACACTTTATGATATCTTTTCTAATAAACTAGTGATTAAAGTTAAGGAAAATTGTAACATAAATGGCCATGACAGGTCTTTGATACAATAAACGCCATGAGAACACACAACATGGGAAAGAAATAATTTGTATGTTTTATATGTCTCAATCACAGTCTATTATTGTTTGAAGCCAAAGCAGGAACCTGGAGGCAGGAACCAAAATAGAAAGCGTGGGGCAATGCTGCTTACCATCTTGCTTCCAGGGCTTATTTGATAAACTTTCTCATACAATTAGGGTCCAACTGTTCAGGGACAACACTACCCACAATGGGCTGGTTCCTTTCATATCAATCATTAAGAACATACTTCATCAGTCTTGCCCCCAGGAGGTATTTCTCAACTGAGATTCCTTCTTCCAAGTTGATCCTAGTCTGTGTCAAGGTGAAAAAAAAAATCTAACCAGTACAATATCTTTATGCTGAATGTAGTTTTACAAACTGCAGTAATGAGACCATCAAAGCTGAACTATTACACATCCATAGAATGACAACATAAAGGAACGCATCAACTCAACCACATGCTCAAACCTTCATATGATTCATTGAGCTCACAAGTTTTGTTTAGTCACAGAAATGTTCCTGATATTGATAAAAGTTTTCTATGCTTAGTAACTTCTCACTGTTCTAACAAAATATCTGCTAAAAACAGAGGAAGAAGAGTTTGCCTGGGCTACTAGCCAGAAGCAAAGCAGAACATTATGCAATCTAAATCATGTGGTAGATGCTGCCCATCTTATGGTAGCCAGAAAGAAGGGAGAAAAGTAGAGTTGCTCTTGAGGCTAGATGTGTTGACAAAGGCAGTACCTTTACCAATCTACTTCCTCTGTGTCATCACCTAATAACAGCACATTCAGCTATGACGTGATGAATGTGATGATCATGTCTCAGAAATGCCATCAGTTGAAGAACAGTCTTCACAGATGTGAGATACACAAACACCTCTAAAGAGCATTCAGATATCGTGATGTGTATCTGGCATTAAATTGTAAACCTTTCTCACATGTGAAGTTTTGATTCCTATGCTCTAGTGTTCCAACAAAGTCTTCCTGTTTTGCCTAATGAAAGTGTAGATTTTAAGAAGTAAATATTCAGTTTAGCTATAGTATCCCTATGATATGCAGGCATATTTATGTTTCTCAGTACACTCTATAGTGCTATATAAAGGCTTTACATGATGTCATTTTCTTATAAATCCAACAAGAAAAACCTAAAAGTTGATTTTCAGTATTTTTACTTTCTTCATTTTGTGGTTGATTGTGACCTACATAATTTCCCTGAAATGAGTCAGGTTCCTTCCAAATAGTTTGGCATCCTCAGCACTCCATATAGGCTGCTGAGGAGGATTTGTTCATATTCCTGTCTACTGCCAATGTACTTTGTCATAAAAATGAAGCACAGATTTTCATTGGCCAGTAATAATATACTCTTTATGAATGTAATATTGCAAATTAGACCATATTCTACTAAGAACCTTATCATCACAGCCTCTCTAAAGAAACACAAGAAAATTGTGTGAAGAATGGGGATTTAAATATTAACTTAAAATGAAGCTATCAAAAATGATAACTAATAAAATATTGGGTCAATATCTCAGTTTTATTCACACAGTTTCTGTCCATACCAGGGTTAATCATAATGAAAGCAATCTCCCCCAATGCAAGTACAGTCTCATTTTTCTTGTCCTCTCAGTAATGGAGACTCAGAGTTGACACAGATGGTAATAATGAGGAGGCAAGTTCTCAAAGTTGCCAACTGCGTCATCCTGACCTCTTTCAACACACCTCATCTGAAACGATAACTATAATTCCTGTCTTACATTATACTGTAGAGCAGTACCACACATCTTTAAAAAGTATTAAGGAAAGTGCTCAGAGAGCATTATTGGAAAACGAAAGAGGGCAACTATTCTGGTCAAAAAAATAATGAGTTTTCATACTTCCCAGCAGTTACCTAAAACTCCAGCTTAAGTCAAAGTATTTAAGAGGTAAAGGAGAAAAATTCTTGAGGGCCATATGGAGTGGATGAGAGTTCCTTATAAGTGATTGTGACTTATTCAATGTCAGCCCCAACTACAATTAAATACAATATAGAATTACTGAATGATCTCAATATCAGATATTATTTTTTTTCTTTTTCACAGAAATACCCACATAAAACTCTGTGTATTTATATTACAGAACATACTTACTTGGCCAAGAAAAAAAATCTATTTTTCTCTAAGTTTGAAAAACATTTTTTAAAGTTTGCTGCCAACTGACAATGAAGTGCCCATAGATTATTATCCGTGGGGAGCTATTACCACTCCTGAGTGTGAAGGATAAAGGATAGTAAGAGCATGGTACCCCTAAGGTGTACTGGAGACATAAAATACCGTTTTCCTGATCCTTCAGGCTACCAACTACCGACATAAAATTCTGTGGAACTTACTATGTAGTCAATGTCCTTAACTTTCTTACTACTCCATGTTTCTCTTGTCTATTCACCAAACCCACAAATATGAAAGCAATCATGAATTCACCCCAGGTAGAGAAATTCAAGAAGTTTCTCAGTGTAAAAATGGTAGCATTCTGTAGGGGGAAATAAGATATACCTTAAACTTAAAAGAAAAAAAAAAGGGAAGAGGATGGGGGGGTTGAGGGTAGGAGGGTGGGACTGGAGGGGGAATAGGGAGGGGACTGCGATTGAGATGTAACTTGAAGAAATAAAAAATAAAGGAAAAAAAGATTGAGATTATATTAGTGAAGAAAACCTAAGAAAAGTAAAGCATCAATATTTCCACTAAAATTTGACTACAAATATTTATATTATATATGCATATACATATGTATACATGTGTATATACATATATGTGTGTATGCATGTGTGTGTTTGATCATGTGTATATGTGTTTATGGATAACCACATAAAATTGCTAATCCTGTAGAAGGCTGTTACTCCAAGCATCCATTAATTTATTGTAATTCTCTATCTAGAGGTTAGGCTCTGTGAACTATTTTCCATCCATGTTACAGGCCTGCCAGTTGGTGTTGTCATTTTGATTGACCTGTTTAGAGAATCATATTTTCAAGAATATGGGTAGAATACTGAGAAGTGAAGATATAAATGGGGACGGGTACAGAGGTTTGGAGGGAAGGAAAATAAGACATGTTTAACTAATACGTAGGATGTATAAAGAAACCTTAAAACACTATGAGTTTATAAGAAATATATTTTCTAATGAAACAGGAGTCTGACCTGAAGTATCGTATATTAGTAAATAATGGTACTTCCAGAATATATGGGCTATTAACGTCTCAGTTTCAGGCATAGGTTACATACTTAAGAGTTATTGAACAAAGAGGCACCTCAAACAGACGGGATATTGCTATTACTCTTGGTTGCCCATTATAAGTAAATATTAAGACCCTATTGCTGAAGACACTAAACACTTTGGTTGCAAGACATAAAGAAATCAATCTTGAACTAACCAGGAAATTCTTGCCATTAGCTAGCTAAGATTTGGGGAAGCCAAAGTGTCAATGGTCTTTTAAAGCTTTTTAAAAGATTCTGCCAAGCAAAATCTATTCTGGTACAATGATGCTGAGAGTGTTTATGGTGGTAATTAACCATACTCTTGATTGGATTTGAGACCTGCTCCATGGTAGGGATTCTGTGCTTGGTATTAAGTATGACACATGGCTAGGAATATCTAGGTCCTAAGGAAGACCCAATTAATGCTGTTTTTTTCTAAATGGCCTTATCAAACTCCTTTGTAAATACTTATGTTTTTATCCAGAGATTTGTATTACTCCAAATCTTAAAGGGTCATTTTATAGTAATATTAGGTAACATATCTATAGTATATATAATATAAAATAGTATAGCATATACATTATAGTATATTATATACATTATTATTTTATATAGTATATGTTATACTATATTATATATAATATATATCTTTAGTATATATAACATAATATAGGTAATATAGTAATGTCTCTTCACATTACTGTTCACAATGCTAAACAATTAAGTGTGGATACTCATCTACAGCTAGGACACATGTATAAATGTCTATCTACAAAGGTTAAGGAACATCTAGAAGAAGGGTTGGAAAGAATGTAAAAGCTCTGTATAGACAAGCAAACTCAGCAGCAGTGGTTACCTAAACAAGATCTACATAAGATCAAGAAAGTAAAATTCCAACATCAAATGGGGAGAGGCTTCCAATCCACACCCTTAGTAGAGAAACCATTGACCATTAAGAGGAGGAAGAATTACATTCTTTTTTTTAATAAATAAATTTATTTATTTGTTGCTTCAGGTTATATGTCCATCATATTGTCCTCTTTCCCCCCTTCGCAGCCCCACCCTCCCACCCCCTACCCCCTAACCCTTCCATCCCACTCCTCTGGAGTGGAGTGGCCCTACATAATAGTCCCTCACCCCAGTTCAGAAGCCATATGAGGGCCAAGAGCCTCCTCATTCACTGGGGGCCTACAAGGCAAGTACCACCAGTGAAAAGTGTCTCATTGCCAGGGAAAGAAAACTAAAAAACAAACAAACAAAATAAAAAGTCTATGTCCATGTTCCCTTTGGTGCATTGGTTGTAATATAGATATCCTCTACTATATGGCTAAAATTTGACTATAAGTGAATAGATGCCATGTGCATCCTTCTGAGTCTGAGTTAGCTCACTCAGGATGAGCTTCTTTAGTTCCATCCATTTGGCTGCAAATTGCACAATTTCATTGTTTCTGATAGCTGAGTAATATTCCATTGTGTAGATGTACCACAGTTTTCTAATCCATTCTTCAGCTGAGGGTCATCTAGGTTGTTTCCAGTTTCTAGCTATAACAAATAAGGCTGCTATGAACATAGATGAGGAAACTTCCTTATGAGTCTGTGAGGAGTCATTTGGGTGTATACCCAGATGTGGTATGGCTGGGTCCTGAGGCAAGTTTTCTAAGATATCACCATACTGACCTCCATAGTGATTGCACAAGCCTGCACTCCCACCAGCAGTGGAGGAGGGTCCCCCTTTCTCCACACCCTCTCCAGCATGTGCTGTCATTTGAGCTTTTGATCTTAGCCATTCTGACAGGTGTGAGATGGATAGAGAATTCACAAAAGAGGAATTTCTAATGGCCAAGAGACACTTGAAGAAATGCTCACCACCCTTAATCATCAGAGAAATGCAACTCAAGATGACTAAGAGTTACATTCTTTAAGAGTATGTAAACTAGTAGATTCCTTCTCCTGTATGTTACCTCCATACCTATTATGGACAGCAGTAATCTTACTCAGTGGTGGAAGATAAAGAACTATAGTTAACTGGTCAGTGCTGATACAGGGAGAATAACTCTTCCCTAGTGATGAGCCTCATTAGTTACCCAATACCAAGTGGGAAGCCCTGAAATCATATAATCATAGAAATCCAAAAATAAAACAGGATTGTGTGTGTGTGCATGTGTGTGTAAAATAATAGGTAAAGAAAGAAACTATGAATTTTCAAAGGAATGAGGGTAAATATGAGAAAAGGTGGTAGTGGGAGATGGAAGAGAGAAATGATGCCATTATGCTGTAATTTTTAAAAATGTACAAAGTAAAAATAATTTAGAAGAAAAAAGAAAAGAAAATATTTTTAAAAAGAAAAATGTGCCTTTACTAGCATGTTCAGAAGAAAGAATTCGGGCTTTGGGAATATTGTTTTCATGTGTCACATAAAGTAGAGGCTGAATAACTGAGAATGTTACATTGAGATTAGTGTCTTAGGTGAACCAAAACTGGGCAAACAACAAATTTGGTCAGACACATGGAGAGATGTCATATAACAGCATATATATGATCCATGTGTATGATCCATGTTTAACCACATTCTTGTGGTTCCACTGATCAATAACATAGACAGATGTTAGTAACTGAAATTTAAAATTCAGAGAAAGGTAAGGACAATATACAATGTGCAAATAAATTCCCCATCAACTTCTGCTGTAAAGAAGGTGGAATGCAAAGAATGTACAGAGAAGATAATTTGATCTTAATTCCATTTAGAATTCTTCCAACAAGTATATTCCTAGTACAACCTTCATAAGAAATGTGTATTCCTGAGGCAATCAAAGCTTAATTTTCAATATTGCCACATTCCTATTTATGACATGTCAATTCATAATATTATTATAAATATAAATACTCTAGAAAATCTATAATATTTAGGGACAAAGGGGAATCACAATGATAAAAAAATTTATATAAATTTACAAATGTGGTAATTTAGAAATTTATTGAAAGAACTTTAAAGTTATAAATATATTTAGCATCTTATTTTTTATGTTTATTTATTACATCAGGTTACATCTCCATCATAGTGTCCTCTGTCTACCCCTCCCAGTCCCGCCCTCTCACCCTCTATGCCCTCTCCCTTCCACTCCACTCCTCTGGAGTGGAGTGTCCCTACACATCAGTACCCCACCCTGGTTCAGCAAGTCATATCAGGGCCAAGAGCCTATTCATACACTGGGGATCTACAAGGCAGCTCCACTAAGGCAAAGTGTCTCATTGACTGGTAACAAAATCTATGTTCCTGTTCCCCTTGGTGCATTGGTTGTACTATAGTTATCCTGTACTATATGGCTAAAATTTGATTATAAGTGAATAGATGCCATGTGCATCCTTCTGAGTCTAGGTTAACTCACTCAGGATGAGCTTCTCTAGTTCCATCCATTTGGTTGCAAATTGCATAATTTCGTTGTTTCTGATTGCTGAGTAGTATTCCATTGTGTAGATGTACCACAGTTTTTTAATCCATTCCTTGGTTGAGGGACATCTGGGGTGTTTCCTGTTTCTAGCTATTACAAATAAGGCTGCTATGAACATAGATGAGGAAACTTCCTTGCGATTTGGTGAGGAATCATTTGGATGTATACCCAGAGGTGGTATGGCTGGGTCTTGAGGTAGAGCTATTCCACATTTTCTAAGATATCGCCAGACTAGTTTCTACAGTGGTTGTATAAGTTTGCACTCCCACCAGCAATGAAGGAGTGTTCCCCTTTCTCCACAACCTCGCCAGCATGTGCTGTCATTTGAGTTATTGATCTTAGCCTTTTTGACAGGTGTGAGATGGAATATCAGAGTTTTCTTGAGTTCCATTTCTCTGATTAAGAATGCTGAGCATTTCTTCAAGTGTCTATCAGCCATTTGGGATTCCTCCTTTGTGAATTCTCTGTTTAGCTCTGTCCCCCCCCCTTTTGATTGTATTGTTTGGTTTATTGGCATTTAATTTCTTGAGTTCTTTGTAAATTGTGGATATTAGACTTCTGTCAGATGTGGGATTGCTAAAAATCTTTTCCCAATCTGTAGGTTGCCGTTTTGTTGAATGACAGTGTCTTTTGCCTTATAGAAACTTTTCAGTTTCATGAGGTCCCATTTATTGATTGTTGGTCTTAGGTCCTGAACTGTTGGTGTTCTGTTCAGGAAGTTGTCACATGTGCCAATGAGTTTTAGGTTTTTCCCCACTTTCTCTTCTATTAGATTTTGTGGGTCAGGCTTTATGTTAAGGTCCTTGATCCACTTGGACTTAAGTTTTGTGCAGGGTGATAATTATGGGTCTATTGCATTCTTTTACATGTTGACATCCAGTTGGTTCTTTGAGAAAATCAACAAAATAGACAAACCCTTAGCCAAAGGGAGAGAAGGCAGTGGGAACATCCCCAAATCACTAAAATCAGAAATGAAAAGGGAGAAATAATAATAGACATCAAAGAAGTCCAGAGAATCTTTAGGTCTTACTTCAAGGTGTGTACTCCACAAAATTTGAAAACCTAAGTGAAATGGACAATATTCTTGATAGATCCCCCCTACCTAAGCTAAATCCTGATAAGGTTGACAGATTAAACAGCTCTATAACCTGTAAGGAAATAGAAACAGTCATTAAAAATCTCCCATCCAAAAAAAAGTCCAGGGTCAGATGGTTTCAGCACAGAATTCTAACAGACCTTCAAAGAAGAGCTAATACCAATACTCTTCAAACTCCTCCACAATACAGAAACAGAAGGAACACTGCCAAACTCATGCTGTGAGACCACAGTCACCCTGATCCCTAAACCACACAAAGACCCAACAAAGAAAGAGAACTTCAGACCAATTTCCCTCATGAACATAGATGCAAAAATACTTAATAAAATACTAGCATCCTATTTTTAACCTGTAAAAATTAAGTTACACAAGGAACATGTGCCCAGCCTATAAGTGATTAAGGTATCCAATTAAGAGTAAAACTCACAGTAATTACTTATTCCATACCCATGACACAATAGTCAAGAGATCCAGTAAACAGACAACATCGGGGTACTGATACTCCAGGATTCTCCCCAAGAATATCCTGATGACATGGATTACTGAGCACATATGTGGCAAACCCTTACTGCAGAGTAGCTGTGAACTGCTACCTTTGCTATTTAGTACACACGGCAAACTAGGGATGAAGAGAGATAGAGAAGTAGAAGACTATCAGTTCCTACAACAAAGTACACTTTCATCCACAGGTGTGTGTGCGTGTGTGTTATATAAAAATATATAAACACAAAGGATATATGTGTTTATTTTAACATATATGTACCTTTAATAAGCCTATGGGAGTATCCTAACTGCATTCTGTGTTTTCTCAAAATATGCTTTCAGAAACATAACCATGGGATATTCCCAGGCTAGAATCTCCCTTGACCAGTTCATGGTGCTGAGCCAACTGTCCAAAGGGCCATAGTCATTTCACTACCAGGAAACAGGATTGGGTCAACAAGTTACTTGTTTGTGCTGGTTGTATTCTCAGAGTTGGGAATCCTTTGATCTTGGGTGAGCTCAAACTAATTTGGAATGAAATGGAAACAGCTCTCTGCTTCACCATCTCTAATTAGTAATGTTTCTGTTTTAATTAGAAGTAAAACAACAGGCCAGTGTCCAGTGGTGTCAGAGTACATGCAGTCCTGCCATGGGAGGTGCTGTTGGAGCCCAGGCTGGAAAGCAAGGCCATGTGAAGAACATTTGGCTCCTGTCACTAGGAAAACAGAGTAAGGTTTCTCTCCACTCTAAATTACAACACACCCTTTCCTTTTGAGTTTCTGTCATTTTTCCTCCATCCATTCGCAATTCTTCCACCACTGCCTCTATTTCCCGTAGGTATTATAATCCACTGACACATTTTCCAGAGGATAACTTTCATTATTATCCATTACTCAACTTGCTGACTTAAGCATATACATTTATCATAATTATACATAAAATCTGGATGCCACATATAAAAATTTTTAACATCCTGTACACTATTTTTATTATGTGTTTTTCTGTAGAAATGCTGGAAATTAGAAAGAACAAACTATTGCTTTTAAATAGAAAGTGTATTACTGAAACCAACTATTTCCTTTGCAAGATGTCACATGATGAGCCAGTAGTTTCAAGATGATGAAGACTTTCATTTCTGTGCTCTCAAACACTTACCTAGGAAAAAGTAACATATTGAATGACTGATTTTCCTAAATGATAAAGACATATGCTTTGTGCTACTGACTAGTGATGGTGGGGGTAGTTATGTACTTCTCTCATGTGCATTTCCTCTGAGCATTTACTTATCTTAATCCAACTACATTTGGGTGCTTTAAATTTATGTCTTTTTCTTATATTTTTTAGTGCTTCTTCTATTTCATATGATTTATACCTAGATAAGACTCCAAGATTATCTCTCATGTCCAATTATTCTATTTTCTTGAACAGAAATCATGACTGAAAAGCATTTACATTCTAAAATTAAGCAAAGGCAGAGGAGAAGTAAGGCAAAAAGTGAGCACATCCATTTTTTTATGCAGCATGGGAAACCTTAGAGACAGATACTTCACGACACTTCTGTTCCATTTTGGCCTCTCACTACTTGGTTAAACTACCATCTCTGGTCAGACTGTGCAGAGAACCACCTGAACTTCAGGGTGGATCTAGTGGTCAAGTAATCTCTCATTTGAGTTCTAATGACCACTCTCCTGAACTTCTGTGCAACAACTATTTTAAAAAGGAGAGCTTAAAATTTTCTTGTTTATATTATAAAAACATTGAAACGACTTTTAAATTTTAAAATAGTCAACCATACCTGTTTGAAGATATAATTGGCAGAGGGTAGAATCTCTTACACCACCCCTTCCGTGTTCTCTAAAACAAAGATTGTGTATATCAATCTTTGTGTACTAATCCTCAGCACCATCGTGTCCAGCCATTTGGAGAGGATGAACAAGGCGAAAATCTTAAGGAAAATATGACATTAATGGACTAAATTTACAACTTGGCTGAGGACAGAGAATGGATATTTTAAAGGCAACAAGATTAATGATTATTAAATAATAAATAGGTGGATTTGGAGATACTGAATAGTTGTGGCTATAGATGAGCTTATGAACTTCTACTGTAAGTACTTCTTCATAGTATTTTTGTCATTGTCCCTAACACACATTTTAGCAAATGTATATTTATCTAAGCTCTTGCTTTTGTGGTTTTCCCAACATTTTCTCCGCCTCTCATTTTTTTAAGTCAAATTGGCCTTGGATTAGAATTTTGTCTATGAAGTTTTTATGAAATTACCACTGACTATGAAAACACCTTACCACTTACAAATCATGTAGAATATTCCATATACTTTCTATTTAACACTCTCTGAAAGAAAAAAAAAAGGTGAAAGGCATTGTTTTAATTTTAGCAGAAGAATTCTCAGCTAATCAAGCTTGATAATATCTGTCAAACAGGAGAGAGAACAGAGATTTAAAAAAAACTCCATTGTTACTTTTATGGAATCAAGTTTATCAGTCTGTCTCAGGAGCATAGGCAAGGACTTATCTATTGTCTATTTGTTGAAGACAGCTATAAATTACATGTACAAGAGAATGTGTTAATGACAAGGAAGGAATCACAATAAACTCCTGTATATTACAATGTTATTGGATTCTGCTAGAACTATTGAGATATTCTCATCCCATCCTGGTAACACCGTGAAAAAAAATGGATTTTCTACACCTCATTCAATACTCTGCCTGTAACCAATCTGCTAATAGGTGAGGTAAGAGAGCTGTGGGAATGTCTCCAAAGAAAGGAGACACATGGACTTTGTATATTACAGGAAAAGTTTGTTGAAAGCATGGATTTTGAGCAAGAAACTTTTGATTTTTCATATGTTTACTTTGGACCTCAATGAGGTAGGGAAAAGTCTGTTTCCTATAATTATTTTCAGGAGAGATCATTCTTGACGAAAGTAAAAGAAGCACAATTGTTCAAAAGTAGCAGCTAGTAAAGACCCCCTCAAATAGGTGAGTCTTAGATGCCCTTTTTGTTGCTAGTAGTACATAAAACTTCATAGCTGTGTTGGGGTAGTGTTAAGCATTCTAAATGTTAATTAATTGGTCCTGTTTGCTGTCTGTTGATTACAATTACTCTGATTCGTTAAAATAAATGCTGAGGCCTGAGATTGGGCAAAGACAGAAAAAGGTTGGACTTCCTGAGATTAGAACAGGAAGCCTGTGCTTTAAACAGAGGATTAATTCTTTCCAGTCAGCAGCAGGAAGAAGAAGAAGAATTCCAGCCAGGAGCAGCAGGAAAGAGGATGCATACCATGGGTTAGAAAAAGGAACCTCATTCCACATGGCCAGGAACATCGGCATAGTGTGGGGAATGACAGTCCAAGGGGACGTATGTATATATGGGGTCATATCTGGGTAATAGAATTAAGAGCTAGCTTAGATGGGCTAGGATTGCACAATTTAGGCCAAGGCTTATTAAAATCCATGTGGTCTCTGTGTGCTCATTTATAATGTCTGGATCAGAATTAACAGCTGCTGAACCAATTAAATATAATATAAATACTGTTAAACAATTTAACTAATTAATGTTTTTACATATCCCAATGTGGGGCCATATGTAAAAAAATAATTAATTAATATTTCTTATTTTGTGAATATTAGTATTTATCTCTCTGTCATTTTTGACAGTGTGTGATGACATGGGGTATTTTTATTGGAAAAATCCTCAGCAAAACAAATTTGCCAAATAGTAGTGGTTCAGGTAAACAATGAAGTGGAATTGAGCCAGTCCTCATGCAGGCCGGGAAGTAGGCTACAGATGAGTACTTGACTCGGTGTCACATGGGAGTCAAGGTCTTTGCTGCCTCCTGAAAATGCTGAACTGTGTGGAACAGCTACCACCTCCAGGAGTTACACTCTGACTATTAATTTATACTAAAGTGATGTATGTTTCCCCATATCATAATTCTATTTTTATAATAGAAATATATAGTTCCATGTTTTTGGAAATAGCTGCTGGGGATTTTTCATACAGTGCTATTGAAGCCTTGCTTTGGCGATTTCTGAGCAACCTCTGATAGAGACCCAGGCCAATTCAACAGATGTCTGCCTTCCTGTGCCCAGAACAGTTCACAGAGAACTTAAGAGTTCATACTATTATTGAAGACATTAAAATTAATGTTTTTATTAATTAAAAATTAAGTTTTTTTATTTTAGCTTGAAATGCCTAATTTATAAAATTAAATTCTTTATTTCTTTCTTTTAAGTTAACAAGCTTTGCTAAGCTTAAAGTCCTGGGCTCAGTTATGGTAGTTTATTGGTGAAATCACTGATAATCATTTGAGGAGCTATAGTGTCATAATATTTACTAAATTTCTTGTTTTCTCAAATGCCAGTCTGACCATACCTAGAGCTTGAAAAATCACCCTGTGAATGAATGTTGGTTACCAAAGTGCATCACCTGCTGAGGAGTCCATCTCTCTGGACCAGGAGAGGTGTTAGCATGTCTTCAAGATGGGGAAACTTTTTCTGCAGTTCTAATTTCCAGAGAGAGCCTTTTCTGTGATTAGTGTATGAGTATGCTTCCTCCAGGTTTGTCATTGTAGGTAGCAGTTTCCAGGTTGACAGCAAGCTGTTTGAAATTGCTCTGGATGCAGATTTTTGAGGAAACAGCTATTGAGGCAGTCTGTGAGGCTGGATCACTTGGGTTACTAGTGTTATCTTCTTTGGACTCAGGTCCCATTGTTCTGAAAATATATAATTTCTCACAAGTAACATATCGATCTGCAGTTACCAAAATGCCTTGGATGTGCAGGATGCACAAGTCAATTAAGGAATATTTTCTGGTCTTTCAACAGAAGAAAGACATTTGTAAGTCTCCATTCATGCCATATAAAATCATGGCATGTAATTAATAGTATTATATATATCATATATATATGCTATATATAATCTATTTGAAATTGAAAATACAGCATAAGACTGAATGGAGTTTAAATATTCTCCTCTACAGTTGACATAAATTTATTAATTGATTAAAACAGGTTTATTCTGTGTTGTTCTGGCTTTTTGTAGATTAGGTTGGCCTCAAACTCAAAAGGAACCAATCTGTCTCTGCCTTTGTCTTCCAAAGGCATGCATTTATATATTTTTTTCTTTCCTTTTCTCTTTCTTTGGAGATTTAATTTCTATGTGGATATGTCTATCCTTATTGAGACGAGATTTCTCTTTGTAGCTTGGGCTGTCTTGATTGGTTCTGTTGAGCTCTGTAGATTTAGATTGGCCTTGAACACACAAGGAACCTGTTCTTCCCTTGTCTCCCAAGTTTTGAGATCAAGGTATAAACTTAAATAATTGAATTACCCTTATTAAACAATAACATTAATTAAACCATTTTTTGTATTAGTTTGAGTTGCAATTGTCCCATGGAAACACCATTATTAAAGAGATTGGTGTAAAATAGCATGCATGATATGCTATTTTATGTTAGCTTTACTTAATTGCCAGCTGTGTGGGTCATGCAGTTTATATGTTCTTCCCTAACCTAACTCTGGGTCCTTACAAGATTAACAGAATATATCTCTTTCTCTCTCCTTTTTTTTTTTTTTTTTCGAGACAGGATTTCTCTGTGTATCCTTGCTCTGGACTCACTTTATAGATCAGGCTGACCTTGAACTCACAGAGATTAGCCTGCCTCTGCCTCCAAAGTTCTGGGATTAAAGACGTGCACCACCACACCCAGCAATTAATAGAATGCCTCAGAAAGGGTGGTAACCAGATCTCAGCATTGAATTCAATGTATCAGAAACAAAATTAGACCTTCCCTCAACATCTCCCCCCTTTAAGTCTAGCAAAAGGCTCCTTTTCTTAATAACAATAAATACAACAATAAACACAATACAGTAACAATAAATACAATAAAAACAATTATGAAAACTAAAAGGTGTGACATACATTCTCAACATCCAGTCCATATCATATGTATTTGACTAGTTAACTAGGACATATTATATTACATATCTCTCTTGATGAGTTTAAGGATCTATACCTAATTCAACTTCCATCCTAACTTACATTATTAACTAAACCATCTTTTTTTTTTTTGGTTTTTCGAGACAGGGTTTCTCTGTGTAGCCCTGGCTGTCCTGGACTCACTTTGTAGACCAGGCTGGCCTCGAACTCGCAAAGATCCGCCTGCCTCTGCCTCCCAAGTGCTGGGATTAAAGGCATGCGCCACCACTGCCCGGTTCATTAACTAAACCATCTTAACCTTAAAACATCCTTTTAATTCCTAGATGATTAAAATTTATTGTGATATTATAATTATGTAGTCTTCAATCACATCAGAAACATGTATATATATATATATATATACATGTTTATATATTCCTAACTATAACCTGTTCAGTCCCTATAGGGATATTGTATGTGTGTTTTCAGGGTTAACCATTTGGAAGTGGAAAACCAATTAGGGAAGGAAGCCTTCCTAACTGGTCATTACTGCTTCTGAATTGTTAGATTTATTAGGGTCACCCTTGTTTAGTTCATGTATAGCTGTCATGCTGGTGAGATTTTATGAGCGTAGCTTCTGATAATACTAGAAAACAGTGTCACAGCAAATGCCCTGATCTTTGTCACTTACATTCACCCTGCCCTCTCTTCAGTAATGGGCCCTGATCCTTAGGTGGAGGACTATTTGACAGATGCAGCCATTGAGAGTGAGCTTCATAACACTGTATTTTGATTTGTTTTTGTACTTAACTCTCTTAAGTAAGTTTTACTTCTGCAACACCCTCTCCTCCTAAGTTCTAGAAATCTCCCTTACTCTTGCCCTTGACACTATATATGGTAAATATTTCAAGGCTTTTAGCACAGTTTCTTTTTCAATTCCCCCATATATAGCTCTTGTCTTTCTTTAATATATTTACTAATAAATTTTGTTAAAATGATATTATTTTAAGAGTGTCATTTTCTACTTCCTGTAACATGTTGAGTTAGGTGAAAATCATGGATTCTTGAGGAAGAGTTAGGGGAAGGTGTAAGGGAGCTAGAGGAGTCAATGACACCACAAGAAGACCCACACAGCCAATTAACTTGGATGCAGGGTGGCTCACAGAGACTGAACCACCTACTGAACCTTCAAATAGCATGCACAGACTGGTCCTAGGCCCACTACACATATGAAGCTGATGGGCTGCTTGGTCATCAAGTGGATTCTCTAACAATTGGAACATGTTGTTGCCTCCCTTTGGATCCCATTTTTCTTGAGGAGCTGCTTTGTCTTGCCTCAGTGGAAGAAGAGGCCCTTAGTCTTAATGTGATTTGATGTACTAGATTGGGTTGGTGCTTTGTGAGGAGGGAAGGGGAGAGAGGTTGGGACTTGGTGATTGGAATGTAAAATAAACAAATTAATTAATGAAAAGAAAAAAGAACAAAGGCAAGATCTTCATACTAACATATATCTTCTTCATGGTAACATTGTTCATTATAATATATTGAAAAATAGAACCTCAAGATGAACAAATAATTTCAGATTGTTCAAAATGAACAAATATGTTTTCCAGTGTCATAATCACTCACTCTACAGAAAACTTAATGGAGGAAGGATTTATTTTCTCTCACCCCTTAAAAAGGTTCAGTCAGAAGCTGAACTTTGGGTGGGAAAGTTCAGGGCTTTTCTGAAGTCCTGGCTGGGACAGTCTGTGGGGCTAAACCATATTAATTAGCTATTTTCAATTGTTCTGGTTGTAGATTTTTTGAAGAAACAGCTATTGAGGAAGTCTTCGAGGCTGGATAATCTGGGCTATGTAAAAAAAAAAAAAACTTAATTAAATTACATTGGGTGTTGGGTGCCATTTATAGAAAAAAATAATTAAATTACATTGGGTGACATTTGTAGAGATAATTAATTAAATTGTTTACCAGTATTTAGATTATATTTAATTAGTTTGTCGGCTAATCCTTAACCATCCATTATAAATGAACACACAGAGATCGCACGGATTTTAACAAGCCTTGGGCTGAATTAAGCAATCTTGGCCCATCTAATCTAGCTCTTAATTCTATTACCCAAATATGACCCCATATATACATACGTCCCCTTGGACTGCCATTCTCCACGATATACTGATGTTCCTGGTCATGTGGAATGAGGTTCTTTTTTCTAACCCATGGTGTGTGCCTCCTTCCTGCTGCTGGCTGGAATGCCTTAATCCTCTGTCTAAAGCACAGGCTTCCTGTTCTAATCTCAGGAAGTCCCACCTTTCTCTCTCTTTGCCCAATCTCAGGCCTCAGCATTTTATTTAACCAATCAGAGTCAATGTAAGTAACAGACAGCAAGCAGAACAATTAATTAACATTTAGAATTCTTAGCACTACACCATCAGGGCTACTTGTCTTCTTTGTGTCTAGTCCCTTTTCTTCAGAGGTTTCAGTTGTCCAGTTGTCCTTGGGATCCTTAGATGGATGCTTTTAATCTCCTGGAAACATAAGAACAGAACCCTGCCCTAATAATCCTAATTCTGGGGTGCTACTTTTTTGGTAGACAATATCTTTCCTAGGGCAAATTGTATTCTTTGACAATATAAAAAATATTATATTTCAATTGAGATTAAAAAAATTCTTTTGATATTTTGGAAACATATTTAACTTTTAGTGTATATATTTTGATTTCACAGAGGACAACTTGAATTTGAATTTGAATTTCAGCATGCCTTTTCCAAGCAGCTTTTAAACTTAAATCACAAACTTCTTAGGACATTTAAATAGCTGAGCACAAAAAGACTGGATATCAGATGGTACTATTAACTGGCATAACCATTTTTCCATTCTTATTTGGGCCCCAAAAGAGGTTTCCTACATCCAAAATAAGCAAGAAGCAATTTCAACAGAGCGATGTTCCATTCCCAGAAGGTGGGTTAGGTGGTCCCCCTCCCCTTTGCTCATTTGATAGGTTATTATTTGAGGGGATTGCTTACATGTTGTTAAATGGCCTTGCTAAATGATATTTAGATGTTATACCCAAGGATTTCTCTCTTTATCTTTTGTCTATCCCTCTTTCTCTCCTATGTAGGGGTGAAAGGACTTGAGAAGAAAAAAGTGGGGAATATAGATATGATATAGGAATGATAAAGAAAAAGGGATAGATTATTGAAATGCTTTTATTATATTGATACAAAATTAAATATATTTGGCAACATTGGTATTGATCATTATATATTGATACAAAATTAAGGTTAACTCTTTTTAAGGTATTGTACCTATGTAATGCTTAAAAATGCAATGTAACATTTTGGCCTTTTGATAGCAACTGTCACAAACTGTTTAGGATAATTAAGAAATGCAAACTAATAAATATTCAAACATGTCATTTTGTTAGGTACTAGCATAGTATATCACAGATGTTTTCTAAGTTAATCAGAAATCAAGTGTCTAAGAGACAAGCAGCATTTGCTTCTCCAAATATACAGAGATAGATAGGTGGTCTTCATAGACCTCAAGAGATTTGTAGAATGTGACATTCAAAGATATTCTCTTATTTTTTGATATTGACACACGGTCAGCTCCTGACACCACCCCCCATTTTACTCCAAGTAGATGATGAACATTGGAGAATCTCCATTTGGAGATGTTTGCACTAGTGGGAAGCTTATAACGGGGGCAAGAGAAATCCCTTGCTTCAAGTGTAAACAGAACACTCTCCAAAAAGGACAAAACTTGGAAGTTGGTAAGTTGACAGCCTAGCTCTGCCAAGACAGGATAGGCAAGTCCTTCATACTTCCTGCTTTACAATTAATGTCTGTCAGAGATACTTGGCCAAAAGCCTGAAGAGAGATTGGGGACTGTCCAAGCAGCCAGTTATCTATTATTTCTTAGTTTTGAAAGCTTCTGACTCTGCACTTCCTGTTTATTCAGATATATTTATCTTTTTCAGGTCTCTGATGTGGCTGAAGACTAGATAGTTATATTCTCTCAGTTAAAGTTTAAGTTGTTTAGGAATTAAAAGGATGTTCAAGGTCTAAGAAGATGTTTATAAGTTGGTAATGCAAGTTAGGATGGAAACTGAATTAAGTATAGAACTTTAAACTCATTGATATAGAAAGATAATAGAATATTAATATCGGTTATCAAATACATATGGACTGAATATTGGGAATGTATGTTATACTTTATAATTGTCATAATTATGGCCTAATTATTCTTATTGTTTTGTATTATATTTATTGTTATAAGGAAAAGAGACTTTTATTGGACTAAAGGGGGAGCTGCTGGGGGGGGAAATAAACCTTAAATTTAAAAATAGCAGATGAGGGGTGAGAGTGGAAGAGGGTGGGATCAGGAAGGGAAGGTGGGGAGGGACTATGATTGATAGGTAGCTTGAAAAATAAACAAATATTTTTTAAAAAGGTTCAGTTTATCATGGCAAGAAGACAGGGTGGCACTAATGGCAATAGAACTATACAGTTAAACTCCTCAAACCCTTATGTATCTGAAGCTACAGTCACTTACAAGATGCATAGATATAAAGTGAAATAAATTATCTAATTTATTTATTTATTTATCTAATAAAAGATCTAATAAACATCTTATTCTCTATAAAATATTTAAATTTTTTAATTCATTCGACATTCTCATCTTTCTTGAAATGACATCTCTCCTTTCTTTGAAATTAATGGGAAAATGAGAGACAAGAACCAGGCCCCATATTTAGTTAAGTGAATTTATAATAGCATCTGAATACAGAATATAAGCCTTTACTAACACACCAGGAGGCATCCTTGTAAAATTCTTGAAAAAAAAAACATGTGGTATAAGGATTTATTTTGTCTTACCACTTATGAGGATTCAGTCTGTCATTGCAGGAAAACAAGTTGGAGCTAATGGCAATAGGAGCATATGATATACAGTTAGACTTCTCATATCTGGAAATAAGAAGGAGAGGAAGAGGAAGAAGGAGAAGAAGAAGAAGAAGAAGAAGAAGAAGAAGAAGAAGAAGAAGAAGAAGGAGAAGAAGAAGAAAGGGAAGAGAAAGAAGAAGAAGGAGGAGGAGAAGGAGGATAAGAAGGAGAAGAAGGGGAAGAAGAAGCTGAAGTCGAGAGCAAGGGATACCTCACACACTTTGCCTTTTATTCAGTCAGGGTCTCCAGTTCTTCGGATCATGCTACTCACATTCAGTACGGGTCTTCCATCCTCAGTGAGATCTCTCTGGGGCCCCTCACAGACATACCCAGAGCTATATCTCTTAGGAGATTCCAAACCCAGGCAAATTGATGATGACTAGTAATCACATTCACAATCAATCTTCTTGGCTTTGTTGCCTTCTACAACTTTTCATCAATTTGAAAACTATGTAGTATTAAATACATTTTAATTCTATGTTTGAAAATTATTGAATGGAACAATTTCTGTACTATTATAAAAGTATTAGTGTACATTACATATATTATTTCACAAAAGAATAAATTTATAATAATTTAGTAAGAGACAGATTTTTATGGAAATAAAATATTTGTGGCTGAAATATTTATGTTAATAAATAAATGTCTTTGACCAAAATAACCATGATTGTTGATAAAATATAGATAAATATTTTATATGCAATTATAATGACTACAAGAGTTTGTTCACCATAGATGTGACGTATCCTCCAATCTTCTCAACAATTCATTTTAAATCCAACATCTGTATAATTATGGCAAGACACAGTACTTAAGACAGCACATGTATTGAGGCATAGTTTTTTTTAAACCACTTCTCAAATTGTTAAAGAAGTTTTTAAGACAAATAAAAAGTTACTCTTTTATGTGAGAAATGTTGAGTGTGTAGAAACACAGATATACCCAAATAACAAACAAAAATCCTTTATAGGCATGCTAGATAACAGTAAAAATAATTATGAGAAGTAAGAAGATAGCCTCTTTTGAGAGATCCCATGACTAACAAACAATGAAATATGTGTTTGACATTTTTGAGTAATCATTTTAATTACAGTATCTGTAGATAACTATTTTAATCTATTTTGTAACATTTAGTTCCTCGAAAGTGTTTCTATTTATTTTTCATAATGTTGAAAGATGCAACCGAGGGATATATCCTGAAGACATACTGTTACATTGCTAATATTGCATTAATTTATAATTAATTATCAATTAATAATTGGTAAATGGGTGGTTAATTATTGTTCATATATGATACTCCTAGCTTTGTTGACTCACTCGAACTCCAACCTTATAAGCAATATGTAGTTAAAATCTTCATGTGATAGACAGCCCACCTGTGCACAGCTGCCTTGTTTTGTTTTTAGACACTTTTTGTTTATAGAACTTGTCCTCTTTGCTTTTAATGGTCCAATATAAAATTAAAAATCAATGTTGAAAACTGGCAATGATTATCTGGAAAAGGATTCCTCAAGAGCCAGAAGGTCAAAAGATTATCTCAAATAAATCTTCCTACAAACTGAAGAAATAAGGAATGCATATTTAGGGAAAGACAAGGGAGAGATAATCAGAAGTTTTTATGTATTTCAAATTACTCATTTCAAGCTATGGATCTGTTTGTCTCAGGAAGACTTATGACGGAAGATAAAGAGAATTTAGCCTTTAGGTCATGATTTCTAGTTTATTCAGTTACATACAGAAGCACCCTCACAGATGATTGCTATGCAGTATTTTGGCAATCAAGCAGATCATCCCAGAATGTTCTGGGCAGCTGATGAATTTCCTCTTCACAAATCCCTGCCCTGTCAGTGTTCAGGGAGCAAGGAGGTAGAGTGCAGATGAAATTTCCAACTGTTCTCAGCTGTTGGAGGAGGGCAGAAAGCCTCTTCTCAGCATGACATTCAAGTGCAAATTGCATGTGGCAATAAGGCTTATTAACAATTAAGTAGACAATGAACTCAGCAGACTACAAAATCTTTGTCCAGGGAATTTTTGGATCACATCTTTTTTGTTTTATGTTTTGTTTGTTTGTTTTGTTTGTTTTTCGAGACAGGATTTCTCTGTGTGACAGCCCTGGCTGTCCAGGACTTGCTTTGTAGACCAGGCTGGCTTTGAACTCACAGAGATCCACCAGCCTCTGCCTCCTGAGTGCTGAGGTTAAAGATGGGTGCTACCACAACCCGGTTTGGATCACATCTTATTAAAATGTGGTTTGTATACTGCTAACAAATAACCATTTTAGAGAAGATATCTGTATTTAGAATCATAAAGGCCAACTGTGAGTCCTCAGCTCCAGGACTACCCCAACCAGAGTGAACACTTGTCTACAATTTATTATCTGTGTAGCCATTCACTACCTCTTATTTCTTGGAGTTGCTGTATTGTTTGTGTACACTTTGAACACTGCAAAGATTATAAGGATCTTGGCTATGGTGGCTAGATATTTTATCTCTGTTAAGTTTAGGGCACTGAGGAAATAATATTCTATCCTAATTTATTGAGTAATTGCTGGTAATTCTTACAATACAGTACTGTCTATGAGTGTTGCTTTTTAGAATATTTATTTGTTATTATTATTTAGAATGTTTCCATTTTTATCGTAGAGGTATTTTACCAGATTTATTTTCACATACAGATACTTAACCAGTCAATTACTTTTAGTAGGAAAAACAAAAGTGAAGGAAAACCACATGCAATTTTATTCATATTCATTGTGGCTTTCAATTATAATGATTCCAGGCACTGTAAACTTGGGTGTAATAAATAACTCGCAAGTAAAATTTATACTAAACAGTTTTTCAAAGAAGAATAGCTATTTTAAAACTGAAGGTAATTTGGACAAAAGACAAGAACTTCTCCCATTAATTATAGTAAAAGGTGTCATCTAAATACTTACCATCACTTGTATACACAGCCATTCACCTCTCCTAGCCACAAATGGACCAAATGTCCTGAGAAACTATCACAGCCCCTTCTCTGCCATCACAATGCAATATTTCACAAAAGAACAATGAATTTCATTACACTACAAAGTAAATGTAAGATCATTCTCTTAAAATAACTTGTTTAAGCCAACTCAAAAAGCCACATTTGTGTAATTTTGAGGCCTCTATAGAATATATTTCAATATTTGACAGTGTTATCAAATAGTAAATGTGATTGTATACATATGGATGTTTATGTTATACATGTACTTACATATACTAATATACATCCTGGTCAGTGTCTGAACAAGATCGCCATATGCTGAATTTGAAGTAGATCAGAACATTTCTTTTTTTTTCCTTTATTTTTTATTTCTTCAAGTTACATGTCAATCGCAGTCCCCTCCCTATTCCCTCTCCAGTCCCACCCTCCCACCTTCAACCCCCCATCCTCTTCCCTTTTTTTTTTCTTTTAAGTTTAAGGTATATCTTATTTCCCCCTACAGTTTCCCCTTTCAGTCCAACAAGTAGTTCTTTCTCTTATAATAATAGATACAATACAAAACAACAGAAGTAACTAGGCCACAGTTATGAGGGTTATATGGCTTAGCATACATTCCCAATGACCAGTCCATATGTATTTGGTACCTGATTTTAACATTATACTATCTAAACATCTCCATGAGTTTAAAGTTCTATATCTGACTCAACATTCATACTAACTTGCAACACAATTTTAAAAGTATCTTCTTAGATCTATAACACACTCTTCACTCCTAAACAATTCAAAATTTAATTATGAGACTCTAGCTATCTGTTCTTCAACCACCTCAGAGACCTAAGAGGGATAAATATATCTGATTTTAGAGGAAGTACAGGGCCTACAGCTTCCCAAACTAAGAAATGACATTACAGTGGCTGCCTGGACAGTTCCGATCTTCTCTCCATATATTACAGCATCGTTGGCCCCGTTTCTCTGACAGACATTGATTGTACAGCAGGGGTAATGAAGGACTTACCAACCCTGTCTTGGCAGAGCTAGGCTGTTGACTTACCTGCTTCCAGGTTTTGTCCTTTTTGGACAGCATTCTGTCTACAGTTGGAGCAAGGGGCTTTTCCTACCAAGAGATAGGCTTGCGACTAATTCAATCATCTCCCACTGGAGATTCTTCAATGCTCATCTTCTACTTGGAGGAGAATAGGGGTGTTGTCAGGAGTTCATATGTCTTGATATAAAAAATCTAAAGTTACGAAAACATCTTTGAATGCCATATTCTGCAGATCTCTAGATGTTTTTGAAGAGGCCCTATCTATCTCTTATATTAGGGTAAGCAGATGTTGCTTGTCTCTTAGCAGGTTTATTTGTGATTAGCTTAGCAAGTAATTATAATAGCATGTCATAGTACCTAACAGAATGACCGGCTTGCATAACCATTAGTTTGCATTTCTTAATTATCCTAAACAGTTTATGACAATTAGTAGTAAAAGGCTGAAACATCACATTACGTTTTTTTTCTTTACCTCCTAATCCTTCCATCCCATTTCTCTGGGGTGGGGTGCCCTTATATAACAGTTCCTCATCTCAGTTGAGAGGTCGTATGAAGGCCAAGAGCCTCCTCATTCATTGGGAATCTACGAAGCAGTACCACCAGTAAAAAGTTGTCTCATTGCCTGGGAGAGAGAACTACTAAACAAACAAACCAATAAGCAGACAATAAAAAAGACTAAAAAGTAGAAAAAAGTATAAAAAATATATAAAAATAAATAAAAAATAAGTTCCCTTTGGTGTGTTAGTTGGAATATCAATACCATCTATCATATAGCTAAAATCCTACTATAAGTGAATAGATGCCATATGCGTCCTTCTGAGTTTGGGTTAGCTCACTCAGGATGAGTTTTTCTAGTTCCATCCATTTGGCTGCAAATTGCGTAATTTCATTGTTCCTCATAGCTGAATAATATTCCATTGTGTATATGTACCACAGTTTTTTAACCCATTCTTTGGTTGAGGGACATCTGGTTTTTTCCAATTTCTACCTATTACAAATAAGGCTACTATGAACATAGAGGAGGAAACGTCCTTATGATTCCATGAAGAGGCATTTGGGTGTATACCCAGAAGTGGTATGGCTGGGTCATGAGGCAGAGCTTTTCCAAGTTTTCTAAGATATTGCCAGACTGACCTCCATAGTGGTTGCACAAGCCTGCATTCCCACCAGCAATGGAGTACGGTACCCCTTTCTCCACACCCTCGCCAGCATGTGCTGTCATTTGAGCTTTTGATCCTAGCCATTCTGACAGGTGTGAGATGGAATCTCAGAGTCATCTTCAGTTGCATTTCTCTGATGATTAAGGATGTTGAGCATTTCTTCAAGTGTCTCTCAGCCATTATGGATTCCTCCTTTGTGAATTCTCTATTTAGCTCTGTCCTCCATTTTTTGATTGGATTATTTGGTTTCTTGACATTTATTTTCTTGAGTTCTTTGTAGATTTTGGATTTTAGCCCTCTGTCAGATGTGGGGTTTGTGAAGATTTTCTCCCTGTCTGTAGGCTGCCGTTTTGTTCGAATGACAGTGTCTTTTGCCTTACAGAAACTTTTCAGTTTCATGAGGTCCCAGTTATTGATTGTTGGTCTCAAGTCCTGAGCTCTTGGTGTTCTGTTCAGGAAGTTGTCGCCTGTGCCAATTAGTTCGAGGGTTTCTCCCACTTTTTCACATAGTAGATTTAGTGTGACTGGCCTTATGTTAAGGTCTTTGATCCACTTGGGTTTAAGTTTTGTACAAGGTGATAACTATGGGTCTAATTTCATTCTTTTACAAGTGGACATCCAGTTGGACCAGCACCATTTGTTGAAGATGCTGTCCTTCTTTCATTGTGCTGTTTTGGCTTCTTTGTCAAAAATTAGGTGGCCATAAGTGTGTGTGTGTCTATTTCTGGATCTTCAATTCGATTCCATTGATCTACTGGTCTGTTTCTATACCAATACCATGCTGTTTTTACAACTATTGCTCTGTAGTACAGCTTGAAATCTGGGATGGCAATGCCTCCAGATGTTTTTTTATTGTACAGGATTGACTTAGCTATTCTGGGCTTTTTGTTGTTCCATATGAAATTGAGAATAGCTCTTTCCATGTCTATAAAAAATTGTGTTGGTATTTTGATAGGAATTGCATTGAATCTATATATTGCTTTTGGTAGAATGGCCATTTTTATTATGTTGATCCTACCTATCCATGAGCATGGGATATCTTTCCATCCTCTAAAGGCCTCTTCCATTTCTTTCTTCAAGGGCTTAAAGTTCTTGTTGTACAGGTCCTTACTTGGTGGGTTAGAGTTACCCCCAGGTATTTTATGTTGTTTGTGGCTATTGTGAAGGGGGTTGTTTCCCTTATTTCTTTCTCAGCCCATTTGTTTGTTGTATAAAGAAGGGCTTCTGATTTTTTTGAATTAAATTTGTATCCAGCTACTTTGCTGAAGGTGTTTATCAGCTGTAAGAGTTCTCTGGTGGAATTTTTGGGGTCGCTCATGTATACTATCATATCATCTTCAAATAGGGATAATTTGACTTCTTCGTTTCCGATGTTTATCCCTTTGATGTCCTTTAGTTGTCTTATTGGTCTAGCAAGAACTGCAAGTACTATATTGAAGACATATGGTGAAAGTGGACATCCTTGACTTGTCCATGAATTTAGAGGAAATGCTTCAAGTTTCTCACCATTTATTTTGATGTTGGCCACTGGCCTGCTGTATATTGCCTTTATTATTTCTAGGTACGGTCCTTGTATGCCCGTTCTCTCCAGAACTTTTAGCATGAAGGGGTGTTGGATTTTGTCAAATGCTTTTTCTGCATCTAGCGAGATTATCATGTGGTTTTTCTGTTTCATCTGGTTTATATGGTGAATGACGTTGATAGACTTTCAAATGTTGAACCATTCCTGCATTCCTGGGATGAAGCCTACTTGATCATGGTTTATGATACTTTTGATGTGTTCTTGAATTCGGTTTGCTAGTATTTTATTAAGTATTTTTGCATCTATGTTCATGAGGGAGATTGGTCTGAAGTTCTCTTTCTTTGTTGGGTCTTTGTGTGGTTTAGGAATCAGGGTGATTGTGGCCTCATAGAATGAGTTTGGCAATGTTCTTTCAGATACTATTTTGTGAAGGAGTTTGAAAAGTATTGGTGTTAGCTCCTCTTTGAAGGTCCAGTAGGATTCCGTGCTAAAGCCATCTGGACCTGGGCTTTTTTTGGTTGGGAGTTTTTTAATGACTGTTTCTATATCCTTATGGGTTATAGGGCTGTTTAATCTGTTTATCTGATCTTGATTTAGCTTCGGTAGGTGGAATATATCAAGACAATTGTCCATTTCACTTAAGTTTTCAAATTTGGTGAAGTATAGATTTTTAAAGTAGGATCCAAATATTCTCTGGATTTCCTCAATGCTTGTTGTTATTTCTCCCTTTTCATTTCTGTTTTTGTTGATTTGTGTTTTCTCCCTCTGTCTTTTAGTTAATTTGGCTAAGGGTCTGTCTATTTTCTTGATTTTCTCGAAGAACCAACTCTTGGTTTCATTGATTCTTTGTATAGTTCTTTTTGTTTCTAAGTTGTTGATTTCAGCCCTAAGTTTGATGATCTCCTTCCTTCTGCTCCTCTTGGGAGTGTTTGCTTCTTTTTTTTTCCAATTCACCCAGTTTAGCTGTTAATTCGCTAATATGAGCTGTCACAATTTTCTTTTTGAAGGCACTTAGTGCTATGAACTTTCCTCGTAGCACAGCTTTCATTGTGTATCATAGGTTTGGGTATCCTGTGTCTTCTTTTTCTTTGGTTTTTAAGAAGTCTTTGATTTCCTTCTTTATTTCTTCCCTGACCCAGTGGTCCTCTAGTAAAGAGTTGTTCAATTTCCATGTGAGTGTAGACTTTCTGTTGATTCTTTTGCTATTGAAGTCCAGCTTTATTCCATGGTGGTCTGATAAGATTCAAGTGGTTATTTCAATTGTCTTGTATCTGTTGAGGCTATCTTTGTGTCCAACTATATGGTCGATTTTGGAGAAGGTTCCGTGAGGTGCTGAGAAGAAGATATAATTTTTGTGTTTGGGTGAAACGTTCTGTAGAGATCTGTTAGGTACATTATTTTATGATCTCTGTTAGACTCATTATTTCTCTGTTTGGCTTCTGTCTTGATGATCTGTCCATAGTTGTGAATGGGGTGTTGAAGTCTCCCACTATTAAAGTGTTTGGATCAATGTACGATTTAAGTTTTAGAAGCGTTTCTTTTATAAATGTAGGTGCCTTTGTATTTGGGGCATAGATATTCAATATTGAGATGTCCTCTTGGTGGATATTTCCTTTAATGAGTATGTAATGCCCTTCTCTGTCTTTTTTTATTAACTTAAATTGGAAGTCTATTTTGTTTGATATTAGGGTGGCTACTCCAGCTTGTTTCCTGGGCCCATTTGCTTGGAAAACCTTTTCCCAGCCCTATACTCTGAGGTAGTGTTTATCCTCAATAGTGAGGTGTGTTTCTTGTATACAGCAAAAGATGGGTCTCATTTGTGTATCCAGTCTGTAAGTCTGTGTCTTTTTATTGGTGAGTTGAGTCCATTGATGTTTATGGATATTAGTGACCAGGGGCTGTTATTTCATATTATTTTGGTATAGCTGACTCTCTTGTGTTTCTTTTTGCTTAGTTGCTCTGGAGGTTTCTATTTCCTCTGTTTTCTTGGTGTAGTTATCTTCTCTGTGTTGGAATTTTCCTTCTAAGATCTTCTGTAGGGCTGGGTTTGTGAGGAGATATTGTTTGAATTTGATTATGTCATGGAATATCTTGTTTTCTCCTTCTATGTTGATAGAGAGTTTTGCTGGGTATAGTAGTCTGGCTGGGCACCTATGTTCTCTCAGGGCTTTTAGGACATCCATCCAGGCCCTTCTAGCTTTTAAAGTTTCTGAGGAGAAGTCAGGTGTGATTCTGATGGGTCTGCCATTGTATGTGACTTGGCCTTTTTCTCTTACAGCTTTTAATATCCTTTCTTTGTTCTCTACATTTGGAGTTTCTATTATTATGTGGCGAAAGGAGTTACTTTTCTGATCTAAGCTGTTTGGTGTTCTGTAAGCCTCTTGGATTTTTACTGGCATCTCTTTCTTTAGGTTTGGGAAGTTTTCTTCTATGATTTTGTTGAAGATATTTCCTGGAAAATGGAGTCGGGAATCTACTCTTTCCTCTATGCCTATAATTCTTAGGTTCCGTGTTTTCATTAGGTCCTTGATTTCTTGGATGTTGTGGGTGAGAGATTATTTAGCTTTCTCATTTTCTTTGGATGTTGTACTGATTTTTTCCATCGAATCTTCCATAGCTGAGATCTTGTCTTCCATCTCTTGCATCCTATTTTTCATACTCACATCCGTAGTTCCTATTCTCTTGTCTTGATTTTTCATTTCTTCTTTTAACTCTGACTGTGTTTTCTTTATTGTTTCCATTTCTATTTTCATGTTTTGAATGGTATTGTTCGTTTTGTACATTTCCTTCTCCAGTTTGCTTGTTTTTGCCTGGAGATCTTTCATTGCTTTATCCTTTTCCTGTTGAAGCTGTGTCACCTTGGCTTGGAGCTCTTTAATGGTGTTATTCGTTGTTTTGACTTGTAAAATTGTGGCTTCTTTGAATTCCTTCATAGTTTTAAGTTCTTCTTGAAGGGACTCTATCACTTTCCATAATGTAGAATCGTCATCGTTTTCATGTGTTTCAGTTGTGGTGAGGTGGTTCGGGCTGGATGGAATAGCGTAGCTTTCTTTTGTTGGAGACATTTCGCTCTGGTTTTTTTTTTTTTGGTCTGGGGCCTCTGGCCACGTGGAATTTTTTTGCTGTCTTCTGGACTTGGGTCCAAAGGGAGCGCTTTGTGTAGGAGTAGAGTTGCCTTACTCCACCCCTATAAGGTGAGTCATTCAGCCCCGCCTCCCATGTGGAGATCTAACTAATCCAGGTGGCAGCGAAGCTGTGTACAAGTAAGCTTTGGTTCCCCACCGGAAGGGCCCGTACTAGTACAAAAGTCTGATATAGGACAGTTTCAAATATCTCGCAGTTTGCCTGGGGTTGGTTCCTATAGTGGATAAATCTGCAGTTCAGCTCCAATAGCCTTGCCGCTCCCGTGGTTGTATACTGGTCAGTTTCCTCACAGACTGCCATCTGTGGTCTGAAGGCACTTTTCAGCAGAGCTGCGTTCACTTCCAAGGGTCACAACCTTTGGATCATCTGTGTGAGATCTGGGAGTGCCCAGCAGGGTGGGGATTATCTCTGCGTGGGTTCTGAATCTGCCAGCTAGGTATTAGGTTGGAACTTACAGGGAGTCTCTCCTGGTGGGTGATGGGTGATCCCAATTCCTGGGTCCATTGGCTTCCTAGCGCGTCCCATAGTTGGAAGTGGCATCCTGCCCAGGGATCTTCCATGGTCCCTGTGTAGCTGGGTGAGATTTAGAAGGGGTCGTGCCCTTTGTATAGTGTCCTGCAACACTTGCCGCCTTGTGACTGTTGACTCCAAAATCAAAATACATCCGCGCAGGCCGCCGACATCTTGGATTCCCCAGATCAGAATATTTCTAATATGTGTACTCTGGAACACAAAGTACATTAGAATCTTAGGTGTTTTAATGATTTTTAAAAGAATATTTGAAATATTTCCTCCAATTGAAAACAATTCTTTAAAGAGGACATTGAGAGCTGATTAAAATTATTCAGATTGTGGAGAAATAAACGACCTCATCACAGATGGCAAAGAATGCACACAGTGACCATAAGCCCTGGGAATAATTTATTTAAGTGCTTTAACAACTATGTGTCTCTTGGGTCAGGAGCATGTTGACTGAAAGCTGTGTAAAACTCATTTCAGGGCTTGGGGTTAGGGCTCAAGACTACAGTGATTTTTTCATCATTCAACAGGAAACATTGTTAGGATCATGAATTTATTATTAACAAAGATATATATATATCCCATTGCATAGATGATTGATAAATTATAGACAGATGAATAAGTATATTGATAGATAGATGGATGGATAGATAAATAGATAAATAAATTATAGATAGATAGACAGATACATGTAGAGAGATTATAGATAGATCTCTCTTTTTCACATACACACACACACACACACACACACACCAGTGAGTAGCTTCTTAGAACATTATGGACTGATGTTAGGAGAAAATATAGTCTTGAAAGAAATAGCAGACACATATGCTATATCTAAGTGTAGAAATATTCCAAGTATTGAGTATGAAGGAATGTGATTATTAATTTGAGTTTATGCTAAGTAAGAAATTCTGTTCATTAGAACATGCTGAAGAATGATAAACACACAGATATGATTTAAAAAGGATACATTTTCTAAAACCTAGAACTAACCATTAAATTAGAAAAAAGAAAAAGAAAAAATGAAATCACTGTGTATTAAAGTCACAGTAGGGCAATATGTTAATATGTAAATGGAAAGCTTTGTGTCACAAAACCTGATCAACACCTTATGATGCTGGAGTGATATAACTTGAGATAAAGCCATTTTAAAGAAATGTGCCTAACACTGTCAGTTTGAGAATGTGCTCATCTCTCCTCCAGCTATTCCGCTGCTGGGTATGCTGTGAGCATCACTCCTGTCCACAGTGTACTGAGGATGCTTTTGTAATGACTGTTACATGACAAACCACCTCTAAGTTTAGTGACCTGAAACAACATCCATTTCATCAGACACATACTCCTCCAGGTCAGGGATCCAGACAGAGCTAACAGGAGATCCCACTGTTGCAAACAGCATCACTGGATTGATGCCATGATGTTCCACTGGTACATGGCTTCATCTGAGCTTTTCATAAAGGCCTCATTTACATATTGCTATGCTATCCTAATAGGGACACTTGAAGGCTGGCTTTTGATTTTGAGTATCTTCTGTCTTCATTTAATCTTAGAGTCTCTTGAAGCTCTTCGGTAGTACATTTAGACTCTCCTGTGTACACAGACCAAACTATTTTTACATATCCATGGGACCAACACAGAGCCTGTAAATCCTCTTTCTAGCAGCATATAAAAGTGGAACTGGGAAGGGTGGAAAGAGGGCACTGTGATGGAGATGTAACCTGAAGTAATAAATAAACATTTAAAAGAAAAGAGTAAAAAAAAAAGAAGTGGAGCAATATTGCTTTACTGTCTTGTGTTGGTTACCACAGCAACAACTTTACTGTTTTGTGTTGGTTACCACAGTAACAACAGTCATATTCAAGTCCAGAAGATATTGTTTAAACACTCCCACTCCCACTGGAAAGCTGTCAAAGAATCTGTATACATCTCTCAGACACACAATGTTCATTGTTTACAATGCCAACTGACTTGTGATTGAATCTTCTAAAATCTACCAAAATCCATCTATTAATAGTTATTGGTGATCAGTCTTCTACTCACTGAATCTGCAATTTCAATACTTTTGGATTTCACATAAAAAGCAAGATCATTTAGTGTATTTTGTGTACTTCAGTATCAATGCTCTTGGTTCATCATATCTTAAGCTGTCTTATTTTGTAAGGAGAGGAACATTTCATTGCGTATGTAAACCACATTTTATTTGTCTCTGTTAGTAAATGTCAGTTCAACAGAATCTAAACTCTTGAGAGACAGACTTCTAGGCACACTGTAGGTATCTTGATTGCATTGAGATGGCGGGTTCCATTTCCTATCTTGGAATATTAAACTATATAAATAGAGAAGAGAGGAAATAAGCAGCAGGTATTTACTGCTCTTGGTTGCTGATTATGAATTTAATATGACAAGCTGCTTCAAGTTCCTGCCACTTTAACAAGCCCCCTATGATGGACTGAGCTGCAGAGCTGTGAACAAGAATAAACCCTTTACCTGAATTTACTTCTTTCAGGGTATATTATCACAGCAATAGGAATAAAAACTAGGACATCCACACACCTTAACAGGAAGCAGAGTTGAGCCCACATCTCTACTACTGCAAATAGTGCTGCAATAAACATCATCCTAATTCTATTTCATTTGGACATGTGCCAAGTAATAGAAGTGTTGGATCATATGACAGTTCTTTTTTTAAATTATGAAGAAACTCCTTAATAAATGTTTTCTAAAATGTATTGGTTTATCTTACTAGGTATATAAGTACCTAGGAGATTGATGTACATCCATCCATACTCGTGTACATGAGAGCATCTCTAGAAGGGGAAAACTTAAGTGAAACTCCAGGTCTGAAAGTTGACCTCACAATCACACAGACCATAATGCAAAGAAAATGAGAAAACACTGGGTGCTGGCATTCACCTTTCTGTTTCCTGACCAGTCACAGTGTGACCCTCACTCCTCCGCCATGCTTTCCCTACCGTGATAAACTGAGTTTTACTGAAATGGAGAATCGAAATGTTTCTGTTCTCTCTTCCCTAAGAGATTTCTCCATAAGATATTTCACATACAGCTATGAAAAGCTATTGCACACAATATCATTTCTAGTGTATGCTACTTGCAATAGTGGTTGAGAATAACATAATACAGTAAGGAATAAAGCTCCTTATTCCCAATGTGCTCACTGAAGATTCTCTCCTTACTGGGATGTTATGTCCCACTGCTATTTTTTAGCATCTAATGTTATGATTTGTATAATTTGAGCATTAAGTAATATGCTTTTTATATACTCAGTGGCCATTTTGTATCTTCCTTTTAGAGATATCAATTCTGATCCCTTGACTTTTTTGACATTTTTGATGACTTTGTTCGTACCCTAATGAGTTGTTTCCTTTCATTATGAATATTTGGATATTGACCTCAGATCAGACACATGCTAAAAATTAATTTCATGTGTTACAAATGCTTGTTCACCATCTAGGCTATCATTCAATGTTGATTTTTTCTGTTCCTCGTTATTTGTTTGATTTAATCATGCTGTCTAATTTTACTCTTCTATCTGTACTAGGTGAGATGGATTCTTACATAGTTCTTCAAGTAATTTGTGAATTTGAAGACATTTTCATCCTTTTCTTGGGCCTTTGAAATATTTTTTAAAGATGGTTCCAGTTGTTCTGATGTTTCATTTTATTCTTCTGACTCCGCAGTTATTTCTGTTGAACTTCTTTTACCCAATGTTCTTGCATTTGTCCTTATTATGTTTTTCTCAAATATCAATGAGGATTTTATTCTTCTGCCCTTTATCTTCTACTTCACAGGACAATGAGACACATGTCATCCCATAGATAATTATCATGTACAGCAGTTCTTATGGATTAATTCTTATAATTAAAGCCAAGAGATCTTTGGAGCCAAGATGATGAGAGCACTGATTTGAACTCCTCAGAAATAAAGGATTCAAGAAATGTTAATGGCCTACACTTATTACCTACTAAAATTTAATTATGAACTGTAGGATATTCTAGTCAAAAACAGAAACATAGTTTTTGTACCAATCAGAAAATGGGGAACAGAGCTAAACAGAGAATTCACAAAGGAGGAATCCCTAATGGCTGGGAGACACTTGAAGAAATGCTCAGAATTTCTTAATCATCACAGAAATGCAACTCAAGACGACTCTGAGATTCCATCTCACACCTGTCAGAATGGCTAAGATCAAAAGCTCAAATGACAGCACATGCTTGTAAGGTTGTGGAGAAAGGGGAACTCTCCTCCATTGCTGGTGGGAGTGAAGATTTGTGCAACCACTATGAAGGTCAGTCTGGCAATATCTTAGAAACTTGGAATAGGTCTGCCTCGGGATCCAACCATACCACTTCTGGTTATACATCCAAATGACTCCTCACCAAATCACAAGGAAGTTTCCTCATCTATGTTCATAGCAGCCTTATTTGTAATAGCTAGAAACTGCAAACAACCCAGATGTCCCTCAACCAAAGAATGGATTAAAAAACTGTGGTACATCTACACAATGGAATACTACTCAGCTATCAGAAACAAGGAAATCATGCAATTTGCAACCAAATGGATGGAACTCGAGAAGCTCATCCTGAGTGAGCTAACCCAGACCCAGAAGGATGCACATGGCATCTATTCACTTATAGTTGGAGTTTAGCCATTTAGTACAAGATAACTATACTACAATGAATGCACTAAAGGGGACATGAACACAGACTTTGTTACCTGTCAATGAGAGATTGTGCCCTAGTGGTGTTGCCTTGTAGGCCCCCGGTGTATGAGGAGGCTCGTGGCCCTCATATGACTGCTAAACTGGGGCGGAGGTCTCTTATGTAGGGACATTCCACTCCAGAGGAGTGTGATGGAAGAGATAAGGGGTAGAAGGTGGGAGAGTGGGACTGGGAAGGGTGGAAAGAGGACACTGCAATGTAGATGTAACCTGAAGTAATAAATAAATATTTTTTAAAAAGAAAGAAAAATGATAAGCGAACATTCTAATAATAAAATATCTAATAACACCAGGCTGTTTTCTTGTAAATCTGGAGGCCTATCTTATGTCTTGGCATTCAACAAGGTCTTGCATAACCAAGTTCTGATGACTTAAAGTGTAAATGTAAATAAATAAAAAACATATGGATTACATTTTCTTTGATACACATGTGAAAATTTTGAGGAAACGTGTTTGGCACATATGCTGTGAAGTCAGCAGATGGGGAAGTATGAGCAAAATATCCCAGAGCAGTTCCCCAAAACCACAAAATTCACAAGAAAGGGGTTTCCAGGCAAAAAGAAAAAGAAAATAAACCAAAAAAGTAAACCATGTCCACAATTATCAATATTTAATCCATGCAACTTCATTGCTTGAGAATATAATGGTTTATGAAGTAAATCACGTTAAATCAACCATAACCTTATTAACTTAATGAAATAATTCTATACATCTTGTTCCTAAAATGTATTAAACTCCAATATAGGATAATCAACTAAGAGCAATATCAGCAAATATTTCTGAATAGTCACACAAACACACAAGGAGAGAGCTTTATTTAACCATCTTCTATTTGCAACTTCCACCTGGGACACTAGTCATCTGTATGTATTTTCATAAGATCTTTATAGTCCTGATAGAACTGTAGAATATATCGTGATATCTGTTTAACAGACCCAGAGGATGTGCAGACAGCATCAGTCCCAAAACTGTACAGAAGTCAGAAATGAAATATTTTATATCAAACAAGAACTTGAATGTAATTAATTAGATGAATGTTAACCTATGGCCAAAAACTGTATTTCACTTCTCTATTTCCTAAAACAAGATAGTAGGCAGATGGATATTGTCACATGTACCAATCTCCACCAATATGGTGTCCACTCTAGCATTAGTGATAATAAATTAATTTGAATGTAAACAACCAAATGGAACTAAATGTCCTGCCAACAGCTGAAAACATACATTTCAGAGCAATAAATAAAATTCCTTCAGGAGAGTCACAGGGAAATAACAATCCTGATTATCAGAGATGTCTATATTGTAAGAAAAGGATTTTTCCTAGTATAAAATTCATCATTAGAGTGCATTAATGACCATGGACCCTTGTGAAGGCTGTATCTAGTTATGGTGTTACTGTTGATATTTTATAGTGATAGCTTGGGAGAAAGAAATTAGAAAATAGATATTTATGGTAAACTACATTGTAAGTCTACGTCACCTCAAGCACACAAAATTAACTCAGAACTCTTTCCAAATGAAAATAAATTTTCACTACTAGCCTTTCTAATCAAGGGCTGTCAATCTTTGGAAATATGTAATGAGACTTGAGATTGAATAGTCTTGGGGTAGGGATAATTACTGTTGCTTATTAGAATACCATTGTAACTATTTCAATCTATGACTTCTTCAACCCCAGCCCACACACACTGAATCAGAACCTTCTCTGTTTGGGCTTGAGCATCTTATAATTGCTTTAAGACAAGTTGGAGAATGCTTTCTAGAAAGCCATGAATAAAAAGAGCTTTTCTCTATTACTTCCCTTTCATATCTTCCCTAGTGGCCAGAGGTGATCACAGTAGGAATCATACCAAGCACATATTATAGTACAGACATCAGAGAAGTGCCTTTTCCTAGCAGTATTCAATCTGGCCAGACTTTTACTTGATGGCACCCACTAGCCTTCTTGATTATGATGGAACTATCAACAGAGAAGGAAATGAACCAACATAAAAGGGAATGCATAGTATCCAGGTACTTAGAAAATCTGAAAGAAATGGACAGTTTTCTCTACAGATACCACTTACTAAAACTAACTCAAGATCAGATAGACAATTTCAATAGACCTATAACCTTTAGGAAAATGGAACCAGCCATGAAAAGTCTCCCAAGCAAAAAATGCCAGGATCAGATTGTTTTAGCACAGAATTAATCTTTAGCAAATCTCACTTATTTTTATCATTGTCTTATCATTCAAGATGTCTGGCATGAAATAAAGATCCTAGAGCACTGGGTGAGTGAATAGGCATGTGACAATGGGGAAGTTGTGGAAAGGGTTATCATTTACTCCTCCTTTGCATCTTACTCTCTTTTTAACTTTCAAAAGAGTGCTGCTTCTACACATTTGAATGAATTGACTTAGTTAGATATAACTCTAACAACATTCTTAAAGATAGATTGCAGTGTGTGATGGTAGAAAAATATCACAGTCTAAATGTCCTAGCCATCATCTTATGGCCTGAAGAGTAAAGTTAGGAAATACCTGAACACTTTGCTTTCCCCAAGGGAAAATTATCATGTCATAAGCTGCAAATGTTTTGGATTTTGACATGTATATAGTACAAGGATGCTCCAGATAAAATAAATATTGGAGGTTTTTCCCCACAGTGAAAACACCTACATCTAGTGGAAATTGGAAGGTTACTATAGCCTAAAAGAAACAATAATTTAAATTCAGTTTGAAATCCTTGATATTGAACAGTAATCATATGCTTAGGCTTTTCCTAAACTACAGTCCTGATAAGGTTTGCCACAGTACGCAAGTATCTGAATTTGTAGTCCTCTTCCACTCTGGAAACTCAAACAGGAGCGGAGACTTCAACTGTCACTGCTCTCCATTCCAAGTGCTGGATGTTACTTTGTTTAACTTGTTACGCTCTTTTTGTTCATGAAAGTACAAGTGACAGTAAGAAATCAAATAATATATATTCTACCAAACAAGTTTGTTCATAATTATACGAATAAGAACATTTTCCATCCAGTAATCAAAAACATAGCAAAATATTTTTTTTTCTCTAACTTGTTTCCAGAAAGTTTATCACAGGGATTCTAAATTCACTGAAAAATTCTCTTGTCAAAAAAGGTGAGTTTTCTGATGTGACTTGAAGAGCTGGGATGGAATGATGGGCTGGGTCCCCTTTCCTGAGTAGAAGGGGAGGGGGAAGGGGGAAGAGGGTATAGTGTGAGACTAGGTGGAAAGGAAGGAGGGGGCAGCAATAGGGATGGAAAATAAATGAATAAATAAATAGATAGATAAATAAATAAGGTAAGTTTTTTTAAACACTGAACTCACTCCTTTCATGTTCCCATTGAAATGTATTGAGACAGACATTTTTCATTAGTGGTTAGAACAAAAACTTGGTTAGAAAAAAAACATAGTATGGAACTATACCTCTATCTCTCACAGTAACAAAGAATAATTAACTCAAAATGCAAGGCTGAAGCTGTAAAAGTAATACAAGAAAATGTAGGGGGCATGTTTTAGGCCTTAGAAGAATTTTGTAAATCAAAACTTAAAAGTATAGGTAACAAAATGAAAATGAACAATGGAACTGCATCAAACCCAAAAGTTTGTGATACAAAATAAAGCCAGATAATAGAATATAAATACTGCTTATAATACTAGAGAAAATATTTAGAATCACCTCTCACAACAATTTAAAGTCCCAAGTATATAAGAGTCTCAATGAACACAAAAAGAGACAATACATTTAAATGGACACTAGCAATAAAAAGACATACAAATGGACAACAAGTACATTAGTATATGTTCACAATCACAAACCAGAAGGGAAATGCAAATTAAAACCAGTCTAGATATTACTTCATTTCAGTAACAACAGAGGATATTTTTACACCAAGATGAAAACAAAAATTACTGCAGTCATACCAGCGGCTGCCTGGACAGTTCCCATTTTCTCTCCATACATTACAGCATCAATCTTCAGCCATTTGGCCCCGTTTCTCTGACAGACATTGATTGTAGAGCAGGAATTATGAAGGACTTACCTACCCTGCCTTGGCAGAGCTAGACTGTTGACTTACCTGCTTCCAAGTTTTGTCCTTTTTGGACAGAAGTCTGTCTACAGTTGAAGCAAGGGGTTTTCCTTGCCAAGAGAAAGGCTTACCACCAATTCAATCATCTCCCACTGGAGATTCTTCGATGCTCATCTTCTACTTGGAGTAGAATAGAGGGTGCTGTCAGGAACTGACATGTCTCGATATCAAAAAATCTTAAGTTAAGAAAACATCTTTGAATGCCATATTCTGCAGATCTCTTGAGGTTTTTGAAGACACCCTATCTATCTCTTATATTTAGATAAGCAAATATTGCTTGTCTCTTAGCAACTTGATTTCTGAGTAGCTTAGAAAATAACTGTGATAGACTGTCGTAGTAACTAACAAAATGACACGTTTTCATGACTATTAGTTTCCGTTTCTTAATTATCCTAAACAGTTTATGTCGGTTGGTAGCAAGAGGTCAAAACTCGACATTTCATTTTTAAGTATTACTACGAACAAGCTGCAGGCCCTGCACTTCCTATATAATCAGATATATTTATCCCTCTCAGGTCTCTGAGGTGGTTGAAGAATAGATAGCTAGAGTCTCATAGTTAAATTTTGAGGTGTTTAGGAATCAAGAGGGTGTTCTGGATCTAAGAAGACATTTTTAAAATTATGAGGCAAGTTAGTATGAAAGCTGAGTTAGATATAGCACTTTAAACTCATGGAGATGGTTAGATAGTAGAATGTTAAAGTCAGGTGCCAAATACATATGGACTGGACATCGGGAATGTATGCTAAGCCATATAACTCTTATAATTGTGGCCTATTTATTTCTGTTGTTTTGTATTGCATTTATAGTTATAAGAAAAAGAAACATTTTTTGGACTGAAAGGGAGAGCTGTTGGGGGGAAAAAGAAATACCTTAAACTTAAAAAAAAAAGAAGGGAAGAGGATGGGGGTTTGAGGGGGAGGAGGGTGGAAGGGTGGGACTGGAGGGGGGAGTAGGGAGGGGATTGAGATTGAGATGTAACTTGAAGAAATAAAAAATAAATTATTAAAAAAAATTACTGCAGTCTTGAATGCTGTGCAAAATGTCAGGTTCTCCATGCCATCATCTGGTCCAACAATCCCACTGTTTACATACTCAAATAAAATGGAATCATTCTATTTGAAAGACTTCTGCAACTCCACAATATGGAATCAAGAGAAGTACCCACCAGCTGGTAAATAGATGAAAAAAATGTGGTATGTATACACAATGGAATACTGTTCAGACTTACAAAATGAAGTCTTGTGATTTTTTTTTAAAGTTTTGATAACATGAATGAAAATGGAGGACATTATGTTCACGACATTAACTAGACATAAAATGCAAGTACTACATGCCATTGCTCAGGTGGAATTTAGAAAAGTTGATTTCAAAGTAGTTCAGATTAGAATAGTTATTAAAAGGTGATAGATATTAGGTATAGAGGGATTATAAAAGATTGGTAAATAGTACTACATTACAGATAACATCAAAACTTCATGATATATTGCATAGCAGGGTGTCTACATATACATAATGATAAAAAAATGTCCAAGGTGTAAAAGAAAGATTTTGTTTGTTCTCACCACAAAAACGATAAATACTGAAGAGATGGATATGCTTACCCCAATTTGAACATTTCCAAATATAAATATGTACCAAATCATAGTAGTGGCTGACAAATGCTATAAGCATTATAGTTCAGTTAAAAGGAACATTGTATTGTGTTCTTTCAATTCTGAGCCTCAAAAACAAATACAAGGATATGCACAAAGATTAGTTCAATTTACATTTATGTTACACTTATTTTACACTTTACATGTAGTCCAATCTTACCTCCCTTTCAAATGTTACTAAGCTAGGATGTAGTCACTGACCTTAGGTGAATTATTTATTCAGTTCCTTCATGGTGATACTCTGTCACCATCAGTGTAAAATGTTGTTTCATAATGATAGCTACTGGATTATGTATACAAGGTAATTGTTTTCCTCATGATAAATACAAATGAATGTGCCTGCTATTTTTCTTACATTTTATCCTATCTACCCAAGTGGTTGAATATTGAAGGATACTCAGTGATGGTCATAGCTTTCAGCAGTATTTTCTTTATTCCTTGAAGCTACCAACTGTACTTGCTGAGCTATACTTCTGACTGTAAGTATCAAGTATATACTTCACCATACACAAAATCACTTCAATATGCAGTCATGATACACTTCCATAAATATGTTAACTTGGATATTTTACCCATTAAAATATGAGTATATATATTTGAATCAATTTAAAATTTTTAAATTGTATTATAAGCTGTTAAATATAATTTTCAATAACATAATTTGATTTGTCAAAGGAAAATAATATGATTAGTAAATGAAATCATAACTTAAGTTTTCCAGACACCAGATTGTTAAGATCAACTGGTTTAAGTGGACTTATAAAAAGAAGATACAAAGTTTAGGGACATGCCTGAAATCTTGAAGTATATCAATATGGCAAACAGGGGCTCTTTAGGCATGAAGCAATTTTTCTCTAAGGATAAAGCATCCACAATTGATTAGTATCTATTTAATCATAAAACTGTATATAAATGTTGAGTTCTCTATCAGTGGAATAAAAGTCGGGAAAGTGGTTTGGCTGTGAGGTTGACTAGCAGATAATCAGCAGAAAAGAAATACATATGTATGGGTGCATCTAGAAGCTCTGTGTGTAGGGGACTGAGAGATGGTGATGTCAACACTGGAGCTGGAGGGGGCCTTGAACTGACTCCAAGAGCACTGTGGTTGTGCAGAATCCTGAAGACACTTCTATGAGCCCTTTGAAGAACTGAGGACAGAGTGTGCAAGTCTCATTTGTGTAATCACAATCACTCAGTTCATGTGTGCAACTGTCATGTCCAGAAAGCATTGTTTTGCTGAAATAATCTGCTACTCCTGACTCTTAAAACTTTTTTCCTCCTTCTCTCCAGAAGACTGCGGAGCCTTTGGAAAAAGGGGTGAGCTATGGATGTCCCATATAGGGATGAGTGCCCATGTACCGGAGACATGAGAGAATGCAGAAATACTCCCAGATGCCTGGGACAATATGTCCTAGGTATGGAAATGCATTTTTCATTTTTCTATTTTCCAAGGCAATAAACAAATCCATTTTCCCTCTTCTGGAATTAATCGCATAATTGTGGACTGGTCAAAGAACTTTAAGGCAATCCCAGTAGATACCATATTGAAATTTCCAATGTTGTAGAATTTTCCTTGGTAGGCATGCAAGAAACACATTCTCAGAACAGAGTCTTGCAGTGTGTATGGGACTAATAATGAATTTTCACAAGAAATCTAGCAATGACAAGTTGCCTAATAGAAGAACAAATTCATCACACAGAATCTTTACTCTTGAAAACTTGTTTTAATAAAAACAATTTAATTGAATATTTGAAATAGAAACATACTTTTCTGAATTTTATAAAAGTGCTTGTGGCTATTCTGTGAACTTAAGAGTGATTATTTCTATGTCTATATTTGACTTTCTCTAGTGTATATTCCCTTCATGGACATGGTTATTTCTATAAGTAATAGATATCACATTCATTTATATTTAATACACACTTAAAAAGAAAACTTAAGTGGCTGTGTGACACATGTTTCGGTTGCTCATCTGGGAGAAGTTCTGCATGCCAGAAGCTTATTGGAAATAACAGAATGGACTTCCACTCATATGAAAAGAATAAAATTAACAGTTAAATAACTTCCTGGTATCTTCCATTTACAACCTCTGTTTACGGGAAGAAAGCTATACATTCTCTTTTGCACACATTTTTCTCTCCATTTACGATTTAAACCTGACAAACCAGAGATCTGGCAAAATCCTGAATCAACACTCTCTCTGTTCTGAAGTCATTTTCTCACATTAAGGAATCACCAACAGTCTCACTAAAGTTGTCTTGGCAAATTCTTTCTTGGTGAATCCTCCAAAAAATAGGTATCACTAAAGCCTTTGTACACAAGAAGACACTCAGATGTCTGATTCATTCATACCAAAACCTATGATTTCTCACTGATGAGTGAGGTAGATGGTCACATGCTTAGTAATATTTGTAAGGTTCCTATAGGTTCCCTGTCTTTATAATTGCAGGAAATATAAGTATTTATTTTGTGTGGATTCTAGAGGACGTCATAATGTTTTAATATATGTATGTAATGATATGAAGATACTCACTTACTTTGTATATACTTGACCTTAAGCTTCATAACTATTCAAATACAAAAGTCTATGTGTAAAATATACACTGGGCTGTTTTGTTTTCTTCATCCATTCGCATTTTATTGTTTATTTTTATTGGTGCAGTGAGACAGTTTTAACAGGTGTTCAAGGCAGAGTCATCAAGTCATTATAATTTTAATTCCCTTTGCCTAAAATGTAATATTTGTTCCTGGACCCATATATCTCCCTTTTTCTAATGCTTTATGAAATGGATTATAAATTTTAAAATACAGTCAGTCTGACATGCAATACAACACTACAACTTCTGTCAACTATGTAACTATAATTTGTCCCCAATTATCCAAATCATTCTAGACATCAGACTAGGCAATGCCTTTTTAATAAGATCATAAAGCACAGACAAAGCAAAAGCAATGAGTCAGCTTCTATCAAACCATGAATATTGACTATAGCAAAGAAAATGACTTGACATAGTAATGTGAAATTATGCAATATAAGAAAAAATTTCAAGGCAATCAACCAGTAAATACTAATTGTCATCTGAGAAATGCAAGTCAATATCACAAGGGAGCATCAAATCACAACATTCAGCAGAATTACAGTTAAAAGACAAAAACAGTCAGTATGAACAAGGATACAGAGGAAGAACTTCCATGCAAGGCTAAGACAAAATATAAGTTAGTAAATCCATTATGGAGAAACAAATGTAGTGGTTTTTCAAATAATAAAAACAGTACTCTCATATGGTCCTTTTATCATACTAATTGATGTATATTTAAGAGAAACTACATTAATACATTGAAGAGATATCTAAACGTTCATGTTTAATGCAACAATATTCACAACATTCAGGATATAGAATGAATGAAGGTGTAAAATGACACATGAATCATGATACACAAAGAAAATGTTGATTATAAAAATAATGAAGTATTACTTAGCAATAATAATGAAATCTTGTCTTTTATGATAACACAATAGAACTGAAGGATATCTTTCTATGTAATACAGGCATACAAAGACAAATATTTTGGATTTTTACACATTTAGGAACTAAACTAATTTAAAATATTAGAATAGAAATGATTCCTAATGATATTCTGCTCTATTCATAGATCGGTATCAAACCCAATATTATCAGAGGAGCATCATCCAGCAACAGATGGTAGCAGATACATAGATCCATAGTCAAATATTAGATATATCCAGTGAATGATACTGAAGAGGGCTGGGAAGGATAGTAGGAGGCAGAGGAATAGAGGAAACCATGAGAATATGATCCACAGAACCAACTAAGCAGGACTCATAGGGACTCACAAGACTGAAACAACAAACACAAAGCCTACATGGGTCTGAGATGGGTTCCATGCATATGTTATGATTGTTAGCTTAGTGCTCTTGTGGGACTCTTAACGGTGAGAGCAGGGACCATCTCTGACTCTTTGATGAGCTTGGGACTGTTTTGCTCCTACTGGTTTGCCTCATCCAGCCTAGATACTAGGGTTTGTGCGTGGTCTTATTGTAACTCCTTAGGGCACATTTGGTGCATTCCTGGGAGGCCTGCTCTTTATTTGAAAACAAACAGACAATGAGGAAACATTTTTGATTCAAATCATTTAATTACACTGTAATTAAAAAAAAATAGTACATGGGGAGCCAAGGAAGCCTTGAGCAGATGTATATAGAGTTGACGATGTCTGAGTGAATATGTATTGCTGACAAGGGCACACCATGTCAGGGACCAGTATCTCTGACCCAAGTAAAAACTGCCAAAACCTGGGAATTGGTAAAGCCTTTCTCCCATTTGAGTGTGAATGTTGACAGAGTGCTTGTATATGATTGACAAGTGTGTACAAAAAACAGCAACCAAAGCTTCCTCCCAGACATTTAACATCCTGAGACTGCTCCACACAGAGTTCTCCTACAAAGACTAGCTAACTCCTTCCCTTGGTGCTACATAAGGGCAATGAGGTTTGGAATTTTGCAGTAGTGGGCACCAGTCCATCAGAGTACACAACATCCATCTGACCCCAGTCTTTCTATGTATTTGTCAGTCCCTTCTTCATTCTCTCTTCTGCCTAACAGTTTTCCAAGTCCTAACCATACTGGATATGTAAGGTGTTTAAACTCTCTATTTTTCTTAGCACAAGATGGGCTTGGCAGTAGGGATATAATAACAATGACAGGGATAAATAAATACAGAGGGAGACCTTAATAAAATACTTCACACACAACATATAAAATATGTGAATCATGCTAAGTAGAAGGGTACCACTACCACATTTTCCCTTCACTCACCATATTATAAGGGTTTAGGAGCCCCTCTTGATGCTGTCTGTGCTATTCTACCAGGTTCTCTGCTAATACAAGTCAGGTCATCATGTCCTTTTGACCAGTGACATTATCCTGGTTTAGCCTGTCCACACTATTGTAATGGTCATCTCAACTTCTACCATACCTCATACTAGTCACCTCTAAATTACCATCTGTACAACTATGACTATTATTTGCATCTTTCTGAAATCATTTTGGAAATGTAAGCTGCTTGTCAAAAACATCAAGTTCTTCCTCCTACTAAATTATGGTCACTGTGTAGGTTCACATGGAAGATAGCTTATTATTTGGTATAAACTCTTAATTATATAATCTATAATTAATGCTTAACTAGATTGTTTCTTTTTAAGCGTGTTGGAACTATGAGTTGAGTGTGTGTGTGTGTGTGTGTGTGTGTGTATTCCAGGTTTAAGAAAACTTTCCTATAAGTTACATAATTCACATTCAAGAGCTTCAAAGTTTGTATAACATTCTTCCACAAACTAATTCTGTCTGCAAGCTTTGTTTAGCATGCATATATAATTCTCTGTACCAAAGGCATGTCAACTGATCTGATATGTTACTGGAACTAATGGATGAATGTAAAATACAGTATAAAGCTTGGAAAATAACTCTAAAATATACCTTTGTTTTGATTCTATCAATAGTAAAAAGGGGATATAAATAATCATATACATATGTTTGCGTATATATAATACATATATTCTAAAATAAGCTCATGTTTTTATTATGCAAAAAATAAAACCTTAACTTGAATGAAACTTTGGTTTATGTTCTTTAAATTAATAGTTATTTTTGTTCTTTATACAAATTATTTGAAGAAAACACACAGTAAGTTATGAAGCTATTTCCACTATTACAGGGGAAACAAGCAAGAAACTTGATTCAGTTCTTGTGAAAGACTTAATGAGGAAGAATGGAAAGCCTTCATCAGACCTTCAAACAAAAAAGTCCTTTGAACATAATGAAGTAAGTAATTTCCTTTCTTCTTTGAGCAACACCATCTCAATCTTCAAGAATTTCCGATCTAGTCCTTGACCTTTTCAATGAGGTCATCACCAAAGGAAATGTCTTGTTTCAAGAGAGACTTTAGACATTAGAAATTCTAGACAGTTTGAGTATACACTGTGTTAGATCCTATTGGTCTGAAGAGTAAGTAAAGTAATGGTTGTTTAATGAAAAAATCACTTTCTAAAGAAGTTCAGAGTTCTCGTATCTATTATGTGAGTTTATAGTCAAACCCTGAGAAAATGTCCTTCATTCAAGCTTAACATACCAATTTTTTATAATTGATTATTACCAGAAACAATACCTTATTGACTGAGAATTGTCACATTAAGAAGACTTTCTCTGTCCTGGAAATTTAACATGGTAAAAGAAAAAATAGTTGCTGATAAAAAAAAAAAATCTCTGTGTCAAAATATGTAAATTCACTGTGTGGCCTTATCAAATTAAAATCAGGCATTTATATAAAATCGGTATATGTCTGTGAAATAATTTATTCAGGCCTCTTTTTCAAAGTGAGCATTTCTAAGTAGCTTTGGTGTTACCATTTCCAGAATTACTTTACCATTTTAATGACTGGAATTAGTGCATTTTGTCAAAGGACCAAGATAAGAATTAATCTAAGATATTTGCTTAAGGAAGTAAAGTATGTCAGGTAAGCATATAAGAGTGATAAGATATAATCTATGCCAATTATGAAAATAATGGTTGTAAAGGCTATAAATGGTTATAAAACAAAAAGAAACTGATGCCAGGAAATTTCATTTTAAAATACCATCAGTTTCTTTATTATAATATTAAATAACAACTGTTGTAAACTTTAGAGTTACATAGTTGGATATTATTTTTTTTAATAATTTATTTTTTATTTCTTCAAGTTACATCTCAATCACAATCCCCTCCCTAC